>SJYX01016092.1:88522-131770 GCA_006410675.1 Oreotragus oreotragus
ACCGCGTCGCGTCAGTCTGGTGCGACCTCTGCCCGCCGGGAGGGTCGTCCTGTCTGCGCCCGAGTCACAGCCATGGCGGCCTCGCTTCTGCTGCGGCAAGGACGACCCGGGACGCTGAAGGTAAAGAGGGGCCAGACTGGCGGCCTGGAGCTCGCAGAGCGCCGGGAGACCGTGGAGGGCGGGGCAAAGGCTGCGGCCCTGACGGTCACCTCCAAGCGTCCGGGGATGCCGCTGACTCCGCTTCCGGGGTCGGGGGCTGGCCCTGGGGGTGGGGTTTCGGGAACCTGGCCAGGGGGGATCAGGAGCCAGGCCTGAGAGCGACGAGGGTCCCGGCGACCCCGGCCACCGTCCCCTCTGGACCCCGAACCCCAGGAGCCTCCGGTGTGCGGCCAGGCCACGGACAGGTAGGGGCCGCAGGTGTCCCGCGCGGGCCCCCGCCAGAACCCTTGAGGACAGTGTCTCTAGCTGTTATTTAACCCTCGAGGAAATGAGGGAACTTTCAAGAACCTGGTTGACCTGGTAACTAGGCAGCCACTAAGAAGCCAGCTTAGGTTACCTCGTTTGTGAAATGAAAAGGAGAAAGAACTTTCTCCATCTGGACAAAGCTAAGTCCACTTCACTGTATTTAAAATTAAAAATGACTCATGACAAAACAATAACTATTCAAATCGTCGCAAAATACAGATAATGGAGGGAGCATCTGTTGTGAGAGAGGCCACTATTTTCCTTTTCATATCTTGGCCCAGTTCATCTTTCAAGCTTTCGTGTATACATATACACAGTGTCAGACTTTATTTTGGGGGACTCCAAAATCACTGCAGATGGTGATTGCAGCCATGAAATTAAAACGCTTACTCCTTGGAAAGAAAGTATGACCAACCTAGACAGCATATTAGAAAGCAGAGACATTACTTTGTCAACAAAGGTCCATCTAGTCAAGGCTATGGTTTTTCTAGTAATCATGTATGGACATGAGAGTTGGACTGTGAAGAAGGCTGAGCGCCGAAGAATTGATGCTTTTGAACTGTCGAAGAATTGATGCTTTTGAACTGTGGTGTTGGAGAAGACTCTTGAGAGTCCCTTGGACTGCAAGGACATCCAACCAGTCCATCTTAAAGGACATTAGTCCTGGGTGTTCATTGGAAGAACTGATGCTGAAGCTGCAACTCCAATACTTTGGCCACCTGATGCGAAGAGCTGACTCATTTGAAAAGACCGTGATGCTGGGAAAAATTGAGGGCAGGAGGAGAAGGAGCCGATAGAGGATGAGATGGTTGGATGGCATCACCAACTCAATGGACATGGGTTTAGGTAGACTCTGGGAGTTGGTGATGGACAGGGGGCCCTGGCGTGCTGCAGTTCATGGGGTCGCAAAGAGTCAGACACGACTGAGCGACTGAACTGAACTGGACTGATGTCATAACCAGAAAAAGCAAAGGCTTCATCTTCATATGGGTACTCTAGGTGCCTGTGTTCTGTGTCCAGCACATACTAGGCTTAGTGAATATATACTGAGGGAATGAACACTCTGTGACGTGTTCACCTTCAATATATGGTAGACAGTTTTGAAGCAACTATTTTTCATCTTCAGTAGCATTTTTAATGGCTAGATTGTGCTTCTGCTTTATATTCTAAGCACAGGAAAACATTTTATGAAAAGAATCAAGTGTTTTGTAGATTGATAGGTAATTGGAGACTACAAAAAAAGTATGCTTAGGAGAAAGTCACTTTGGAAGAAATACTCGAATGTTAGTAGTGACTGTCCTTGAACTCAGGCATTTTTTGCTCGCAGTTTTTTTGTATTTTCCAAACTTTCCATAATATACGTAAATGCTGAAAATTATAATAACCGTTAGAAATATGCTATATGAATTCACAGCATTTATATGTTGTAATAATACATAGTATTCATGCCGTAATAGAGGTTATAAATGGTATTACTCTAAAATTTCTGTTGTTGTGCCATTCTTTTGTCAGACTGTGCTTCTGGAAGCAGGCGTGTTTCGAGGACTTGCTCCTGCAGTTTCTCTCTCTGCAGAATCAGGAAAGAATGAAAAGGGATTCCCACTGAACCCCAAGAAGCAGAGCCCACCAAAGAGTAAGGTTTTCGTGGTCTTCATAAGTGGGAGAGAAGGCAGAGGGGATAAGTCAGCTTCCTAGGCATTAGAAGGAATTATCTAGCTGCATAATTTGATGCTTCATTTTTAAAGAGTGTCCAGATTACAGTCAGACAGAAGATCGGTGACTAGTTTTAGCCCAAACGCAGCAGTAACATCATAGTCTTTGACTCAGTGGGTCGCAGTGGGACGCAGAGCATGCAGGCTCTGTGGCGTTTGATGGCTGTGCTCACGTGCTCCTGTGAGGTGTGAGACCGCCACCCTGTTTTTCCTCCCTGACTGACTTTTTTCAGTGTCTCTGGAACTCGTCACTGGTCTCCCAGGCTTTGCTTGGTCATAGCCAGGGACTGCAGGCGTCTTTTTATGACTGTGGAGAGGGAGTTAGGAGTAGGCTCCAATTCCATCAAGACCCCCTTCATGAAGTGGTTATCTGCTTCTAGCCCTTCCCCTAGTCATTTTGACTTTACCGCCAGTTTTGACTGCTTTCCCTGAATCCAGTGTAGTACATGCTCATGGAGGGAAACAGGAAACGCAGTATTGTCGTTGTTCAGTTACTCAGTTGAGTCCGCCTCTCTGCAACCCCATGGACTCAGCACACCAGGCTTCCCTGTCCTGCACTGTCTCCTGGAGTTTGCTTAAACTCCTGTCCATTGAATCGGTGATGCCCTCCAACCATCTCTTCCTCTGCCACCCCCTTCTCCTCCTGCCCTCAGTCTTTCCTAGCATCAGGGTCTTTTCCAGTGAGTCGGCTCTTCACATCAGGTGGCCAAAATACTGGAGCTTCAACTTCAGCGTCAGTCCTTCCAATGAATAGTCAGGGTTGATTTCCCTCAGGACTGACTGGTTTGATCCTTACTGTCCAAGGGACTATTTAAGAGGCCCAGTGCATTTAGTCTTAATTTATGAAGCCTCCATTAACTCTTAATATACATATACAATGTACAGACTCTTTGTAAATCTTTGACTATATGGGGTTCAGAATGATAGTTTGAGTTTGTCTCATTTTCATCAAAATTTTATTTCCTCAGTTTGAGTGTTTGAAAATGTGTAATGCTTTTGTCTCCTCTTCATCTGCACACAAAAACACAGGTAGGTTATAAAATATTGGCGTGTTGTTGAGAGAGCCTTCCGCTGCCTTTCACACGCCATCCATCTTGGCTAAGGACACGTACCCTCCCTGTGTTTCTGTGGGCTCGTCCACTGGAGGCCTGAATTCAACAGGAAGATTGTTGTTTTCTGTCCTGCGCCTGCCACGTTTTCAAAGCCCATGTTCTTTTTCAGTTTTCATGTGCACATTTTAAAATAGCCCTCTTAACAAAATAAATAGATGAAATTAATAAAGAGTGAAAAAAATGAAATAAAAATAAAAATAAATAAAATAGCTCTCTTAAACGTAGGGCTTCCCTGGTGGCTCCGTGGTGAAGAATCCGCCTGCAGTGCAGGAGCTGCGTGTTTGACTGTGGAGTCAATCCCTAGGTCAGGAAGATCCCCTGGAGACAGAAATGGCAGCCCACTCCAGTAGTCTTGCCTGGGAAATGCCATGAACAGAGGAGCCTGGCGGGCCACAATCCATGGGGCCACAGAAGAGTTGGACGTAACTTAGTGACCAGGCAGCAGCAATTTTGAACATGAAGTCTCTTTTTTTCCCCAAAGATCCCTTTTTTAGAAATGTGCTTCTATAAAAAAAAAAATAAAAAAAAAAAAAGAAATGTGCTTCTATATGTGAATAGAAATGGAATGCTTCAGCCTGTGATGGTTTTGGGTGCGGTTGTGAGAAAGGCACACCGAGCTGGGGTTTGGCCTTGGGCTCATGTAGCTTCTGCCTCTGGCCACGGCAAGCCCTGCAGGCCTCTGAGTCCCTCCGTGCTGAGCGATGTCAGCGGGCCAGTCTTGCTAGGTCAGTGTGAGACTGATGACCTGTGTGATGTGTGTGTGTGCAGTCAGGTGGGAAGACAGCTTTTAGAGCTGTGCTGTCTTTAATGCACTTTACACTTGTCTTGCAGAACTTAAAAAGTAACTCCAGTCCCTGCATGAAGGAAAAGAAATGTTGCTTCCAAGTCAGCATGTGCAGTCCTCAGAATTTCTCCCGAGGTGTCAGGGATTGGTGACTTGAGATACAGAAGTGCCTTGGCCCGCCAGTGGCACATGGCCAGGTCAAAGCCTGTACACTGGGGCCAGCTTTGGAAACTCGTGTGGGGCTTGCTGCAATGCTGACCGGGTCCTGAGAGCTCAGCCTTGGGGTCATGTCTAGTCCAGGGTCTGTGTCCAGGGTAAACACACTCTGCCCTCCCCGACTTGGGACACACCAGCCCTTCAGAGCACAGGCTTCCTTCCTGGGAGGGCGGCCAGCATCGTGGACACAGATGTCAGAACCTGGGGTCTGCCCGTGGATGCTCCCCTGCATAACCACTGGGCTCGCCAGCTTCAGTGTTCCGGTAAATTCCATCTCCAGGCTGAATTTGGCAACAACAGTAATAGACCATCAACTGAATAACTCCTGTGTCACTTTTTAAAGAATCTGTTGAGAAGCCAAAGCTAATTCCCTGCTTCAAGTCCCTATTTCAGTCTGAAAAGGTAGGGATTTGGGATGCTTAATTCTGACCAGCATTGCTGGTGCTGTTTAAGTGCTCCTTGTGTTCCTCCTGGTCTTCAGCCCTGTGAATAGGTGCTACCAACATCCCCGTGTTATAGAGGAGAAAGAGGAGGGGGAGAGACTCCTGAGCCACCGAGGGTCACACTCTGTCAGTAGTGGAGCCTGATTTGAGCCCCAGCAGTAAGATCCCCAGTCTGTATTTATAAGCAGTGTGTTGTCTTGCCTGTGGAAAAAAATCAATTCTTGTGTAGTCATTAAACCAAAAAAAGCCCTTTACTATTTTCTTTAATAGTAAAAATCATGTGAAAAGAAGTTTTCGTTACCATATAACAAAAAACTGTTTCGCATCCTGTTGAAATGTACCTTTGTTTCTGAAATTAGTTTTGTGACCCACTGACAAGATGTGGAGCTGCTCATCTCATCTGTTTTGAACACCTAAGTCACTTTGTTTTCAATTAGGGCGCTACTAAAAAGCTGAAAGTCGAGCCTTCCCCTGTTGTTCAATGAGAAAAGATACCCAGGAGATTAAAGTGGAGAGGAGACAGAGCCGCAGGAGAGTGCCATCTCTGCGCTGTGACTTGCGTCTGTAGACCTTTATTTATTGGGGCTGTGACAGTCTCTGAGGATTAGAACCCATCCCCAAAAGTCCACCTGTCGCGCTGGGAAGGCTGGCTCTGTGACTGGTCTTATTTTAGGTGCTTTGTGGCTTGCGTATTTGTCTTTCAAGGAAAGTCACACTCAAACTAGAATCCTGTCAGAGTATGCAGGTGTCCCGCCTCTAGAAACGCAAGAGGTTCATGAAAACGCGCAGGTAAAGTCATGCTTATGTTCAGAGCGAGCCCACTGTTCTGTACACGTGGCTCTGTCTCCAGGCAGCAGGATCCCACACTGCCAAGTGCAGACGTGTCCCCGCCGGCACTGGATCGGGGTCACTGGTGGCAGCTGTAGTCATCGCAGCAGGCTTCCCTCCCAGTCACAGGGGATGCTGGGTCTGCACTGCAGAGGGTCGGATGGAAGGCAACTGTGTTACTGTGGTTTAGGCTATTAGCCTGTCTATGGGGTTCTGCCAGTAACTAAGCCTGAATAGAAGATACTGTAAAGCATTCTTATTTAATATGGTAGACCAAAGTTTCCTTTTTCAAACAAAATCAACTATTCCATTTGAGATTTTGCTTTCAATAGGTGATAAGTCTAATGTTTTAATAACTTACTTACATTTAAAAAAATCTTCATAACAAATTTTGAAGGAGTGAGGTATTATAATTAGACAGTAGCCTATCTAAAATAAGCTTATTAGAAGTTAATTTTTCTCACTTGGAAAATGCATGCTCAGCGTAAAAGCAGATCCGTGATAGAGGTGAGCAGGCTAGCAGGGTTTGCAGGCCAGTGTGTGTCACATGTTCCTTGTCAGCGCCTTTGGGCTGTTTCAGGTATGGTTTAGAAAGACAGAATGAGAGAGCTCGAGTGCATGTGCGTGCGTGTACCTTGATTTTATGTTTAGTGTGATCCTGGGGCTCTGTGCTTGCTCTGTTCCTGCAGTCAGAATGCAGGTTCTGGGATGGTGCACAGCTGCAGATTCAGACAGGGCGTGCAGGGGGTGCAAGCTCACCCGCGGCTCTGGCTTTTCGGTCAGATCCTCTTACACTGCCCGTTGACCTCTCTCTGGCCCATTTCTGATTATTTCCCAGTTTTCTTTGATCATTTTCTGTCATTCTGATGTATATATATGTATATACATATGTATATATATATCTGTGTGAGTATGTGTGTCTGTGTGTATGTATATATATGTGTATATATATAGTCTGTGTGTGTGTGTGTGTGTACATATATAGTCCCTGATCTCAGAAAACAAGAGATTTTTTTTGGATACCAGTAAAATGGTAAAGTTAGAAATATATTTTTTTCCACTTTAAAGAAGTGGTATACTTTTTAGTATAAAATAGTCTTCTAGACTTGAACAGTAAATGCATTTAGAGTTCGCTCATCTGCAATATATTTTTTAAAATTTTGCTTTAGACTTGAAAAGTAATTTTAATTTATAAAACCTTGTCCTATATTTTTCCTCTTATCTGTATGGTTAAAAAAGATTTATCACCAGAGACAGTTGAGTGAAAATGGAACTAATGAATGTTCTGTGGGATTTCTTTTTCTTTCCTAGTTGACTCTACAACATCTAAGACTCACAGTACCGCTTACTGTAACAGTTTAAGACTCACTGTTTCTAATAACACATGTGACACTAAGTGATTTTAGACCTTTTTGGTCTTGAAACAGTTTTCCTTGGTGGAAGAAACTCCTGAAGGACATGATTTTGCAGGACTCTTGTTCCTCTCAAGGCACCTTCCTTTGACTCCCAGTATCCCCTCCCTCCCATCCCCCACTCTTAAACTCATGCATGCGCTTCCCCAGGCCCAAACCAGACTCTTTTCTCTACTTTTTGCTTTGTTCTTTTGTTTAAAAGGTCAAGTTCATGCAATATGGATCATTTTTAAAATATTTGAGAGGCATCAATTTGAGAGGGATTTGAAAAATCAGGCATTTCTAAAACCTCATCATCTGAAAATATCTTTATAATTNCCTTTGACTCCCAGTATCCCCTCCCTCCCATCCCCCACTCTTAAACTCGTGCATGCGCTTCCCCAGGCCCAAACCAGACTCTCTTCTCTACTTTTTGCTTTGTTCTTTTGTTTAAAAGGTCAAGTTCATGCAATATGGATCATTTTTAAAATATTTGAGAGGCATCAATTTGAGAGGGATTTGAAAAATCAGGCATTTCTAAAACCTCATCATCTGAAAATATCTTTATAATTTACCTTAAATTGAGATGAAATAGTAGTTTAAAAAATAATTATCATCAGGAAGCTCTCATTGTGAAAAATGGAGATAAATTTGTTACTTCTTCTATTGTTAAAAAAAATCCCATCTTTAAAAATCTTCAGCTATCAAGAAAGACATCTGCGATTTTTTTTTTAATTGTTCTCCTGTGTGGCTTGGCTTTCCCTTAAAAGTAGATTTCCATGGAGCATTCATAAGATGATGATGTTGAAGATACTGTCAGTAACAAGGTGATATGTAATGAAATGTCTGTGACCTTGATGAATTCATACTGTTTTACTCAATATTAAAAATAATATTCCTCTTTATGCCGTTTCCTAGATGTAGTGGAACCAAAGGAGAGGGGCCAGCAGCTCGCCCCCCCAACAGCAGATGCGGTGTCCAAAACCTTATATGCACCCGCTTCCTCCCCATCAGTTGTGAGCCAAAGCAGGATGCTAGCGAGCCCTAACCCCGATGCCAGTGTGCTGCATACAGACCAAGGGCTTCCAAAGCTTTTGTCAAGAAAGACTTTAGTAGAGTTTCCTCAGAAAGTCGTGTCTCCATTCAAAAAACAGGGTTCAGATTCAGAAGCAGCCCAGTGGGGCAGGAGAGGGACGGATGATTCTTCCTCATCTTCATCTTCATCTTCATCCAGCTCCTCTGATTCAGAGTCTGACGAGGAGGGCGACCACTCAGGAACAGGTCCTCAGGTGAAGAGCAAATGCAGGGGAGGGTCTCCTGTAGCAGAGGCCTCACGTTCCTCTGCAGATAGGGCCCCCAAAACTGAGATATCGGCCAAAGAAAAGACAGTGTCGCAGCAGCCACACCTGGACCTCACCCCTGCAGGAAGGCCCCGCCAGGCAGAGAAAAAAAAGGCCTCCAGTCAGCACCTGGAGGACAGAAAGGGCCCCAAACCCAAAACCGCAGCGCCCAAGGCACATGCCGCAGAGGAGTCTATGAAGCAAAATGTAAAGGAGAAACAATCGCAGAAGATACCTAGATCAAACGAAATAGACAAAGAAAGCCAAAAGCCACTTGAAGTTAAGAAAGTCTCGTCTGACCGTCCAGTGTGGGGGTTGTCCACACATCCTGCTGGCGGCCCGGCACCCACCCCATCAACAGGAACCAGAGCCGGGGCGCAGCCGCCAGCCCCTCCTCCTGAGGCCAGAGGGAGCCTTTTGGAGAAGCAAGTACCAGAAGCAGATGGGGAGCTGGCTCTTCCCCTGTTCAAACCAGAAAAATTGGAAAAGCAGGCAGCAGAAGGAATCTTAAAGGCTGAGGAAAAGATTTTGGAAGATCAGCTACCCATGCAAAATTTGAAGCCAGCCCCTGTGCAGAGTAAAGATATTCTGGACGAAAAGCCCGCAGTCCTGAAGCTTGAGAAGAAGGGCGGGATCACGGAGGACTCGGCCGCTCAGGTGGAAGGCCAGGACCACACACAGGGTACACCTTGCCTTGGGGTTCGGCGCTCTTTCTGTCCTTTGGGTGGGGAGGTCAGGCTCTGAAGAATGGTGCGATGAAAAAAAGTGTCTTACTCGATCAGGTTCCCAGTAGGCCTGTGGCCTGTGGCACTGTCTCAGATAAGCTGGGGGGTATATGCTAGTTACGGGTAGAAATTCCTGCAACATTTCAGATTTATGTCACAATGAAAAAGTTTGCCCTTGGTGCTTCTGAGTGTTTCCTAACCAGTAGAACAGGCAGTTGAACATCTTCATTCTGAACTTTGGAGGGTGTTGAACCTGCAGGGCACCTCATTGAGGAGGGGTAGTGGGAAGGTTCTGTTAAACTTCCCAGGTGAGGCGCGGTACACTTGGAGCTCACACTTGGAGAAATGGCCTTCAGGTGAGCTGAACAGGGAAAAGCTCACTTGAGGGATTGAAGCTGGACCTTAAGGCAGCCCTGAACTGCCCGAGTCTAGTTTACGCTGGACGTGTCCTCTGATCCACCTGAAGAGCACAGCAGGCTGCTTTGTTTTTCTGTACCGAGTTTTTATGAAGGGCTTTTTTGCTCCCCTAAGTTTTTAAAGGGAAACTGTTTCTTCCTCTTATTTTACCACTTTCCTGTGCATCGAACATCATAAAATATAGTGTGCTTTAGGAGGACCACAGCAAAATGGGAAAGCAGGTCTCTAGTTTCAGGATCCGTGGCTCTTGAAATGCACCCATCACTAACACCCTGTTTCTTCCTGTCTGCGCGCCTGTCTGTCTAAAGTCTCTCCTAGGCTAGTGTACACTGTCTGTAATTGTTGTGTTGCTCCCTGTGTTACAGTATTGTGTGTTTTCTTCCCTCCCCTTTTCTCCCTCTTTCATGAACAGAACGAAGCTGCAACCAGTGCCTGCTAGCCTCCTCCTGACCCCCAAAACTGCTTTCCTGCTGCTGTTACAGTCACTCTGCTCTAGACTTGCCAAACCTTCAGGGTAACACAGAATTGGGAGTTGTCAGATTGCAGATCTTTTTGAAAACAATTTGACTAATTTTTGATGATTGTGTTATTTTTCCGACATTCTCTTTGCCCTTTGGAGGCTGAAGACGCTGCGTGGAGTGCAGCTGACTTTCAGGGCAGTTTCTGCAGGGGTAGCTCGCCCAGCCCAGCCACCGGGCTCCTGTCCTGCTGGGGAGGGGTGGGAGGTTCGATTCCCTTCTGTCAGCACCCCCACACACACACACGGACTGTGAGGATGCGCCTGCCTAAGCTGTCCCCACGAGAAGATACCCTGCTTGTTGAGACAGGAAAGAGATCAGTTCTCTAAATAAGACATCGTTTGTTTTAACACGACTAAGAAAATGAAAAACATTTTGGCATGAAAATGAGAATCTTGGTGTGAATTCAAACAGTGGGAAACTGCAGTTCCTCTTTTGCAGCATGAGTAGAAGGGAACGGAGTCTGGACAAGAGCAGTTGCAGGCGCGTGAGGCCCCGCCCAGCATCAGCCATCAGCCACCCGCTCCCTTGTGCCATCCTCGTGTCTCAGGGCACATCGCAGGGAAGTGGGGTGGCTTTTGTCTCATCCACACACATGGTATTAAGATCACCAATTGTGTAGCTGGGTGGGCTCTAATTCTTCCTTCTTCCACATAGAGAGAGAAGGCTAAGTATTTTTTAGTCTGAATCTAAAGTTTACCAACAAATTTTTGAAAAAGTTAAACAACAAAAGCTCCACATCTCATTTCCAGTTCCCCTTAACTGTGTTGTCATTAAAAACATTNAGTCTGGACAAGAGCAGTTGCAGGCGCGTGAGGCCCCGCCCAGCATCAGCCATCAGCCACCCGCTCCCTTGTGCCATCCTCGTGTCTCAGGGCACATCGCAGGGAAGTGGGGTGGCTTTTGTCTCATCCACACACATGGTATTAAGATCACCAATTGTGTAGCTGGGTGGGCTCTAATTCTTCCTTCTTCCACATAGAGAGAGAAGGCTAAGTATTTTTTAGTCTGAATCTAAAGTTTACCAACAAATTCCCTTGTGCCATCCTCGTGTCTCAGGGCACATCGCAGGGAAGTGGGGTGGCTTTTGTCTCATCCACACACATGGTATTAAGATCACCAATTGTGTAGCTGGGTGGGCTCTAATTCTTCCTTCTTCCACATAGAGAGAGAAGGCTAAGTATTTTTTAGTCTGAATCTAAAGTTTACCAACAAATTTTTGAAAAAGTTAAACAACAAAAGCTCCACATCTCATTTCCAGTTCCCCTTAACTGTGTTGTCATTAAAAACATTGGACTTTATCTGATTTTCTTGTATTTGGAGACTTAGCAGTCTCACTTAGTTGCCACTTTAAAATTTTTCTTCTGTAAATGTTTTATTACTGTTAGATTTTAATGGATCTGCTTTTTTTCTGCATCTTTAAATGACCTGCACATCCCTCCATAACTGTTCTTGGCATTTTCAAAATTCTGAGAAGTCCAGGGTCTACACAAAGTAAGAGGTATACACAAAATAAGATGTAACGGCATTATAAAAGCTAGTCCACCTCTTACATGATTAGTGTAAATTTTCGTCGAGTTTCTTTCTTTTGCTTTTGAAGATACTGTTGCTTTCTGGGCTTTTCTTTTCTAAGTAGACAATGTATTTATTACATGTGGGGTTTATGAAGAATGCTTGGTGTGTGTGTGTGAGAAAAACTGAGTTGGTCCATTCAGAAGCTCCCATTTACACCGTGTTGTGTTTCCCCGCAGAGCCTGCGTCAGCCGCTTCCACCGAGCCATTTGACAACACCACCTACAAGAACCTCCAGCATCATGACTACAGCACATACACCTTCTTAGACCTAAACCTGGACCTCTCCAAGTTCAGGATGCCTCAGCCCTCTTCAGGACGGGAGTCCCCCCGCCACTGAGAGCCCAGTTTAAAGAGTACCCTTTCTGTGTCTGTCTGCATTCTTGCCTGCGATCGTCTCGGCAGTCGCGAGACCCGGCGTGTAGAATCCTAGTGAGTAGTGAATTAGCAGCCCTCCTCTGATGGTTCCGTCTCCATGTGTTTAGAGACATCTGGTGCGGGGATTTCTCTCTAACGACAAGAGTATGGCTCAGTGGACAGATCCGCACAATTAGAGAGTTGCAGGTGCCTTCCCTCTGCGTGGTTCCACTGTGCTGAGCCCCGGTCAGCTTGGGGTTCTCTGGTTCACCAGTGTGGCGTCGATGAGTGTAGTGAGGCCTTCTGATATGGACCTAGTTCTTGATGACTCAGATACAGGAGTTGTATACATTTTAACTAATCGCTGCAGAGAAATTATAATAAATTATGCCATTTTATGATCAGACGGATCTGAATTCTTTTGTTCTGTTGGATTAGGTATGTGATGTAGACCTGGGGAGTTGCAGAGCGGTGGGATTACAGACAGGCGAAAGTGGTNGCCGCAGAGGAGTCTATGAAGCAAAATGTAAAGGAGAAACAATCGCAGAAGATACCTAGATCAAACGAAATAGACAAAGAAAGCCAAAAGCCACTTGAAGTTAAGAAAGTCTCGTCTGACCGTCCAGTGTGGGGGTTGTCCACACATCCTGCTGGCGGCCCGGCACCCACCCCATCAACAGGAACCAGAGCCGGGGCGCAGCCGCCAGCCCCTCCTCCTGAGGCCAGAGGGAGCCTTTTGGAGAAGCAAGTACCAGAAGCAGATGGGGAGCTGGCTCTTCCCCTGTTCAAACCAGAAAAATTGGAAAAGCAGGCAGCAGAAGGAATCTTAAAGGCTGAGGAAGAGATTTTGGAAGATCAGCTACCCATGCAAAATTTGAAGCCAGCCCCTGTGCAGAGTAAAGATATTCTGGACGAAAAGCCCGCAGTCCTGAAGCTTGAGAAGAAGGGCGGGATCACGGAGGACTCGGCCGCTCAGGTGGAAGGCCAGGACCACACACAGGGTACACCTTGCCTTGGGGTTCGGCGCTCTTTCTGTCCTTTGGGTGGGGAGGTCAGGCTCTGAAGAATGGTGCGATGAAAAAAAGTGTCTTACTCGA
This sequence comes from Oreotragus oreotragus, assembly GCA_006410675.1. Classification (NCBI taxonomy): domain Eukaryota; kingdom Metazoa; phylum Chordata; class Mammalia; order Artiodactyla; family Bovidae; genus Oreotragus; species Oreotragus oreotragus. Next base: position 101,500 of record SJYX01016092.1, read on the forward strand.
TCAGGTTCCCAGTAGGCCTGTGGCCTGTGGCACTGTCTCAGATAAGCTGGGGGGTATATGTTAGTTACGGGTAGAAATTCCTGCAACATTTCAGATTTATGTCACAATGAAAAAGTTTGCCCTTGGTGCTTCTGAGTGTTTCCTAACCAGTAGAACAGGCAGTTGAACATCTTCATTCTGAACTTTGGAGGGTGTTGAACCTGCAGGGCACCTCATTGAGGAGGGGTAGTGGGAAGGTTCTGTTAAACTTCCCAGGTGAGGCGCGGTACACTTGGAGCTTACACTTGGAGAAATGGCCTTCAGGTGAGCTGAACAGGGAAAAGCTCACTTGAGGGATTGAAGCTGGACCTTAAGGCAGTCCTGAACTGCCCGAGTCTAGTTTACGCTGGACGTGTCCTCTGATCCACCTGAAGAGCACAGCAGGCTGCTTTGTTTTTCTGTACCGAGTTTTTATGAAGGGCTTTTTTGCTCCCCTAAATTTTTAAAGGGAAACTGTTTCTTCCTCTTATTTTACCACTTTCCTGTGCATCGAACATCATAAAATATAGTGTGCTTTAGGAGGACCACAGCAAAATGGGAAAGCAGGTCTCTAGTTTCAGGATCCGTGGCTCTTGAAATGCACCTATCACTAACACCCTGCTTCTTCCTGTCTGCGCGCCTGTCTAAGTCTCTCCTAGGCTAGTGTACACTGTCTGTAATTGTTGTGTTGCTCCCTGTGTTACAGTATTGTGTGTCTTCTTCCCTCCCCTTTTCTCCCTCTTTCATGAACATAACGAAGCTGCAACCAGCGCCTGCTAGCCTCCTCCTGACCCCCAAAACTGCTTTCCTGCTGCTGTTGCAGTCACTCTGCTCTAGACTTGCCAAACCTTCAGGGTAACACAGAATTGGGAGTTGTCAGATTGCAGATCTTTTTGAAAACAATTTGACTAATTTTTGATGATTGTGTTATTTTTCCGACATTCTCTTTGCCCTTTGGAGGCTGAAGACGCTGCGTGGAGTGCAGCTGACTTTCAGGGCAGTTTCTGCAGGGGGTAGCTCGCCCAGCCCAGCCACCGGACTCCTGTCCTGCCGAGGAGGGGTGGGAGGTTCGATTCCCTTCTGTCAGCACCCCCACACACACACACGGACTGTGAGGATGCACCTGCCTAAGCTGTCCCCACAAGAAGATACCCTGCTTGTTGAGACAGGAAAGAGATCAGTTCTCTAAATAAGACATCGTTTGTTTTAACACGACTAAGAAAATGAAAAACATTTTGGCATGAAAATGAGAATCTTGGTGTGAATTCAAACAGTGGGAAACTGCAGTTCCTCTTTTGCAGCATGAGTAGAAGGGAACGGAGTCTGGACAAGAGCAGTTGCAGGCGCGTGAGGCCCCGCCCAGCATCAGCCATCAGCCACCCGCTCCCTCACGCCATCCTCGTGTCTCAGGGTGCATCGCAGGGAAGTGGGGTGGCTTTTGCCTCATCCACACACATGGTATTAAGATCACCAATTGTGTAGCTGGGTGGGCTCTAATTCTTCCTTATTCCACATAGAGAGAAGGCTAAGTATTTTTTAGTCTGAATCTAAAGTTTACCAACAAATTTTTGAAAAAGTTAAACAACAAAAGCTCCACATCTCATTTCCAGTTCCCCTTAACTGTGTTGTCATTAAAAACATTGGACTTTATCTGATTTTCTTGTATTTGGAGACTTAGCAGTCTCACTTAGTTGCCACTTTAAAATTTTTCTTCTGTAAATGTTTTATTACTGTTAGATTTTAATGGATCTGCTTTTTTTCTGCATCTTTAAATGACCTGCACATCCCTCCATAACTGTTCTTGGCATTTTCAAAATTCTGAGAAGTCCAGGGTCTACACAAAGAGGTATACACAAAGTAAGATGTAACGGCATTATAAAAGCTAGTCCACCTCTTATATGATTAGTGTAAATTTTCATCGAGTTTCTTTCTTTTGCTTTTGAAGATACTGTTGCTTTCTGGGCTTTTCTAAGTAGACGATGTATTTATTACATGTGGGGTTTATGAAGAATGCTTGGTGTGTGTGTGTGAGAAAGACTGAGTTGATCCATTCAGAAGCTCCCATTTACACCGTGTTGTGTTTCCCCGCAGAGCCTGCGTCAGCCGCTTCCACCGAGCCATTTGACAACACCACCTACAAGAACCTCCAGCATCATGACTACAGCACATACACCTTCTTAGACCTAAACCTGGACCTCTCCAAGTTCAGGATGCCTCAGCCCTCTTCAGGACGGGAGTCCCCCCGCCACTGAGAGCCCAGTGTAAAGAGTACCCTTTCTGTGTCTGTCTGCATTCTTGCCTGCGATCATCTCGGCAGTCGCGAGACCCGGCGTGTAGAATCCTAGTGAGTAGTGAATTAGCAGCCCTCCTCTGATAGTTCCGTCTCCATGTGTTTAGAGACATCTGGTGCGGGGATTTCTCTCTAATGACAGAGTATGGCTCAGTGGACAGATCCGCGCAATTAGAGAGTCGTAGGTGCCTTCCCTCTGCGTGGTTCCACTGTGCTGAGCCCCGGTCAGCTTGGGGTTCTCTGGTTCACCAGTGTGGCATCGATGAGTGTAGTGAGGCCTTCTGATAAGACCTAGTTCTTGATGACTCAGATACAGGAGTTGTATACATTTTAACTAACCACTGCAGAGAAATTATAATAAATTATGCCATTTTATGATCAGACGGATCTGAATTCTTTTGTTGGTTGGATTAGGTATGTGATGTAGACCTGGGGAGTTGCAGAGCGGTGGGATTACAGACAGGCGAAAGTGGTACACAAGGTCCAGCAGCTTTGTTCTGGGTGGCCTGGCAAAACAAGCTTATTTGTCCACGGAGGGTTTCTGGGACAGCCCAGTGATTTACCATCCCTCAGGGTAACATTACCCAGGCTAGGGGGTGTGCAGTTGAGAGTAGGCTCTGTGTGTGCCTCGATGTCTGTCTGGCCCTCTGTGTGTCCGCAGGCCCCGCGGGGACTCTGAGAAGTAACAGATCCAGCTGAGATCGTTGCTGAGAGAAGAGGCTGTGTCCGCCTGCTTGGGCCCCATGTCCCCTTGTAGCAGAGCGCCTGTCCCCACACCGGGACGTTTCCTGATTTGCCTGTTCTCATCCTTCCTTGCTTGCTTCTCTGTCCAAGCTTGTGGCCTTAGTTCATTTCAGTTCTGATTCTTGGCCTCTTGGTCAGTTTACAACAAACAGTACAGTGTGTTATACCTTCTGACTCACATTTCTATAATCCTGCTTTTCTTAAAATGAGTCCAAGTAAGGATACCAAGACTGAAAACATGGGGTTGAAAAGCTAGTATTGTGATCATCTGTCTCAGATTTCATTACCACCCTGGAGGCTTAGCAGCTCAACAATGTTCTCTAATCACATTTTTCATTATAAGTGTACTAAGACCCATTACCAAAAGAAAGCAGATGGAACATAGGTTACCTGAAATCTCTGCTCGCCCGACCACGGTTAACACAGAACAGGTCTCCCAGTGCCGCAACCATACGATGTACGTACAGCTTTCTATCCTGGGTTGTTTGTTTGTTTTTTTTTTTTCATTTAATAGCTTCTTACACTGTGGCCCATGGAGCCCCTGTGATGTGTGGAGGTGTGTGAAGGGCTGTGGTCTCTGATGCCAGAGTACACTTTCCTGGGCCGTTAGTACCACAGAGCGTTGTGAACGGTTGCTGCTGAACCATGAAAGACGCTGGGATTCTTGGCCTCCAGAGGAGAGAAATTCAATCCCGGACCAGTGACGAGGCTTGATCTCGCAGAGCTTTTGTGTAATAAAGTTTTATTAAAATATAAAAGAGATGGAGAAAACTCTGACATAGACATCAGAAGGGGCAGAAAGAGTGCCTTCCTGCTAGTTTTCAGCAAGAAGCTATACACCCATCAGCAGTCTGCTAATTGGAGAAAGGAAATGACTCAAAACTCAGAATGGCACCAGGCCCCTCACCCACAACCTGCATTTCGAGATAACACTGGCACAAGGTGAGTCATCCCAGGCCATAAAACAATTGACATGAATCTTGAAGAAAGGCAAATTTCCAAGCAAGTACATAGTCTCATTAATACAGCCTAAGAACATTTCCATGAGTAAAACATACTGGTATGTTGAGCCATTATTGGTTCTGAGTCTTAGGCAGAACCGACTTGAAGAAAGACAGTCTAAGGTAAATACATAGTTCTTTAACATAGCTTAACAAAAACATTTCCATAAGAAAAATGCATTGGTTAGCTCAAGGTTTGAGAATAGTTCTGGTGGAACCAGTTGTCATCATGACAATAGAGTTTTAAAAGAAAGCTTTTAATTTTGTATACAGAAGGAAAAAAAAGTCTGACACTTGCAGTCTATTTCCTGTGCTTGGGAGCCCATAGCCTTCCTGCCTGTTAAGCTCTCAGTTGTAGTTCTTTTTGCATCAAACCAAGTCTGGATATATTTCAATGTGCATAATGTTTCCCCCTGGCTCTAACCCTCTGGGAAGTCTCAGGAGCCACGATAAACAGCACCAGCATTCAGACCCCAGAACCTTCACCTGGGCACTATGGCCACAGCTACCCACCGAGCACAGCTCCTTGAGTTTGTGTAATTTCCCATGTTCTCTTTTTAAAAAGTGCTGCCAGAATGTGTGCATGTAACTCATTTTGTATTTTCTGTTTCCTGAAGAGGAATTTCCAGAAACTGAGCTAATGAATCACAAGTGATTCATGAATGGGTGTATTGCTTTCATTTCTGTGAGACTTTTAAGTTGGCTTAATACGTTTTGAGTTCAACAAGGTTTCCCTCTTCTTTGTGGTTTTCGTGTCATGTCACCTGAACACTGGCATCTTCCTGGATGCTGGTTCTCTTAAACCTGTTAGGACACACACCCCGGGACTGCAGGAGGCTGTACGGAGATCTGCTCATTGTGGGTTCTGGCTCTGATGCTCACTGGCAGCTGGTTAATAACAGAAACCCAGCAGATTATCGTGTGGCTTTCCGGATCCTGCTCCCAAGCCCGGGCTCTGTGTTTTGATGGTTTCTGTTCTCCAACCCAAGGTTGTTGGGAGTGGCTAGCCCCCAGCGCTGTCTGACTATGGTCCTGTACCTTGGGTGTAGAATGCAGGCAAAGGCTTGTAAAATGACTGCTAACACCACAATGCACTACAGCCTGCAGAAAGGCTGTGTGAGGCAGAAACCACGCAAACCAAATCACTCCTAAACCTTGTGGGGAGCGTGGGAAGAGTTTTTCCGTAAGTGGGCCAGATAGTAAATATTTTCGACTTGGCCACATACCATCAGTGTGGCTGTCATTTTTATTCAACTCTTTGAAGATGTTAAAAAACAAACCATTCTTGGTGTGGGCCTTACAAAAAGAGGCAGAGAGCGGGTTTGTCTGAGAGCCACAGTTTTAAGTTTTAATACCCCAGTGTTATGGGGCAGCCACAGGCCATTTAATTCAGTGAAGGGTGGGTTAAACTAGTTTGCTTCAGGTGCTTGGCACCCGGTTCTACTGCCTTCTCCCCTTGCCTCCTTCCCTCTGCCCTCCTGTGGGCTTTCTTCTAGAAGGGATCTGAAACAGACCAAGAGGTAAAACATTTAACAGCCAAAGCAACGCTCCTTTGGGAGTAACTTCCACACTGGGAGTCTGATGTCCAAGATCAAGGTGCCGGTTGATCCAGTGCCTGGGGAGAGCCGCCCTCCTGGCTTGCACGTGAGCTGCCTTGACTGTGTCCTCTCGTGGCAGAGAGCTGAAGAGCTAGCTTCCTGGCATCTCTCTAGAGAAGGACACTAATCCCCTCTTGGGAGCACCACCCTCATGGCCCCTCTAACCCTAATTCCTTCCCAGAAGGGCCCACCTCCAAATACCTCCACATGGGGTCAAGGCTTCAACATATGAACTTGAGGGGGATACAGACATGCAGTCCATATAACAGGCTCTGTCCTGCAGGAGAAGAAATGAGATACCTGGTTTTACTCTTAAAAAAAAGAAAAATAGAAAAACTGGTAATGTGTTTGAAATATTCTGACAAAAATTAGGGGAAGAGCTGAGCTGCAGAGATGAGAAACAACAGGAAAATGCGGTTTCTCATCAATTTGCTAAGTCTCTGGGAACTTTCACTTTTATAAATCCTACTAGTTAGGTGGACAGTAAAACTGAAAAGGAAGACACTTGAGGCAGAGAAGAGACAGATCACGACAGTGCCTCCAGGCAGAGGGGTGGTGTCTGCTCTCCAGCCCAGCGCCTCTCAGTGGGGTGGCCAGGTGACTCTGGGAGACGTTGATGGCCACAACCAGCTGGCACCCTGAAGGGCCCAGTCCAGCGGTTTGTGAACGTAGCCATCTGTAGTCTGCAGTGTACACTCATAAATAACCCACTCCCCTAAGTGTGGGTGAGTACATGTTTTCCTCAGGCTTAGAAGCGTTAAGAAGCATGTTGTGGACTTTCCTGCTGGTCCAGTGATTAGGACTCTGCACTCCTAGTGCAGAAGGCATGGATTCCTTCAATGCTCAGCAACCTGAGATCTCATATGCCACAGGGTGTGGCAAAAAAAAAAAAAAAACACCACAAATTAATAAACTTCATGATTTAAAAAAAAAAAGCAAGTTGCTGTAATAGTAATCACATGTCTCTGTTTCTTGTTTTATCTGCATTTTCCATTACTTGACACAATTCTTCACTTTGAGGAAATTTTCCTGCAATATATCTCTAAATGGGCTTCCCAGGTGGCTCAGTGGTAAAGAATCCGCCTGTCAATGCGGAAGACATGGGTTTGATCCCTGGATCGGGAGGATCCCCTGGAGTAGGTCATGGCAACCCACTCCAGTACTCTTGCCTGGAGAATCCCAAGGACAGAGGAGCCCAGAGGGCCACAATCCATGAGGTCACAAAAAGTCGGACATGGCTGAGTGACCACACACATATCTCTAACACGTTTGCTTTCCTATTTCTTTTCCACGCATTTGGACCTCTAACCTTCAGTGATACCGTGTCATTTCTGCCTGACCCCCACCTACACCATCTTCTAGCTCCTTTCTTCTGAGTGCACATCACTATGTTGCTTAGTGGGAGAAGAACGAGGCAGAGGCAGTGAAATCTGGCCACTCAGAGACCCAGTGAGCTCACTATAACCCAGGACTGGGGAGTGTGGTGGGGGCCGGCCAGACCACACAGTCCCTCTGCCTGTAACTAGCACGGAACAATGAAACTGTCACAAACCCTGACTAAGGATGAGTCCATCAAGCCCAGGGGAGGCAGCAGGTAGGGGGAGGCAGCCTGAAGGCTGAATGACTCGACTTTCAGAGTAAGTTAGTCTGGGCCTAAAATAGAAACTCCAAGAACAGCCACTGGGCTCTGCGTGGCTCACATGGGCTGTTTCTCGATTTAGTGGGGTTTTTAGGAACCAGTGTCTCTTGAAAAGAGTGTGTTTCTGAGGTTTAACAATTCCTTCTTTTTAACTTCAATTTCTCTCCATCAGTTAACAGTTAATAATTTCATGCTTTTTATTTTTTAAAGTGTCAGGTGAGTTCTTTTACATCTGAAGGATTCTTATACAGAAGAGATGTTTAAAAATTAATATTTAAAAATTTTGCAATTTTAAAATTTAAATTTTTTGAAAGAAATAAAGCTTTTTAAAAACAGTATTCAATCTTAATAAAAACCTAATTTTTCTTAAAGCATTGTTTTACAAATCTTACTAACCTACTTATAAAGTCCAATTTTAACAAACACATCCAAACTTTAAAAGTAAATTTTTACTGGATATGTCTTTCTTAGTGACTTGTATTGCAACTATTTTTTTCAGTTAGTTCCTATATCTGTGAATGACTAGTACTTAAGGCTAGAAGAAGTTCAGTGAAAATTAACAGCGAAAAAAAAAGAGAGAGAAAGTATAGACCCTACCAAGAATGGTTTCAGGTTTTCCGGGGCCTGAGTCTTACAGAATTTAGAGAACTTTCTCTCTCTCTCTCTTTTTTCTTTTAATGTTGACTGCAGCAGGTCTTAGTTTCAGCATTCAAACGCCAAGGGGAGCATGGGGTCTAGTTTCCTGATCAGGGATTGAACTCAGGCCTCCTACACTGGGAGTGTCAAGTCTTAACCACTGGACCACCAGGAAAGTCCCTGGAGAGCTCTTTTAAACAAAGACAATGAAGAATTATGAATCCAAAATCAAGTATGAAAGTAAAAATTATTTAAAATCAGAAAATATAGCTTATAAATTTTTTAGGTTGGTAGATGCCAGAAGCCTCACAAAATCCAGAAAAATAACATGATAGTTTGATCAATGGCTTGATATACACACTTGACTGTGTGAAGCCTTGGCTGGTCCCCCAATCTCCCCAGGAGGGGCCTGAGGCCCTCCTCGGCTACAAAAGTGGGTTGGGAGTGGGGGCCACCTCGGGCTGGGATCAATGTCCAGCTTGCACATGTGCTGTGATGATGGCCAAGTGCATCTTCACACACAAAAGCCTCAGTACTTCCTGTTAAGCTCATCTAAGTATAACATGTACATGTGGGCAGAAATGAGTGACATCAGGCAAGATTGCCCCTCTCCCCTCTTTAAAAAAGAAAAAAAGAAGCATGCATTTATAGTATCCAATTATCTTTTGGCAAAAATCAATGACTGTTTTCCCCACAAGTCTGGAGAACACATGAAATGTTCAGTTTCCTCCAGTATTTGTTTCTCTTACTTGAGGTTGTTGCCTTGATCTGTCAGAGGCAAGTGAGGGCTTCTCAAGTCTCCCTGAAGTCAGGAAAACTGCAGCTGAGCCACACACTCACCACGGGCTTCCTCTCGGGAAAATGCAGAAGACGCCTGGGATGGGGAGGCCCACACGCGTCCTGCAGGCACCGACTGATTGCCCCAGCTCCGTGATGGGTGGACAGTTGAGTGGGGGTCTCAGACCTGCCAAAGGTTATCTCCTGGATGAAGCCAGTAGCCTTCCCCTCGGCCAGGGGAGGGGGTCTGACTCTGAGTCTGCTCTGCTGACCGAGGACACCAGTGCTTCTTCCTCACTCAGACGTGGAAGGATCAAGCTCCCTGTGACCACTGTTCTCACATCCCCTCTCCCAAATGTGCAACATCCAGGCAGCCAAAACTCCTGTGTCTAACACTACACCGTGTTCCTCACAGAGACACACAAGGCCGGGGAGATGGGAGTCCCACCGTGGGGTCCTGGGGCCTTGACCGGTGGGGGTGTCCTCTGACACTGTGAGTTGTTTCCTTATGGGAGATTTTTTTTTTTTTCCCACCCCTGGGATGGTGTATAGGAGGAAGCTTCCAGATGGGTGAGAAGCCAGGCTTTCTTCTGCCAGGGGGCAGGATGCTGATGAAAGGGGAGTGGACCAGGGCAGGGACCCACCTCAGGCCTCTCTAGACACTGGGGAGCAGCAAGAGCCAGGGGAAGGCGAGGGCTGCCCCCTCCCTCCCCCCAAACCACCTGAGCCTCTTGCCAGCACTCCTGCAGCACTGCGCATATGAAAATACCTCCCCCTTATACTGATGAGCTTGACACTTACAAATCAAGGGTTAACCAAGTAACACCGGTGATGGAACAGTAAACCTGCGTCGCCTCCTCTGCCGGGCAGAGAGTGAAGACAGAAACGGGTGCCCCCAAAAATGGGCTGCTCGGAATCTGGTTACACAAATTCTGCCCACACTCAAGGAGGGGATTCCACAAAGGTGTGGATAGTAGGGCTGCAAGAATGATTAAAGATGTGTTAGAGTTACGCCATGACAGATGGGGACGTGAGCACAAATTCTGTGTGTGTGTTCCTTTATCCATTTGGATCTTTGAAGTATGTGAATTCGTTACTCAAAAATAGAATTTTAAATCTTTGAAAGCAATTTTAAAGAAAGAAAAAAAGCAAACGACTGTTTTTTGCAAATGAGGTTGAAGATGTCTCTTCCGTTGACACCATCCGCTGAACGTGGGATGTAGGAGGTAGGACAAGTCAGGGCAGACCATGCCCAGGGAGGGCAGTGCCAGTCTCGCGTCTAAAACAGGCAACCAGGCAAACACGCTAAAGGGCAAACTTGGGACGGCCCGGAAGAAGCTTCTTGGTGCTTTCTTAGGTGGTGGAGGCCTGACCGACCACCGGCACCCTCTTGGCAAGAGCCGCCCCCAGGCTCCAGGACCGCAGAGCGACTTCCTCTGGCCTGAGACGCCCAGCCTGCTCCAGAGCAGGACAAGCCCTCAGGCCTCACCTGCCACCTTGGCTCCCCGAGTCCTTTGTTCTTTCTTTTAAGCACTGGTGTTAAAATCTCGCAAAATCCAAACAAATCAGAGCCCAGGTTACAAGTCGATCCTGATGTCTTTAGTTCATCAGAAGCTTTGCCACGGTTTTTAAAGAGTGAGCCTTAAAATACATCATCCTCTGCTCCAAGCCAGCGGGGAGAAGCCCAGTGGGAACACCGTCTCCCTGGGAGCATATGGCAAGTCGCTGCTGCTGGAATAGGGAGAAATCAGACAAGAAACGATGCTCCGGCGCCAAATAAAAATGTAGGGTTATGGCGCTGAAATAGCGCTTCATGCCACCAAAAGCTATTCTCAGAATTTTGAAAGGACAGAGCTGATGAAAACAAAGGAAAGGGGGAGAGGACTGCTGAAGCCTGACCTAGGTGCTGGGGACCCGAGATGCTGACCAGGGAGGGAGGGAGACACTTAGGACGGAGGCGGCGGTGCCTGCAGCGCCGCCAGGTTCGTGTGCGGGATGAGCTCCAGCCTGGGCCTTGTGTTCCTCCAGGCAGCTCTTTTTCTTTATTATTTTAAAAATTGATTTTATTGAAGTATAGTTGATTCAGGCTTCCCAGGTGGCTAGTGGTAAAGAACTCACCTGCCAGTGCAGGGGATATAAGGGATGTGGGTTTGATCCCTGGGTCGGGAAGATCCTGTGGAGGAGGGCATGGTAACCCACTCCAGTATTCCTCCCAGGAGAATCTCATGGACAGAGGAGCCAGGTGGGCTATAGTCCATGGGGTCACAAAGAGGTATGACTGAAGTGACTTAATACACACACACACACAGACACATTTGATTTATGATGTTGTGTTAATTGCTGCTGTACAAGCAAAGTGATTCTGTTATGTTTATACATTCCTTTTCATAACAGTTTATCCTGGGATATTGAATATATATATTTGAAATATATATATATCACTTTATTTGTGATATAAGGTATGACCTGGTTTATCCATTCTCTATAGTATATGTGTGTGTGTGTATATATATATATATATATATATTTTTTTTTTTTTTTTGCCCACTCAGTGTGTGAGATCTTAGTTCCCGGCCAGGGATGGAACCCACACCCCCTGCAGTGGACACGCAGAGTCCTAACCACTGGACCGCCAGGGAAGTCCCCTTATATAACAGTTAGCAGGTCCTTTTCTTGTCATGGCCTTCAGTTCTCATCCTTCCCCTTCTCACTGTGCCATCGAGTCCATTACAGCATTGTGAGGGCAGCACCAGGTGCCCCGTTGCAAAGCAAGCTCACCAGAATACGGTGGACAGCTCAGAGAGCTCGTGGGGGTTTGAACCCACATTTAAGGCTTCTTTTTCAGCATCTTTTGATGGTCCCTGTATTTTTGCTGAATCTTTTGTCTATTCGATCTAAAACACATCTTTCTCTTTTCCACACTGTTAGCATTCCAGGGGTTTCCTCTTCTCTTTCCCTCTTTCATGAAATGTTAGATTTGTTCTTAAGGATCTGACAGCGAGAAGGAAATTTTCTGTAGTGTCGCTGGATGGTCAACATTTTGTTTGGGGAGTGGGAGGGTCCTCAGGAAAATATGTGGACAACAAAGGACTGCTGGTGGTGTAATTGTGGGGGTATCAGGTTAGTATGTAATGCATAAGTCTGTGTAATGGAACGTTTCTATTCATCATAAAATTTTCAAATGACTCGCAGCTGTGTGGCCCTCGCAGCTGTTCCCCCCTCACTAATGGCCTCGGGCTGTGACTCAGAGAGGAATTCCGTGCCAAGGAACATGGCAGCGCCGCAGTCCTTGATATATTCCCAGGGAGGGGAAATCACTCATTGTCAGCGGGGGTGATGATGGCAAAAGAGTAAAAGGCTGCGTGGGGAGGACTAGCGAGGAAAGAACCCCGGTCCCAAGCATGTGTGAGAAGGCTGCTTCGACCTCAGAACTCCTACCATTGATTTACTTCAATCTGTTTCTATTCATGAAGTCTGTTTTCTTCCCCCTGGGGCAAATCAGAGCAGCCTGTGAACACAAGCCCCAGGAGACAGAACTGCACCGGGAAAGCGGAATCCCCCAGCAGGCCGCCTGCACGCCCCCAACCTGCTCGGTGCAGGGTCTGTCTGAGGTCGGAGTGTGCAGCCCTGGAGAAGTCCCCAGGCCTCTGCCTCCCAGGCCAAGCTGCTTGAATTGACTTCATAGGAATCGCCCAAGGGTGGCAGAGAGAACACTGATTTCTGGGCCCAGGATGGGAGGTGTGAGGACAGGACAAACAAGAGGGGAGACTGGTTTTATTCAGGCTGCTGCAGTCAAGGGAGGCTGTGATCCAAAAAGGTGAAAGTGTTAGTCACTCAGTCAAGTCTGACTCTCTGTGACCCCATGGACTGTAGCTACCAGGCTCCTCTGTCCACGGGATTCTCCAAGCAAGAACAGTGGAGTGGATTGCCACGCCCTCCTCCAGGGGATCTTTCCCACCCAGAGATCAGAGCATCCCAGCAGTGGTTCTGGGCTGGGTAGGCAGGGTCAGAGAGGGAGGGCTCAGTTCACCAGATGGAAATGTTTATCTTTGTGTCTATCTGGTTTCACAGGGACGAAACTCTGCTCACTGTGCCCGAGACAAAGAGCAGGACACTGGAAGGTCTGTGTGTGAACATCTTCTGTGAGCCCCGTGGGAGGCTTGACAACTCACAGACAGCCTGTCTTACCCAAGTTGCGGGGCAGGGGTTTCCTGGGGCTCAGCACCAACAACCTGCACTTTAGACAAATGCTCAGTGACTGAGAGGCAAATGGGACAGGACCAGACATGGAGAAACTCCACTCTGGAGCATCAGAGTGATGCCAGAGGGTCCGTGTTGCCCTGGCAACACCCCTGGCGTCTCTGGTCCTGAGATGACCTGAGACACCGGTCTGCAGGTCGGCTGGCATCTCTGGAGTTTGCGGCCATCGGCCCTTGAGGTGGGTCTCTCACCGCTGACACTTGGGGGACCCCAGGCCCACAATGGAAGGGGGACCTAACTGTCTCTGCCGCACGGAAAGTTTAGGCTGGATGGCCTGGCTGCAAGCTGAGGACTCGTGCCCTCTGTCCTCAGTGGCCTCTGCTAGTCTCCCCCTCTCACCCCATCTTGGTTTGGCAAGAACCACTCAGGCTCCCCTGCAATGAGCCTCAGTGCTGGGCAGGTGGTGGCTGCTCCCAAAGGGCACGGGCTGCTTCCTGCTGCCCCTCGGTCTCCCCCAGTGCCGTCCCCTTGCTGACAGGGCCCCGCACACACAGACCCAGTCGTCTCAGGACTCTTCTGTTCTGGCTGCCAGCTGTGGTCGAGGGGTGTTCCCCACACGCGGTTATCAAGAGCTAACAGCCCTCAAGAGAGGGCAAGGAGGGGGCATTCTTGGAGCCCCGAAGCAGGCTGTGGCAGGGGTGGGGCACCCGGTGCCCATGGTGACCCGGGCATGACCCCCTCGCTTTCCAGCTGCTCTCTGACTTTAGATGGTACCTGCGTTGATCAGCCCACCTGGGCACCAGAGGAGGAGCTTGGGGGCAGCCGGTGCGGTGGCCCCTTAGGGCACAGAGCAGGAGGGGGTGGAGTGGACTCCTCTGGCTTCCTCCTCCTCTGTAAATGTGGGAGCTCCCTGAGAAGAGCACCTCATCCAGAGGACAGGGAGGGCTCCTGGAGACATGGGAGGTTTTTATTTATCAGCAACTACATTTTAATGTTTGCTTCTATATTTGAGCTCCTAATGGCATGTGCAGTTTGATAAAATCTAATACAGGCACTTCCCTGGCGGTCCACTGGTTAAGACTGTGTGCTTCCACCAAGTTCAGGTTCAATCCCTGGTCACGGAACTAATATCTCACTGCTGCTGCTGCTAAGTCGCTTCAGTTGTGTCCGACTCTGTGCAACCCCACAGACGGCAGCCCACCAGGCTCTGCCGTCCCTGGGATTCTCCAGGCAAGAATACTGGAGTGGGTTGCCATTTCCTTCTCCAGTGCATGAAAGAGAAAAGTGAAAGTGAAGTCGATCAGTCGTGTTTGACTCTCAGCGACTCCATGGACTGCAGCCTACAGGCTCCTCCATCCATGAAATTTTCCAGGCAAGAGTACTGGAGTGGGGTGCCATTGCCTTCTCTGAATATCTCACATGTGACCACAAACAAATAAAAAATAAATCTAATATGACTGTTCTGTTTCCAAAGATGTGAAGCAGTGACTGGAGAGATACTAGGGCAGCTGGCCCAGCCCTCACCTGTCCCTGGCTAGAGGTTGGGCTGGAGGTCAGGCCTCCCCTCAGGGGGTAGCCCCCAGGGCCCTGAAGTGCTGTGCGGAGACCTGGGGGTGGTCACAGGTCTGCCCTGGATGGGTCCCTGGGTCCTGGGTGAGTGGGCCGTGGGACTCTGACACCAACCCCGGGGGCAGTGCAGCACCCCCCGAGAAGACCGCCCTCACTCTGTACACTAGCTGCACTTTGGGGTTCCAGGCCTCTCGTGCTTCTGACCAACTGGCTACATATTCTGGGGCTCCCACCACCCCCTCCAAAAGTGCTGTCCTGATGACCACAGAGTGAGGTCTGGGAGGGCAAGTGTTGGACCCCCTGCACCCAGCCATGTGAGTCGCCAACTTGGAAGCTCATCTGAGTTTCCAGTGTCTGGAGTTCTTATTAGGGATTTGTTATAAACACATGGGGCTTCCCTGGTGGCTCAGAGGTTAAAGCGCCCGCCTCCAATGCGGGAGACCCGGGTTCGATCCCTGGGTCTGGAAGATCCCCTGGAGAAGGAAATGGTAACCCACTCCAATATTCTTGCCTGGAAAATCCCATGGACGGAGAAGCCTGGTAGGCTACAGTCCATGGGGTCGCAAAGAGTCGGACACGACTGAGTGACTTCACTTCACTATAAACACATGATTGAACAACTGGTCACGTGATTGAATCCAATCTCAACCCCTCTCCCCTCTCTGGAGGTCAAGCAGTCCTCACTCTCTAAACCCATGGGAGGTCTTTCTGGCAAGCTGTGCCTCCAGGGCACAATCACCTCATTAGCATAAACTTGGGTGTGGTCTCAGGGGTGAAGGCCCCCTCCCAGGAAGGAAGATGGCCAAACATCCTGTTATACAACATCTGCCAGGGGGGCACCTCAAGGGACAAAAGGAAATTCCCAAGTCAGCCCACAAGCCTCTGGGAGCTGCCAAGGAAGACACAGCCCTCTGTGGGGAGGCCGGCATGGGGCACAGATGTCTGGCAATGTTCCCTTGAGGCCCCACCACCCAAACTCAGCAAAAAAACCCCAGCAATTCTGGATGTCTTGGCAGGAGGTGGTGTTTGCTGTCACTCTCCTCACAGGAATGTTCGTGCTGCCAATGAAACAACAAAAACAAGTATTTTCAGGGCTGCACTTGAACAAAAGCTCACATATTTATTCTTTGTGACTCCATATGTTTGGATTTTACATAACATTCTTCTGAGTAAGTGTAACTTTGGGCATTTAGCTTCCTACTTATTCTTTAGAGCAGCTTTGATTTTTTTTTTAACTTTCAGGGAGTGAGCTCTTAATTTAAATACTTGTGGGCTGACATAACTCTCTGTGATGAATCTGTTTGAATGCCTCCGGCGTTGTGTCGTGGGTGATGCGCTCGGTGCACAACTAAGTCAGCCCGTGTGCAGAAGGTAGCTTTGGTTGGCAGCAGTACTGTTAGGATGGATGGTGTTTCATTTTGGGTGAGAGTCTTCACTTGTCAGCACCTCCATTTTCCCATAAAGTGGAATTTTTAACACGTGCATTCTACTCTAGTGAAACAGTACAATGTCTGGGATTTGTTTTAAATTATGTGAGGAGATGGTATAGAGCATGCCTGTAATGCCAGAGACCCAGGTCCAATCCCTGGGTTGGGAAGATTCCCCTGGAGGAGGGCATGGCAGTACACTCCAGTATTCTTGCCTGGAGAATTCCATGAACAGAGGAACCTGGTAGGCTACTGTCCATGGGATCACAAATAGTTGAACATGACTGAACGACTTTCACTCACTGTGTCAGGAGAGAAAAGGATGGGAAATAGATGAAAGAAGATTGGCAAAACATTGACAGAGGAACGGATGAAGAAGGTGTGGTACAAATAAGGGAATATTACTCAACTACCAAAGAAAATGAAACATTGTCCTTTGCAGCAATATGGATGGACCCAAAGATTATCACACTAAGTGAAGTATGTCAGAGAAAGACACGTATATCACATGATATCACTTCTATGTGGGATCTAAAAAAGATACGAATGAATTTATTGCAAAACAGAAAGAGGTTCACAGACACAGAAGACACACTTATGGCTGCCAAAGGGGAAAGGGTGGGGAGGGATCAATGAGGAGTCTGGGGCGAATATACTCCCCTGGAGGAGGGCGTGGCGCCCACTCCAGTACTCTTGCCTGGAGAATCCCATGGACAGAGGAGCCTGGTGGGCTGCAGTCCATGGGGTCACTGAGAGTCGGACACGACTGAGTGACTAATACACATATTCACACTACTGTATATAAAATAAACAAGGACTTGCTTTATGGCACAGGGAACTGTNTCTTGCCTGGAGAATCCCATGGACAGAGGAGCCTGGTGGGCTGCAGTCCATGGGGTCACTGAGAGTCGGACACGACTGAGTGACTAATACACATATTCACACTACTGTATATAAAATAAACAAGGACCTGCTTTATGGCACAGGGAACTGTATTTAGAGTCTGTAATGGAAAAGAATCCAAAAAAAGAGAATTCAGATAATGTATATTATCATTCTGTTGTATGTCAGGACCTAACACAACATTGTAAACCAACTATTACTCTAATAATAAAAAGGAAAAAAAGTCATAAAAATTGGCAAAATGTTGATAATCTTACAGCCGAATGACGGGTCACACAGGGTCATGATACTCTTCCCTCTACTTTTTAAAAAATATTTTATTTTTATTTGTTTATTTGTCTGCTCCAGGTCTTAGTTGTGGTGTGTGGGATCCAGTCCTCTGACAAGGGATAGAACCCGCCCCCCTGCATGCTGACAGCTTGGAATCTTAGCCACTGGACCACAGGGAAGCCCCTTCCTTCTACTTTTGTGCAAACAAAAATTTCCAAAATAAAAAGGTTGAAAAGATAACAGTAACACCTGCCCCTGTGTGCCACACGTGGCCTGTCCTTAGAGCACATTTCGTCCCCTGGAGAAGGATGGCTGGTAAACAACACAAGACCGAGTGTGACTCCACACCCCTCAAATGATTGCATCACACCTTGAGGGATTGTCGACAAGGAGACAGACAGTAGACTAGAACCCAGGGGAAGCAGGACCACGAAGAGGAAGATAAAACGTTCCAAGCATCATTGCTCCACGGGAAGATCTCATCTTCTTAGGACAAACTGGAAGGCCATCTGGGCAAACTGCTGATGCAGGAAATATACTTGCAATAGATAAAAAATGGGTTGCCCAGCCACTGATGATTTATTTCTGGAGTTCCACATGCATAACATTTTCCATCTTGTCAATGATCAATAATAAATGCTTATTTATAAATCACCGGTTTCCAAAGGCAGATGAGCACAGTGAATAAAAACAAGATGCAGGGAATAAAGACGCATACAAAAGAGCTGAGGGAGAAGGGCAGGGCGCGGTGAATTGGGAGAGAGCACTGACATGTACACACCACTGTGTGTAAAATAGACGCCTGGTGGGAGCTGCTGTGTAGCCCAGGGAGCCCAGCTCAGTGCTCTGTGATGACCTAGGGGGGTGGGATGGGGGGGTGGGAGGAAGGCTCAAGAGGGAGGGGATGTATATATATACATGTATAGCTGATTCATTGTTGTACAGCAGAAACTAACTCAACATTGTAAAGCAATTATATCACCCCCCGCCCAAAAAAAAGCCTTCCCTGGTGGCTCAGAGATTAAAGCATCTGCCTCCAATGCGGGAGACCCGGGATCGATCCCTGGGTTCAATCCTTGGGTCGGGAAGATCCCCTGGAGAAGGAAATGGCAACCCATTCCGGTATTCTTGCCTGGAGAATCCCATGGACGGAGGAGCCTGGTAGGCTACAGTGCACGGGGTTGCAGAGAGTCGGACAAGACTGAGCAACTTCACTTTCACTTTCCAAAAAAAAAAAAAAGAGGTGCAGAGCTGATTAATTTTCACCAACCCAACTCATGTTGACGAGGGGGTGCCCTGAGTGTGGGCAGTTTGTGAGCCGACGGGAGGGGCTGCTTCATCCGGGAAGGCTGTGCCCATCGTAACACTGGGGCTATGTTGGAAGAAGTGTGCTTAGTGACTTGAAAAACAGTGAGAGTTTCTCAGTCGCGTCCAGTCTTTGGACCCTGTAGCTCGCCAGGCTCCTCTGTCCATGGAATTCTCCAGGCAAGAATACTGGAGTGGTTGCTATACCCTTCTCCAGGGGATCTTCCCAATCCAGGGATCAAAGCCAGGTCTCCTGCATTGCAAGTGGATTCTTTACTGAGCCACCAGGGAAGCATCAGAGTTCATGCTGCACTGTGGCAGACCAGCAAACCTGCCCCTGCTTGAGACGATGCTGTGGGCTTCTTACAAACCCCTGACCTTTCTGTGATAAGACAAAGTGCGTCAGCTAAAGACTGGTGCAAAAAAAAAAAAAACACGCTTCTGAAAGGAAAATGACGCCTCGGGGTTTTATCAAGAGCATCCTTCCCAGGGACTTCCCTGGTGGTCCAGTGGTTCACCCTTCTGATGCAGGGGGTGTGGGTTCCATCCCTGGTCAGGGAACTAGGGTCCCACGTGCTGCAGAGCAACGAGGCTGCCACACCTCAACCACTGAGCCCATGCTTCACAGCAAGAGATGGCACCCAGAAGCCCTCATTCGGAAGAGTAGCCCCCCCCCCACCTCCCCTCACTGCAACCGGAGAAAGCCCTCGGGCAGCAAAGAAGGCCCGGCGCAGCCAGAAAGAAGTTAAAAATAATAATAACTGTTAAAAAAAGAAGAACATCCCTGCCAGGTGAGGGTGAGTGTTCCTCCGCCTGAGCCGCCAAAGTGACTGATGGAGGAGGGGGAAGCAGGAACTCTTCCCGGCCTCAGAAACAGGGGCCCACAGCTGTCTCAAGAAACGATAATCGTGGAGAAAGCCGATGCACACCTTGCTAAAAACGAACCAAAAATGTACCCCAAACTACTCTGTAGCTCAAGGCCTCCTTAATTTTTAAAAACAGAGAGCAAACGTGTCTTCAGGAATTCAGGATGGCTGAGGGTTAGAACAAGACAGGAGTGGAAACATCTTTGTTAGCAAACACTTCGGCTGTGAGATAATAAGATGTGAGATAAATAAGCTTACAGGGGAATCTGAATAAGTGAGAAATGCTTTTTAAAAGGCTTTGAAAATTTTATATGTAATTGGCAAACACTTAGCTAATTATACAGGGTTCCATCTCATTGTTAAACAAGATATCTGAATCCTGACCAGGAAAGCATCTGTGTTCTTTGTTCACATTGAAGGAAGTCACCGAGGGTGCCCTGAAGAGCCCCAGCGGGATGAGGGCCCAGCCTGTCTTCCTGGCTCTCAGGGCTGCCAAGAGCCTTCAACTTGTCCGGACAGTTTTCTCCCCATACAAACGGACCAGGAGTTTTTTTCCAGGTCTCTAATTGCATGAATACTGTTTTCCTGTAATAATTCTATTATTTAATCTTTCTACTGGCCCTAATATTTGCACCTACGAGAAGTATATTGATCTGCATTATCTAAAACTGCATTTGGATCATGTAATATGTGCAGATGCAAACACACGAGAGGCCACTCAGTCTGATGGGCAGAGAGAGGGCAGTGCAGCCCGCACGATGGCCAGCTGTCAGCCAGCCTGCCACCCACCCAGACTTGGTTCTCTCTTTCCTTCTCATTGAAAATACATTGTAGAAACAGCAGCTCTATTCCCTGATTTCTCAAGAGAGGGTAAACATTCATTTCAGCAAGATTCGGAAAAGAGCCAAGAATGAGGGGGCAAGAAGAAAAGAAAAAAATGTTTTGTTTCAATGCTCCTTTTTGTGCTAATTTTGAGCCATCTCAAGGGCAGGAGGACAGCGTGCCAGCTCCTCCTCTCTCTCCCCTAGACCTCCGTTTTCAGCCTTACCCGGCAAGCCACAGAGACCCCAGGCTCTGCAAATGTCAGCATGGCCAGCTGCTGGGCAGGGTTGAGAGAGAGGCCGGCAGCCATCCGCCTGTCTGTGTGTCCTCTCTGATCCCTCTCCTCACTCACTCTTCCTCAGCCAGGCAGGTGAGCCCTTCCAAGCAGGACACCCTTCCCAAGGACACTGATGGCTGTGGGCAGAGAGGAAGCAGGACTCAAAAGCATGTCTTGTGAGGTAAGCCCCCAACTGTATCATCCCTCTAGGAAGAACCCAGACACGAGCCCTCCAGGGTCCTCCCACAGGGACCTTGCTGGCCACAGTAGGAAAGGAAGGAATGGTGCAGTAAAAAAATGAAGCCCTCTGCTTTCCTGGTGGCCTCAGTGTATAACGACCTACATAGAGACAGAAAGGGGTACTGTCTTAGAGGTCTCCAGAGGATCAGAACCAGCAGGATGGAGAGATAGACTGCTGTTGCCTTTGTTTGTTCAGTCACCCAGTCGTGTCTGACTCTTTGCAACCCCACGGACTCTCTGTTCCTCACCATCTCCCGAAGCTTGCCCAAGTTCATGTCCATGTCCTGTTTAAAAGCACGAAAGATGCATAGATATATGTACATGCACATGGGGCTTCCCTGGTGGCTCAGATGGTAAATAATCCATCTGCAATGCAGGGGACTGGGTTTTGATCCCTGGGTCAGGAAGATCTGGTGGAGAAGGGAATAGCAATCCACTCCAGTATTCTTGCCTGGAGAATCCCATGGACAGAGGAGCCTGGAAAGACTACAGTTCAGGGGGATCACAAAGAGTCAGACACGACCGAGGGACTGACGGGATCATGACACACACATAGACGCAGAGACACAGACTGTTTTTACGGATCTGGCTCGTGCCATGTCGGTGCTGGCAAGCCTCAAGTGTGCAAGCGGGTTAGCAGGCTGGAAGTTCAGGTAAGCACTCTGCTAGGAAAACTCCTTCTTGCCCCAGGGAAAGTCAATCTTTCCTCTTAAATCCTTCAATCTGTTGGGTGAGGCCTACCTGCATTGCAGAGGGTGACCTGCTGTACTCAAAATCTGACTCAAACATCAGCATCTAGGCTGTGTTAGCACCGAGACTGATGCTTGACCACACCGTTGGGCACCCCAGCCCAGCCCTGCAGACACATGAAACTAACCATCCCAAAGTCCCAGGAATCGCGTCCAGACCCAAGGTGGCTGAGACCAGACCGAGTGGCAGTCGCACACCCTGGGTCACCTCACAGCTCCGGCCTCGTGTCTCCTCCAGCCTGTCAGAGTGGGCACCTCCCTTAAAACAGGACCTGGGTGCTGGCTCCAGCCCCGTCCCCTGTGCGCCCAGAACCCCGAGCCTTCTCCTTCCTGCTGTGTGGTCTGTTCCCCTCACTCCGCACTCTGCTGATTATCATGTTTTGACTGTTCATTGACCTAGTCAAGAAATCCTCTCTCTCTTTCTCTCTTTCAGAATACAGCACGATTATCATTTAGCCTTATAAGGGAAGGAAATTCGGCCCCACACCACCACGTGGATGAACCCCTGAGGACACCATGCCCAGTGCCATAAACCAATCACCGAAAGACAAACATTGCCCAATTCCCCTCCAATGAGGCAGAGATAGAAGGCAGAACTGTGACCCCCTCGCCGCCCTCCGCTAGGGGCGGGGAGCTGCCGTTCCATGGCCCAGGGCCTCAGCTCTGCAGCACTGCGGATGGAAGGGGATGGCGGGGCTACCTGCACTCTAGACCGTGACCTGGATGCCTGCAGGTAGTCAGAAGGGCAAACCTTCTGTTCTGTGTACTGTGCCCCAAGGGCGTGTGATACAGGGTCCAAATACTGGGATGGTAGTGGGAAGGCTCCTGTCACCTCTGTTGCTGACTCGTGGTAAGTTCCACTGCAGTGTGAGAATGTGCTTCGTACGACTTGAATCCGGTTAAATTCCTGGACACCCGGGCGCACGTGCTGGCTGCTCCCTCCTGCTGCTGTGGTCACATGTCCGCTGCTTGGCGAACTCCTCGCAAAGGATCTCTTACGGGATTACAGAACCGAGCCATTTGTAATGATTGGCACAGATGATATTTGCACGGTTCCTGTGGAGTGAGAGGGCCGGGGGGAGTGTGTAAAATGAGGGTTCTGCTCCAAAGAAAATGAGGAAGGGTCACAGGGACCACTGAACACCCGCTTGGGACCTCGCACCGTGCTGGCTCCCGCTATAGGACAGTAAGCAGGGGAAAGACGGCAAGGAGAAGACAATACTGGAGAGATCTGGCAGGTAACTAACTAGAAACCATTCCAAGGACAGCATTCTCCCATGGGACACGCACGCCTAACCAGCTTTTCTCAAAGCGAGGGTGTCCAGACCCGTTCAGGGTTCAGCACGGTCAATACTCCTTTTAAAAATTAGCAGTCTGGGATTAACAGATACACACTACTATACATAAAAGAGGTAAGCAATGAGGACCTACTGTATAGCACAGGGAATTATAAGTAACCAATAATGGGAAAAAAATCTGAAAAAAAAACCCTGTGTGTACATATATATGTTTATAACTGAATCACTTTGCTGTACACTTGCAACTAACACATTGTAAATAAACTATACTTCAATTGAAAAATAAATGATACCAAAGAGTACTTATCTGATAATACTAAGCCGTTCCTTGCATTTTTCTGGGCCCCTGGTGAAGACCTGGCAGCAGCCCCTGCTTGTTTGTCCCCGGGCAGCTCATTGCCACACTCTCACCGTAAAGGAAGGACAGTGTCACTAAGAATGTCCCTGATATAAATCACCTTCTTTATCCATTCATCTGCTGATGGACCCCTAGGTTGTTTGCATGTCTTGGCTATTGTAAATAATACTGCTATGAACACTGAATGCATATATCTTTTGAATTAGTGTTTTTGTAGTCTTTGGATAACTAACTACCCAGAAATGGAATAGCTGGATCATATGGTAGTTCTACTTTTATTTTTTGAGGAATCTCTTTTCTGTTATCCATAGTGTCTGCATCAATTTACATTCCCTACAACTCTGATTTTTATATTATCTAGTGAAATGGGTTGGGCTTCCCGGGTGGCTCAGTGGAAAAGAATCTGCCTGCTAATGCAGGAGCCGCAAGAGTCGCAGGTTTGATCCCTGGGTAGGGAAGATCCCCTGCAGGTGGAAATGGCAACCCACTCCAGTATTCTTGCCTGGAAAATTCCATGGACAGAGAAGCCTGTCAGGCTACAGTCCATGGGGTTGCAAAGAGTCAGACACAACTGAGTGACTGAGCACAGACACGCTGAGATGGGCCAACATTTGGAATAAGTGCATAACTCAGGGAATTAATATTTTCCAAATGACTAAATGGCCATGTTACAAAATCATGTGTGAGAAACAGATCCATCCAACCAGCCAGAGAGACCAGTGGGGTCTGGTCTAACACTAGGAAAGGTTCATTGCTATGGTGTTGGAGTCCACGTGGCAACGAACCTGAGAGAAATGTCCTCATGCCAGGTGGAAAGTCTGTGTAAACTCTCCTCCGTTATCCTGCTACACATCTCTGCAAGGCCAAACTTTCTTCACAGACATCAACTGAAGCAACACATTACAACAGTCTGAACACAGAAGCAGACATGAGAATCCAGCTGTCTTCTATTAAGCTAGACGTTAAAAAGATTTGCAGAAATATGAAGCATGCCACTGTTCTCGCTAATCATTTTTTAAATAATGATTTTTCATAGAATGCTATTTATCATTGAGTAACAGGGACTCTTATTGTAAGTTTAAACAAATTAATAAAGTGAGTTTAAAGCAGTCTCTTAGTTTTAATTTATAATCCTGTATGTTTTCATGAACCTCAAATCCAGCTGTAAAGTATGACAGGGCAGGCTCTGGCCAGGAGAGTTCAGGGTGGTACAAAGTCATTCATTCCAACCCCTCTGGGAAATTAAACTTCCCAATTCCTCATTTTAGGAATTTCTTTTTATGATATATATATGTATATATAAAACCTCTTAAGTATTTCAGAAGGTAGGAGGGGAGGGAAAGACAGCAAAAGAAATTTGAAAAAGGAGTCTTAAAAATCATTGCTAGCACCTCACACCCATGAGAATGGCCACTATCACAAACCAGAAAATAATAACTTTTGGCAAAGATGTGGAGAAATTGCAGTCCTTGGGCCTTGCTGATGGGAATGTCAAATTATGTGGCCACTGTAGAAAATGGTACGGCGATACCTCAAGCAATTAAAAATAAAATTACTATATGATCCAGTAATTCCACTTGTGAAACAAGGATCTGTACACTGTGTTCACAACAGCACTGTTCACAGTAGCCACAGGATGGACACAGTCCAAGTGTCATTGACGCGTGAATGGATAAACAAGGTGCTCTGTTCTGACTATGAAATATTAGTCCACCTTAAAGAAGGAACTCCTTCCATGAGCTGCAACGTGGAGGAATGCTAAAGATTCTGAGCTCAGTGAAATGAGCCAGGGACCTTGGAGTAATGTTTAAATTGGATCACTCTTCACAGCAAACAACAGAGAAGTTCAATTTTGCTTATTGGTTCCGTTTCTTAGACCAGGAAGTGGGTGCACAGCCTGGCTGGATGCTTTGGGCAGAGGTGGGTTTTGTCCATCCACCTCCCTGGACCCCCGACAATGGTGGCCAAGACTAGAACAAAGTGAGCTCAGCCCTGCAAAAGCTTTTGTTGGTATTAACTTATATATATATATATATATGACAGATTTTATTTTCTTGGGCTCCAAAATCACTGTGGACAGTGACTGCAGGCTGTTCTTCCAGCCTCAGAAGGAACCAGCTCTGTCCACACCTTGATCTTGGACTCCTGGCCTCCAGACTTGAGAGAATAACTCTTGCCTAATCATGCAGTCTGGAGCTTCCCTGGTGGCTGAGTGGTAAAGAAACCACCTGTCATTGCAGGGAATGCTGGTTCGATCTGGTCTGGGAAGATTCCATGTGCTGCGGGGCAACTAAGCCCATGTGTTGCAACTACTGGAGCCCATGTGCCCATGCTCAGGAACAGGAGAAGCCCCTCCAATGAGAGGCCCGTGGACCACAACTAGAGCCTATTCCCTGCTCACCCCAACTAGAGAAAAGCCCAAGCAGCAACAGAGACCCAGCACAGCCACAAACACAAACATATACGAAATTATTTAAGCACAGGCACTCACACGCAGTCTGTGGCACTTTGTTACAGCGGTCCCAGCAAAGTAATACACTAGGGTATTACTAGTATAAGGAGACCTGGAACAAGCGAAACGTTTGCTGGGCATCTCCAGTGGGAAGAGCTGAACCTTCTGGGTTTTCTGATTCCAGTTTTTCATTGTCTTTGAGCTATTCTACAGTCTAAGTTGTCAGGAATGGGTGACGATGCAGATGTCCCTCCATTGTTGACTATGTGATGAAGGGACAACCCTCACCCCATGGCTGTCAAATCCTTCCACTCAAAGCCAGTTTTGCACAAATTGTAAGTTCATGCCAGTATTCCAGCCTATATAAGTGTTTGTTCTTCGCATTTTCCTTTGAACAGGCTGTGACATCTTACTGTTCCCTCTATCAATCAATGAGCTCAGGAAGCTATTTGCCACCCGTTGATTGCATGTCTGCCTGAGAGTCATGATTCTGTCTTGGGCCAGCATCATGCTTTAACCCTGCCATGGCTGCCATTTCCCTCTGCATTGGGCTGGGGTCCTCAAGGAGGCTGTGTCACAGGTGAGGGCAGTGTCTCCTGCCCTCATCTTTTAGGGACTTCATTGTTGAACTGTCCTCTGGAGAAAACAGGGGCTCAAGCCTTTAGAACCATGGACATCCGCATGTATGCTGGAGGCCTTCCTACACAGCTCACTGCCTCCTCTGCAGAATTCCCTGAGAGATTCATGACCATCCCCATGGAAAGCAGGGAACTGGATCTCAGGGAGGTGATGTGGCCTCATCCACATTCACACTCAGCACTGTAGACTGCAAGCCCAGGGCTCTCCTGACTACATCACAGTGTCTCTTTTACACAGAAAAAGAAATGTGGCTCTAAGCTGGTCCTGGGGGATTCTCTCTCCCTGCTGTTTATATCTTCCTGGTTCCCCCTCTCCCCTTGTATTTGGGCAGGACTTGAGACATGCTTCTAACCAACAGAATAGACAAGGGTGGTTGATTGGAAGATGCTTCTGGGATTACTTTATACAACACTGCAACTTCTGTCTTCCATGCTGACTGTGTTCCTTGCTGGCTTTGACGAAGCAACCTGCTGGCTCTTCTCTCCATCTCCTCTCTGGAGAGGTCCATGTGGCAAAGAAACTGAACAGGCCTCCAGCCAAGAACCAGCAAGGACCTGAGGCCCTCAGTCCATCTGCCCACAAACATGTGAGGTTGGAAATGGATCCTTCCCTGGTCAAGCCATCAAGTGAGAAAACAGCCCTGGAGGCCACTCATGACCCACCCTGAGGCAGAGGACCCAGTCAAGTTATGCCCAGATTCCTGACCCACAGAGACTGTGAGATAATGTATGTTGTTTTCAGACACTAAGTTTGGGATAATTGGTTACAAAACAATAGATAGCCAATACACCATTTATTAGAAGCACTGGTTCATGCATTCAACAAATATTTATTTGCCAGGTACTAGCATGGGTGCTTGGCATACATCAGTGAACAAAACAGAGTAAAATTCTTGGTCTTCTGGAGCTTAGATTCTATTATTTATGTGTGTGTACAGGGGGCGGGGGTATTGGAGGATAGACACAGTAAAAGTTACATGGTTATGTGGTTGCATTGTACCTTACATGTAAATAAGCTACATGGTTATACAGTTACATCATACCTTACATGTAAATAAGTTACATTGTACCTTACATGTAAGTAAGCTACATGGTTACACAGTTGTATCATATGTTACCTGTAAATAAGTTACATGGTTATACAACTACATTGCAAGCTACATGTATCTACAGAGGTACCATAGGAGGAGGAAGCAGGGTAGGGAATGGGTTGGGAGTTTACAATTTTAAACCTCTTTTGAGAAAGTGAAGTTGAGAAAGACCTCATGGAGTGAGAGAGAGCCACGGAGATACCTTTGAGAAGAGTGCTTTAAGCACAGAAAATCAGCAGTGCAAAGGCCCTGAGGCTGAATCACACTTGGAGAGAGCTAGGAGTAGCTAGGAGGCTGGCTGGAACAGAGCAGGTGAGGGGAAGGGTGGCAGGAGCTGAGGTCAGAGGTGTGGAAGGGAGAGGGATGGTAGAGACCTCACAGGCTCTGCATGGACTTCGCTTTTGCTCTAAATGAGATGGGGAACTCTTCAAGGGGTTGAGCATAGCAGCAATGTGGTCTGACTCATCGCTGGTGACTTCCTGTTCACCTGTGCAAACTGAAGTGGCTTATTCTCTGCCATGCTGGCTGCCTTGACAAGCCAAGAGACTCGCCCTTATTTGTAGGGTTTTTTCCCCCCACTCATTTTTTTTTACCAAAGCCCCAGATCCCAGCCGTCCTCTAAAAATGACCCCAATCCTGCCTCCCCGCACCTCCTCCAGCTTTCACCTTGCAATCTCCCCTGCGAGTACAACACCTTGCACCCCATCCTGGCTGCCACAGGCTTTGTGCACTGTCTCACATGCTCTGCCAGGCAGGGTTCAAGGCTCACCTTTCCCCTACATTCTCCCCCACCTTCTCCAGCTTGATTCAGGGCTGCATGGAGCGGGGCTCTGTCTGTCCCACTGGCACCTGAGCAGAGTTCTTTCTACCTTTCCCCACGGGTCCTGCAAAGCTCCTTCACCTGTCTGCCTGCTCCCACCTTCCCTCTTCCCCTCCTGGCTTCAGAGCACCTGCTGTCATCCAGGTAGTTCTATGAACAATTATACGTGGCTTTTTACTTCATACACCTAAATGTGGTCCTTGGGGAAATAGCAGCAAGTCTTTAACAAAGAAATTGGGAAGAAAGTAGGCAGACACGCCCATTGTGCACAAATCTTTCTTTATTGTTCATAAACCACCCTGGTGCCACCACTGGGGGGAGGCCATGGGTGGAGGCAGAGGAAAGCAAAGGCCCACTGCTACCTCATTTTCATTTACTTTTCCTGAAGAGGGTCCCCAGATGTGTGAGCCTCTGGGCCAGTGTCACTGACGACGCTTCCAGCCCTTTCTCCTCTGGAGCTGGCCCTGTGAAGAGAAGGGGAGGAAGGGCAGGCAGATCGCGGGGGGCCCGGGTAGAGGAGGCCAGGCACAGAGGCCAGGCAGGGGCGCAGGGCCCGGGTCTCTGCTGCCGTGGGACTTGTTTTGGGCCAGCAGGGGACAGCACATCCCCAGGTTCTTCTGGACAGAGACCTCTGCGGCCTCACACACTTGATGGGAACCAGGTGAAAGCTTCAGTCCCAGGTGGGGAGAAGGTGAGGCCAGCCAGGCCAGGGCTGCTTTAGGGTGCCTGTGAGCAGTGCCATCAGCTGGGGCCCCAGCCGGGTATAATAACCTTCTGTCCCTGCCTTAAAATTCTTAGTGACTCTTGAACAAGGGACCGTTCATTCTGACTTTGCACTGGGCCCTGCAAACACAGGTAGCTGGTCTGCACCACTGAATTGTGTGGGTCCCTTCCCTCCAACTCTCCACTGGTCAGTGGCTCACTGCACCCTAGCCCAGGCGCTGCTATCACAGCCTTCTCTGGAAAACGGAGCATTTCTGCAGGACCGCACAGACTGCCTGCAGCTTCATGGTGCGGGTGGAGTCCTCAAGACTTAGGAGGGAGGTCCTTCCTGGCGGCTCCCCACTTGACTCCCTCCTGAATCACCAGGCATCCTCCACGAGTTCCAGTCCTGGGTCCCGGGGCAGCGTGCGAGCCCTTCTCCAGACAGAGATCCCATCAAGGAGGAATGTTTCTGTAGAAATGGACAGCCGTTTGGGCCCCATGCCTGTACGGTAGGAAAGGCCTTGCCTTTTCCTTAACGTCCTGGAGGGCAAGGCCACCAGAGGGACCCGCGGGCCCGCTGCAGCACCGTGTTAGAAAGTCCACCTTGAGATACACCATACTTTCCGCTTCGCCCTAAGGGGTACCACTTCATTGGCAGATGGGGCCTGCGTGGGCCACCGGGGGACAGGTGCCTAACGGCAGAGCGCGGTACTAGAGGCGAGCCTGCAGCGGTGGCTGGAGCCCAGACCGCTGCTGAGAGCGCCGGGGGTCAGGCTGGTGGCTGGGCACTGCCGCCGGTCTCGGGGCACACGTGTGCCACCTCCGGGAAGAAAGCAGGGGACTG
The DNA here is from genome assembly GCA_006410675.1 of Oreotragus oreotragus. Taxonomy (NCBI): domain Eukaryota; kingdom Metazoa; phylum Chordata; class Mammalia; order Artiodactyla; family Bovidae; genus Oreotragus; species Oreotragus oreotragus. The sequence goes on from SJYX01016092.1 coordinate 131,037, forward strand.
CCTCGGACCTGCACACCAAGGGGGCGCCGCGCAGACTAGGGGCCTGGGCGCCAGATGCCCGCACGGCCCGGCCTCCGAGGACAGCCCGGGACTGGCCTGCCCTGCATCGCCGGGGCGCGCATTCAGGGCTCCTCCCGCGGATGGTACGGCCCGCCCTCCCCGCCTGACCATTGCGGATGGTTTCGCCCACCCAAGTCCGCTCAGCGCACTTCCCCCGGTCTCTGAGGAAAGAGCGGGGGGGCGTGACGCTAGCAGGCCACGCCTCCAGCTCCATACTAGTGAGGCGGGGCTCGCGGCCTGCGGGGCGGGCCGCTCTTCGCGCCGCGGCGCAGCGGCTGGGGGCGGGTCCCGACTGCGAGGCGGGGGCGGGGCCGGCCGCCGCCCGCCCCCGGCTTTCTCTCCGCCCCCGGCGCCCAGGCCCCGCCTCCAGCTGCCGCGGCGCAGGGACGGGGCGGGGCCCGGGACCCTCAGGCCCCGCCCTCACTGTGAATATTGATGCAGCGCGCGTCGGCGTCGCCCTCCTCCCATTGAGCGAGGCTGTGTCGCGTGGCCCAGCGTCGGCGTGACGGTTGGACGCGGGCGCGGCACTGCGGGTCCCGATTGCTGCAGCCGCTTGTCAGTGTGATGAAGATTGGCACCCAGGTAAGCTGTCACTCAACCGCTCCGCCGCCGCCGCCGCTCCGCCGCCCCGTCCCTATCAATCACGCCGGCCCGCCGGCGCCGCGGCCGCCGCC
>SJYX01016092.1:144775-167273 GCA_006410675.1 Oreotragus oreotragus
TCTTTTGGTATCATATCATTTTGCCTTTTCGTACTTTTCATGGGGTTCTCAAGGCAAGAATACTGAAGTGGCTTGCCATTCCCTTCTCCAGTGGACTACGTTCTGTCAGACCTCTCCACCATGACCCGCCCGCCTTGGGTTGCCCCACAGGCGTGGCTTGGTTTCATTGAGTTAGACAAGGCTATGGTCCTAGTGTGACTAGATTGACTAGTTTTCTGTGAATATGGTTTCAGTGTGTCTGCCCTCTGATGCCCTCTTGCAACACCTACCATCTTACTTGGGTTTCTGTTACCTTGGGCGTTGGGTATATCTTCACAGCTGCTCCAGCAAAGCACAGCCGCTGCTCCTTACCTTGGACGAGGGGTATCGCCTTACCGCTGCCGTTCCTGACCTTCAATGTGGGATAGCTCCTCTAGGCCCTCCTGTGCCTGCACAGCCACCGCTCCTCGGGTTCCTCCTCCCGGCTGCCGGCCCTGGCCTTAGGCGTAGGTGGCTCCTCCCAGGTGCCACCCCTGGCCTAGGGCTAGGGGTGGCTTGTCATGGTCACTGCCCCTGGCCTCGGGCACAAGGTGGCTTCTCCTGGCCGCCCCGACATTGGACGCAGGGTACCTCCTCCAGGCCACTACCCCTGACCTCGGACACGGGGTGTCTCCTCCCGGCCGCTGCTGGTCTTGGACGCAGGGTAGCTCTTCCCAGCCGCCGCTCTGACCCTGGACGTGGGGTGTCTCCTGTGGGCCACCACTGGCCTCGGTCGCAGGGTAGCTCCTCTCGGCCGCTGCCCCTGACTTCGGATGTGGGGTTTCTCCTCCCGGCCGCTTCCTGGTAATTATATCTAACTTAAAAGAGCTCTCTGGAGGGGAAAATGAAAGTAAGACATTGGCATGTGGTGTTGGAAAATACTTCTGAGAGTCCCTTGGACTGCAAGGAGACCAAATCTGTCAACCCTAAAGGTCAAGCCTGACTATTCATTGGAAGGACTGATTCCGAAGTTGAAGCTCTAATACTTTGGCCACCTGATATGAAGAACCAACTCATCGGAAAAGACCATGATGATTGAAGGAAAGATTAAAGGCAAAAGAAGAAGAGGGTGGCAGAGGATGAGATGGTTAGATAGCATCACTGAGTCAGTGGACACGAATCTGAGCCAACTCTGCGAGGCGGTGAGGGACAGGGAAGCCTGGTGTGCTGCAGTCCATGGGGTCACAAAGAGTTGGTCACGGCTGAGTGACTGAACAAAAACAAGCTTGGCATTGTAGTAAACACACAATCAGTATTAGCTTTCTCCCCTCTTAATAAGCTATGCTTCTTACTCAGGGTTGCCAAGTTGAATAAATTAATAGGACAATTAATGCTGGTTTTACATCCTAAATTTAAGTAATAATTTATATGCAAAAGAAAGGGATCAACACAAAGAACTAAATATAGCAGATGAATGGAACCTTATTTCTCTCATCAAATTCCTTCCTTCCTATGTAACTTGTGTTATTTATCTGAGTATCCTAAGATCTTCCAGTATTGTGTAATCATTGTTTTTTAGTTGCTTAAATAAAAATAGTTTGAAACCATCCTGTGACTATTAAAGCCCCCATGGGGATTCTTGGAGTCTGGTCATTTCTCCTAAATAACTGACATTATTTCCTGTTTCTACTGAATTGTTCAAATCTTGTGTGTTTCTCCCGTGGAGAAACCAACCCCTGGAGAAACCTCTTGTCCTGGATTTCCCTAAAGCACCACTTATGCAAAGCAGATATGAAAGATATGGCAACAGGGTAACACAAACTTCAGTTTAAAACTGTACCCACAGCATCCTTATTCCTACAAGTCGTTACTTACCTCCTGTAGCGTGTTTACATGTCAGCAGGCTTGCTATTCAATCAAATGCTAGGTATAGCTGGAAAGGTATCTTGTAGATGTGGTTGACAGAGATAATCAGTTGAACTTAAATAAGGGAGATTTTCCTCAATAATGTGAGAGAGCCTCAGCTACTCTGTTAAGTTTTAAGAGTGAAAAGGAGGTTTCTAAAAAGAAGAAGGTCTTCCTACCACGGTAACATTGGAGTCGCAGCCTGAGCACCAGCTCGACCCAATAACTACATGCATGCTCACTCACTCGGTCACATCCTGCTCTCTGCAACATCCCCAGATTGTAGCCCGCCTGGTTCCTCTGTCCATGGAATCTTCCAGGCAAGAACACTGGAGTGGGTTGCAATTTTCTCCTCCGGGGGATCTTCCTGACCCAAGGACCAAACCTGTGTCTCCTGCGTCTCCTGGATTGGCAGGCGAATTCTTTACCACTAAGCCACCTGAAGTAAATAAATAGTCAGTTTATCATCTATCCATCTCTCTAGTCTATTGCTTTTGTTTCTCTGGAGACTACCAACTACCAAAGCCCACCCCATTCCCACTTGAAAGTTCCCATTCATTTTGTCATAAAACAGACTTCAGAGGAAACAGAACTTATGGCAATAATTTATAACATTCATTATTATGAATAATGCTGGCTATTATTTAGTCAACACTCGTGGCAGCAGACAAGCCTTTATTACTACACCCTGCTGTCTACCTCTGTTTAATCACCCCTCTGTGGTCTGGATGATCCAGTTTTGAAGGGACCCTTGTCAGGATTAGTTCAGTTCAGTGCAGTCACTCAGTTGTGTCTGACTCTTGGAGGCCCCACAGACTGCAGCACGCCAGGCTTCCCTGTTCATCACCAACTCCCAGAGCACGCTTACCCTCACGTCCATTGAGTCGGTGATGCCATCCAGCCATCTCGTCCTCTGTCAAAAATCATGCCCAAGTACACTGCTTCAGCACTTGGAACCCTACTCATTCCTTTGCGGGTTTTTTGTTGCTGTGGTTGTTTATAGATTGACTGACTCTTTCGACTGTATAGGGTCTTAGTTGCAGCACTCAGAGTCTGGACTGCAGCAAGAGGGATCCGCATCGTGTCCTGAGGGATCCGCATTGTGTCCTGAGGGATCTTTTGCCATGGTGCACAGACTCTCCAGTTGTGGGGCGTGAGCTCAGTAGTTGAGACATGCGGACTTGGTTGCACCACAGCATGTGGGAACTTAGTTCCGTGACCAGGAATCCAACCTGTGTTCCTTCATTGCAAGGTGGACTCTTAAACCACCAGGGAAGCCCCTCCTCTACTCATTTCTTTGGACAAAGGTCTTGAAAGAAAATCCTTTGGTGGAAACAATACATGGGGGAAGAAATAATATGTCAGCTGCCAGGCCATCTAGTATTTTATCAAAAAAATCTCTTGCTAGACAGGCATGAACAATGACCCGTATTTTTAATTAGCACAGTCTTGAGAATTGTCCCCAGGGAGCAGGCCTGGGTGCAGCCCCCAGCTGGGGGGCCACTGGGCACCTGCAGGATGAGGTAGGAACAAGATGAGAAGAAAGGTGGGAGGCTGCCAGAGGAAGCGCCAGCTCCTTCACTCTTGAACTGGTTCCAACCACACCTGCTCCCTTTAGGGGAAGCCTTTCCATTAAACAATGATTGTGACAACTTGGCAGGCAGACTGGGTCTGGATGCAAGTGGATTATCAAAGACATTTTTCCCCTAGGAGCTCTCCCTTCCCCTGCACGGCGCAGCCCATTCTCTGCCCCCGCCTCCTCTCTCGAGTCCCCCAGGAAGGGAAAGGGGGCTATCTTCCAGTCCACGCTTAGTCCCTCCATCTGCTCTGTGGACTTCCTCATCGACCCTTGTTTCCTCAAGCACATTTTCCCTCTGTCTTCCCTTTGTCTGTCCTTCCTCCACTCTTGGGCCTTCTTCCTCTGCTCTATCCAAGTCTCCCCCGTCTTGACGCGAGCATTTCCCACATCTGGCTGCTGCTTCTCTTGGCTCACTCTGAAGCACGTCTTTATGTCCTGTCTTCATTTCTTCACTGTCCTTAACCCAAAGCAATGCAATTTCTGTACATCGCACCGTGTTAGGACTCTCCACAAATCCTTTAACCAGGTGTGGAAAGCAAGAGTCGTGTTCAGTTGTCCTGCTTGGACCCTGTTGGACCCTCAGCACGGCCGGTCAGTGGAGGACTCAGCACCTGTTTTCACTCTGCCATCCTTGACACTTGCTGGCGTTTCTTCATCTCCCTTTTATTGGTAGCACTTTCCTCCCCATCCCCTCAATGTCAATTTACTCAAACATTTAAATCTTACTTTTCTATAGTCGTATTGAGTCAAGATATATTCCTCCACTGATACTTTATTAACTCTAGATGGGCAAGCCTCTCACCCTAGGTCTAGAATACTCAACTACATTTCATTTCCACATAATCCTGGCTGCCTACTGGTGGTTTATACTTGTGAGTTTTTCTACCATATCACACTGAGTATCTTCAAACAAAGGTCTTGTCCATATTCACAAACTGGTATCTCTTTCCCATGCATTCTTATTTTTCGTCTAGATATTGGGGCTACAAATTCTAGAGCTCCTTTATCTAAACCTATGAAATAATTTTGAGTCTTCCCTCTTGATGACTTTTACAGCATACTATTTTTTTTTAACTGCATTTCCCACCACAATTCCATCTCCAATCTTCAGCGTCTTCAGTCATGTCCAGCTCTTTGTGACCCCATGGACTGTAGCCCACCAGGCTCCTCTGTCCATGGGATTCTCCAGACAAGAACACTGGAGTGGTTGCCACGCCCTCCCCCAGGGGATCGTCCCACTCAGGGATCCATCGAACCCTCATCTCTTTTGTCTCTTGCATCACAGGCAGATTTTTTACCACTGAGCCATGCAGGAAGCCTTCAGCACCTAGGTCCAAATTATAGACCTTCTCCCTCACCAATACGTCTGACAAGTTTATACCAGAGAAATTATATTTATAATACCATTTTGGGGCCAGCTAGTCTCTGTTCTATAAATAGTATTTAAAAAATAAGGTTCGATTTCCTTTCCCTTATATTCAGGACCCTCTCCCATTTGATCTCAATCTTACTCTCTAAACATGTGTACAGTGATCCTAATTACTGAGGCTGATCTCTAGGTCAGGAAGATCTCCTGGAAGAAGGCATGAACACCTACTCCAGTATTCTCACTTGGAGAACCCCACGGACAGAGGAAGCTGGTGGCCAACAAAATAAGGTTCGATTTCCTTTCCCTTATATTCAGGACCCTCTCCCATTTGATCCCAATCTTACTCTCTAAACATCTATGTACAGTGATCCTAATTATTGAGGCTGATCTCTGGGTCAGGAAGATCTCCTGGAGGAAGGCATGAACACCTACTCCAGTATTCTCACTTGGAGAACCCCACGGACAGAGGAAGCTGGTGGCCAACAGTCTATAGGGTCACAGTTGGACGTGACTGAAGTGACTTACCATGCGCATGTGACATATTACCTTGAATTCCTGCATCTAAGTGTGATATTTTTCCTCCATTGTAACACTTTCCTCCCATTCTTTCTTCTTGCTCAAACTTTGGTGCCCACCAAATTTGACACTAATTTTTCTGCTTTGAAAGTGAGTCTCTCAGACATGTCCAACTCTGTGACCCCATAAACTGTAGCCCACCTGGCTCCTCTGTCCATGGGATTCTCCAGACAACAATAGTAGAGTGGGTTGTCATTTCCCTCTCCAGGGGATCTTCCTGACCAAGGGACCAAAATGACTTACCATGCGCATGTGACATATTACCTTGAATTCCTGCATCTAAGTGTGATGTTTTTCCTCCATTGTAACACTTTCCTCCCATTTTTTCTTCTTGCTCAACCTTTGGTGCCCACCAAATTTGACACTAATTTTTCTGCCTTGAAAGTGAGTCTCTCAGACATGTCCAACTCTGTGACCCCATGAACTGTAGCCCACCTGGCTCCTCTGTCCATGGGATCCTCCAGACAACAATAGTAGAGTGGGTTGTCATTTCCCTCTCCAGGGGATCTTCCTGACCAAGGGACCAAACCCAGGTCTCCCACATTACTGGCAGACTCAACCTTCACAGCTACCAGTCTTAGTTTATTTGTCTGCCTTAGTTGCCAATAAGTCCCATCTTTTATGAATTTCTGAAACATGCATAAATACAAAGTGTCTTTATCTAAATATATTTATGCCAATATCTATCTTGCTGAGCAACCTTCAGCTCTTTTCAAGTCAGGGTCTAGCTCTCTGACTCTTAAATCCCTGATACCAAAGAGTATTTGTTGCTTTTGATGCCAAGAGTCTTCAATAGATTTATTTCTACAACAGAAAGAGAACAGCCTTTCATGGTGGTTAATAGCTGTCTCTTATACACATCTAGATGTGTATAAGAGACAGNGCTCTTTTCAAGTCAGGGTCTAGCTCTCTGACTCTTAAATCCCTGATACCAAAGAGTATTTGTTGCTTTTGATGCCAAGAGTCTTCAATAGATTTATTTCTACAACAGAAAGAGAACAGCCTTTCATGGTGGTTAATAGTGCAGGTATCAGACTTAAGACGAGCACTGCAGCTATAAGAACTTGGTCAAATTATTTTAACTTGCCAAGCCTTATCTGGGCTTCCTTGATGACTCAGATGGTAAAGAATTTTCCCACAGTGCGCAAGACCTGGGTTCAATCCCTGGGTTGGGAAGATCCCCTGGAGAAGGGAAAGGCTACCCACTCCAGTATTCTTGTCTGGAGAATTCCATGGACTGTATAGTCAGTCCATAGGGTTGAAAGAGTCGGACATGACTGAGCGACTTTCACTTTCAAGCCTTATCTAAAAAATGGACATGGCAATAGTACCTGCCTTAAATGTCTGTAAGAGCAAAGAGAAAACATATGCACAGTGTTCAGCACAGTGCCTGGCATATATTAGGCGGACGGTGCATGTTATTCCATAGTGGGCACTCAGCATGCAGTGACGAAGGGCTGACTTAGTATTGTATCCCACGTGGCACAGCAGCGAAGAATCCGCCTGCCAGTGCAGGAAACACAGGAGACCTGGGTTCGATCCGTGGGTCGGGAAGATCCCTTAGAGTAGGAATTGGCAACCCACTCCAGTATTCTTACCTGGGAAGATCCATGGACAGAGGAGCTGAGTCCGTGGGGTCGCCAGAGTCAGACACAATTGAGCCCTCACTGAATCAGAAAATCATACACTTTATAATTTTAACATGTTTTTCAAGTCATATTTCTATGTTAATTTATCAAAACTTGAAAGACTAAGATGAAGTAAAGGACTAAAATGAATTCCTTTTCATTCCTTTTCTGCCAGGCTTGGCCCGGTAAAGTCAGTAATGTTTACTGTGATTGTGAGTGTGCCTTGCTGTAGGAAGCTTATGGTGCATCTGGGTATAGAGTAAATTGACTTCACATTTCAGCAGAAAAGGCAGATTAGAAAAATTTTAAGTCTTAACTCTGTTAATAATTAGGTTGCTGATTTAGGGGGTAGGTTACTTTACCTCTGTGAATTTTAGATCTTTAGCCTTTTTTTTTTAATGTAGTAAGAATTAGTTCAGTTCAGTTCAGTCGCTCAGTCATGTCTGACTCTTTGCGACCCCATGAATTGCAGCACGCCAGGCCTCCCTGTCCATCACCAGCTCCCGGAGTTCACTCAGACTCATGTCCATCGAGTCCATGATGCCATCCAGCCATCTCATCCTCGGCTGTCCCCTTCTCCTCCTGCCCCCAATCCCTCCCAGCATCAGAGTCTTTTCCAATGAGTCAACTCTTCGCATGAGGTGGCCAAAGTACTGGAGTTTCAGCTTTAGCATCAGTCCTTCCAAAGAAATCCCAGGGTTGATCTCCTTCAGAATGAACTGGTTGGATCTCCTTGCAGTCCAAGGGGCTCTCAAGAGTCTTCTCCAACACCACAGTTCAAAAGCATCGAATCTTCGGCGCTCAGCTTTCTTCACAGTCCAACTTTCACATCCAAACATGACCACAGGAAAAACGATAGCCTTAAGTAAAGGAATATACTTAAATATTTAAATATTATATTCTATAAATAAAAACACTATGTGATTGATTCCCTTCCTTGAATATTTTTACCTTCAAAGAGTTGTAATGTATTTTTTAGTAGGTTTTAAGCTCTTCCCCTTGACCTAATCATTTGAAAATTTTGTAGTTGTTGTTTTTTTTTTAAACCGTGGACTTCTGTTTACTTGGAGCATCATTCTGGATATGCAATATAAATGTCATGATTATTTATAGGTACCAGGAACTGTCCTCAGTTCAGTTCAGTCACTCAGTCGTGTCCAAAAGAGGAACTGTCCTAGGCATTCACAACTGTATAGACACATAGGCAATGTGACAGTGTTAAATTAAAGCATTACCAAAGTGAATACAGAAAAAGCAGTAATTAAACAAGACGCAGAAAGGTGAATGTTGCATGATCTCACTTATATGTGAAATCTAAAATAGTCAAATTCATAAAAGCAGAGAGTAACACGGAGAGTGCCAGGGTGTGGGAGGAGAAAGTTAGGAGGCGTGTCAAGGGTACGAATTTTCAGTTATGCAAGATGAGTGAGTTCTGGAGATCTAAGGCACAGTGTGGAGATGATAATTAAAGCTGCGTCATATATTTGAAATTCACTAAGAGCATAGACCTTAAATATTTTCACCACATGCACATATACACAGTGTGTGAAAACTATGTGTGAGTGATGGAGGAGTTACCTAGTTTGCAGTGATCTTTTCACAATGTACGTGTGTATCAGGATACAAGTATGCCTTAAATATATGAGAAGTTATATGTCAAAGATATTTCAAAAAAGTTGTTTTATAAAAAGGGAAAAGGGATAGTTAACTTTTCTCTTAGAGGAAGTGGGGAAATTATGAAGACTTAACATTTCTCCTGGACCTTAGGGGTTAAGTAGGAGTTTGCTAGATATACACGTGGGTGGGTGTCTTCGGCAGTGTTCACAGCATAACCAAAGGCAGAGGGGAGATTTGTGCTCAGGAAGTGCTATTGTACTTATGGAAGTTAGCTCACCTGCTGTGATTCTGGTGTTGAACTGCGTGTGTGTTAGGGTCAGTGGTGTGCTGGCGTCAGCTCACACAAGCTCACTCATAAGAGCCAGTTGCTGACATCGTTCCTTGCCTTCGTGTCCACTGATGCCACGTTGGAAGCTGTGAATTGGTCATCGTGGGAGAGTTTACACTGGCAAAATTGGCACTGTAAAGCGGTGTTGGTTGTTACTGCTGTTTTCCTTCAGAGAGCCAAATGTTAAAGCATTCATCAGCCTTCAACTTGTTCGAAAGGGGCAGTTTTGACAAAGTCAATCTGAAAAATTAAATAAGAAGATACAGTGAGTGACTCTTTAGTTTTTCCCTTTCTGCCATAAGCATGGTGTCATCTGCACATCTGAAGTTATTGATATTTCTCCCAGCATCTTAATTCCTGATTGTGCTTCATCCAGCCCAGCATTTAGCATGATGTACTCTGCATAGAAGTTAAATAAGCAGGATGACAATATACAATCTTGACATACTCTTTTGCTGATTTGGAACCAGTCTGTTGTTCCATGTCCAGTTCTAACTGTTGCTTCTTGACCTGCATACAGAATTTTTAGCAGGCAGGTCAGGTGGTCTGGTATTCCCATCTCTTTAAGAATTTTCCCCAGTTTGTTGGAATCATAAAGGAGATCAGTCTTGAATACTCACCGGAAGGATTGATGCTGAAGCTAAAACTCCAATACTTTGGTCACCAGATTCATTAGACTCATTAGAAAAACCCCTGATGCTGGGAAAGATTGAAGGCAGGAGGAGAAGGGGACGACAGAGGATTAGACGGTTGGATGGCATCACCGACTCAATGGACACGGGCTCGAGTAAACTCTGGGAGTTGCTGATGGAAGGGAGGCCTGGTGTGCTGCGGTCCACGGGGTCACAAAGAGTTGGGCGTGATGGAGAGACTGAGCTTCACTGAGGGAGTGGCTTGCTAGATCAGCCTCACCGCTGTTCAGTTGCTCAGTCGTGTCCAGCTCTTTGCGACCGCGTGGACTACAGCACGCCGGGCTTCCCTGTCCTTCCCTGTCTCCCGTGTTTTGCTCAGATTAATGTCCACTGTGTCGGTGATGCCATCCAACAATCTCATCCTCTGTCACCCTCTTCTCCTCCTGCCCTCAATCTTTCGCAGTGAGTCGCCACTTCACATCAGGTGACCAACGTACTGGAGCTTCAGCGTCAGCATTTGTCAAGATTAGCCAAGGCAGTTGAACTTTAAATAAGCTCCATCTGTGACTTATATTGACATGGGGCATTTCATGGCCAAAACTTCTGGAAAACAAAACAAGGCAAAGGGGTAGCACAAATGTATCTAAACAGAAACCAGATTGTTGAGGGCAAATGGTTATAAAGTGGGTGAACAGATCAGCATTGGCAATGCTCAGGGTAAGGAGTAAAACCATTTGGAAAATATGTGGTTGCCTTGTCAGCCGAAATAAAATGTTCTCTGCAGTTGTAAGAACTCTAAGAGTCATTTCTACTGTGTAAACATTTCTTGCTTCTGCTGGCATTTCCTCTTGACAACACTTCATCTTTTGGGTGATAGCATGTAAACTTTCAGCCTATGAAATTATTTTTAAAAAACATTTCGCTCTTGTGTTCCTTTTAGAAAAAGTGACTAATGAAGTCTTTCGTATGTAATAGGGAAATATACTAAAATGTAAAAGTGGCAAATTAGATAATGTCCTTTAAGTAGATGATCAATCACAGTTCTATGGGGCTTGGTTGTTCTCGAAATGATCAATGAGAGCAAGCTAAATACTGAACTGATCTGGAATATGTTTTAACTGTGTTATTCAATCTGAAAGGAAAACCAAGAACAAGGGGAGGTCAGAAATGAAGGCAGAGAAAAAAATTTAAAACACCATTAAAAAATGGTATAAATTTGAATATGTCCACACTAATTTTTATTAATAGTTAATAACTTTTACTGAAACTCCAGTACTTTGGCCACCTCATGCGAAGAGTTGACTCATTGGAAAATAATCTGATGCTGGGAGGGATTGGGGGCAGGAGGAGAAGGGGATGACCGAGGATGAGATGGCTGGATGGCATCATGGACTCGATGGACGTGAGTCTGAGTGAACTCTCCAGGAGTTGGTGCTGGACAGGGAGGCCTGGCGTGCTGCTATTCATGGGGTCGCGAGAGTCGGACACAACTGCGCAACTGAACTGAACTGAACTGAATCACTTTAAAGGGCTTCCTTGGTGGCTCAGTTGGTAAGGAATCTGCCTGCAATGTGGGGGACCTGGGTTCAGTCCCTGAGTTGGGAAGATTCCCTGGAGGAGGGCATGGCAACCCACTCCAGTATCCCTTCCTGGAGAATCCCATGGACAGAGTCTTTCCTGGAGAATCCCATGGACAGAGTAGTCTAGCAGGCTACAGTCTATGGGGTTGCAAAGAGCTGGACACAGCTGAGTGACTAAGCACAGCATAATAACTTCTAAAGCTTAAATTTGAGTAAAATAGTTTATCAATAAGGAAAGATGCACTTACTGGGTGCTTGCTATATGCCAGGACTTACTTTAAATGCTTTACAAGTATTTTCTTGTTCAATATTCCCAACAACTCCTTAACAGAGTTAATTCTTACTGTCTCTACTTTGCTGCAAATCAGCATAGGCACAATGTCAAAAGAAGGGTAGGTGGCAGACCCAGGATGCAAACCCACGTGATCTGTAGCTTTAGCAGCAATGCCACTTAACACCATCCTATAAAATAGTGTTTCTCAGTGTGAGCTCTGGAATAACAGCAGCAGCCTAACTTGGAAGCTTGTTAGAAACACAGGTTTCGTAACAGGAGGAAAGCTGCAAAATTAAAAAATGCATGGCAATTAAATAACACACATTGAACAACAAATGCATAGAAGACAGAATCAAAAGGGAAATTTAAAAATGTCTCGAGACAAATGATAATAGAAACACAAAGTACCAAAACTTACAGGGTGTAGCCGAAGAAGTCCGAAGAGCTAGTTTTCAGTAATGAATGCAGGTGTCATGGAAGAAGAAAGATCTCACATTAAAAAACTGAACTTTATACCTCAAGTGAAATAGTTAATGGGAAAAAAAATAGAAAAAATAATAAAAGTGAGTTGATTATTTGAAAAAAAAAAATTAACAAACCTTTAGCCAAACTAACCAAAAACAAGAAAGAAGACTCAAATAAATAAAATTTCAAATGAGAGAGGAGATATTACAGTTGATACCACAGAAATATAAAGGGTCATAAGAGAATACTATGAACAGTTATATGCAATACATTTGACAACCTAAAAAAATCTCACCATACCAATAATGATTAAGCAAATTGGATCAATAACTTAAAATCTCCCAACAAAGAAAAGACCAAGACCTGATGGGCTTTTCACTGATGGTTTTCACCAAGTATTTAAGAAAGAATTAATACCAATTCTTGTCAAGTTCTTCCAAATATTTAAAGAGGTGGGGACACTCTTAAACTTATCTTATGCAGCCAGCATTACCCTGACACTAAAGCTAGGTAAGGATACTCAAAGAAAAGAAAACTATAGGCCAATGCGCCTGATGAATATAGAAGCAAAAATTCTCAATACAATACTAGCAAAACCTAATTCAAAGCATATTAAAAGAACCACCCAGCACGATCAAGTCAGATTCTTCCCTGGGATTTAAGGATGGTTTAATATACACACATCAAAAAGTGTGAAACACCACATGGATAGAATGAAAGACTAAAAACTTATGCTCTTCTCAATAAACACAGAAAAAACATTTGACAAAATTCAACGTCCATTCATGGTAAACACTCTCAACAAATTGGGTATAGAGGGAACATACCTCAACATAATAAAGGCCAACTCTGATGAGCCCGCAACTAGCATCATACTTAGTGGTGAAAACTGCAAGCTTTTTCTAGGATCAAGAACAAGATTGCCCACTTTCCTTACTTCCATTTAACATAGTACTGGAAGTCCTGGCTATAACAGTCAGGCAAGCAAAAAGAAACATCCAAATCAGAACAGAAGAAGTGAAATTGTCTCTTTCTGTAGACAATGTTTTCATATGTGTACATAAATACAAATCCCAAAGACCACCAAAAAACTGTCTGAACAACTAATGAATTCATTAAAGTTACAGGCCACAAAGTCAGCATAAAAGGAGCCATGTTTCTACACACTAACAATGAATTCTATAGAACAAACAAAGAAAACAATGCCCTTTACAATAGCATCAAAAATGACGGAATACTTAGAAATAAGTTTAGCAAAGGAGGGAAAAGACCTGTACTCTAAAAACTATAAGATGTTAATGACTGAAATTGAAGATACAGCAAACGGAAAGATATCCTGTGTTCCTGGATTGGAAGAATTAATGTGATTAAAGTGTTCATACTATCCAATGCCATCTATAGACTTGATATAAACTTTATCAAGATTCCAATGGCATTTTTATAAAAGTAGAAAAAAGCAATCTTAAAAATCATGTGAAAATACAAAAGAACCAAAGCAATCCTCAGATGGCCAAAGCAGGAGGCATCACATTCCCTGATTCCAAACTATATTACAAAGCTATAGTGATCAAAATAGTGTGGTACTGGCATAAAAATACACACATCAGTCAATAGAGGAGAAGTGAGAGCCTGAAATAAAACTACACTAATGTCGTCAACTAACACTTGACAAAGGAGGCAAGCATACTCATTGTAAAGAATTGGATTTTTAATAAATAGTGTTGGGAAAACCGGATAGTCATGTGCAAAAGAATGAAACTAGACACTTGTCTTAAATCACTCACAACAAATTTCTCAAAATGGTCCAAAGGTTTAAATGTTAGACTTGAAACCATAAAACTCCTAGAAGAAGGCTTAGAGAGAAAAGTCTCCTTGACATTGGTATTGGCAATGAATTATTGGATACGACACTGAAAGAAAAAACAGCAAAATAAAAACAAACAGGTGGGAGTATGCCAGACTAAAAAGTTACTACATAACAAAAGAAACAACCAACAAATATAAAAGGTAACCGATGGAACGGGGGAAAATATTTGCAAATCACATATATGGTAAGAGATTGATACACAAAGCATGTAATGTAAAATAGATGAGGAACTCACATAACTCAAAAACATAAAATCAAATAATCCAATTTTTAAAAACAGGCACAAAACCTAGAAAGACATTTTTCCAAGGAAGCTATTCAAATGGCCAACAGGTACATTGAAAGACACTCAGCATCAATAGTCACCATGCTAAGTCGCTCCAGTTGTGTACAACTCTTTGTGACCCTACGGACTTTAGCCCACCAGGCTACTCTGCCCATGGATTCTCCAGGCAAGAATACTGGAGTGGGTTTCCATGCCCTCCTCCAGAGGAGCTTCCCAACTCTCCCATAAGAGACAAGGATCAAACCTGTCTCTTATGTCTCCTGCATTGGGAGGCAGGTTCCTTACCACTAGCCCCACCTGAGAAGCTCTCGCTAATTATTAGAGAAAGGCACATTAAAACTATTAAGCGCTATCACCTCATAACTACTAGAGGGGTTATTTCAAAAAAGACAGGAGAAGACCAGAGCTAACAAGCTATGGAAAAAAAGGAAATCTGTGTGTACTCTGGGTGGGAGTGGAAATTGAGACAGCCAGTATGGAAAATAGTTTTCATATAAACTTAAAAACAGAAGTAGTAATATCAATTAAAAAGAGAAATGCCATAAGATCCAGAAATTTCAGTCTTGGGCAATATCTGAAGGAAATGAAGTCACTATCTGGAAGGTATATCTTTTCATGGAAGCATTATTCATAGTAAACATGGAAGCTAACTAAATGTTAATTGGTGAGTGACTGGAGTAAAAATGAGATGTATGCATATATTGAAAAGAGGAAGTTTATTGTTTTATATATGTACACATATATAAATATATATGATACACATGTACATACATACACGTGAGTATACACACCATAGAATGAAATGTTATTCAGTAGTAAAAATTTCTGATGTTTTGTGACATGAGTAAACCTTGAATGCATTGTGTTAAGTGAAATAAGTCAGACAAAGACAAATAATGCGTGATCTCAGAGGCAGAATCTAAACAAAATGAACTCATAGAAACAGAGATTGGCAGTTGCTAGAGGTGGGAGGTATAGGCAAACTGCTACTGCTAAGTCACTTCAGTCGTGTTCGACTCTGTGCGACCCCATAGATGGCAGCACACCAGGCTCCCCCATCCCTGGGACTCTCCAGGCAAGAACACTGGAGTGGGATGCCATTTCCTTCTCCAACACATGAAAGTGAAAAGTGAAGTTGCTCAGTCATGTCCGACTCTTAGCGACCCCATGGACTGCAGCCTACCAGGCTCCTCCACCCATGGGATTTTCCAGGCAAGAGTACTGGAGTGGGGTGCCATTGCCTTCTCCCAGTAGGTGGGCTACAAGCTCCAGTTACAAGAATAATACATTGTAGGGAACATGTCAAGGCTGTATATTGTCACCCTGCTTATTTAAATTATATGCAGAGTACATCGTGTGACATGCCAGGCAGGATGAATCACAAACTGGAATCAAGATTGCTGGGAGAAATATCAACAACCTCAGATATGCAGATGATAACACCCTAATGGCAGAAAGTGAAGAGGAACAAAAGAGCCTCTTGATGGAGGTAAAAGAGGAGAGTGAAAAAGCTGCCTTAAAATTCAACATTTAAAAAACAAGGATCATGGCATCTGGCCCCATCATTTCATGGCAAATAGATGGGGGAATAATGGAAACCATGACAGACTTTGTTTTCTTGGGTTCCAAAATCACTGCAGATGGTGACTGCAGCCATGAAGTTAAAATACACTTGCTCCTTGGAGGAAAAGCTAAGACAAATCTAGACAATGTATTAAAAATCTGAAACATCATTTTGCCAGCAAAGGACCATCTAATCAAAGCTATTTTCCAGTAGTCATGTACGGATGTGAGAGTTGGACCATAAAGAAGGCTGAGTGTGGAAGAACTGACGCTTTTGAACTGTAGTGTTGGCGAAGACTCTTGAGAGTCCCTTGGACTGCAAGGAGATCCAACCAGTCAATTCTAAAGGAGATCAACCCTGCATAATCATTGGAAGGAGTGATTCTGAAGCTAAGCCACCTGATGTGACGAGCTGACTCATTGGAAAAGACCCTGATGCTGGGAAAGATTGAGGGCGGGAGGAGAAGGGGGCGACAGAGGATGAGATATCTGGATGACATCACCGGCTCAATGGACATGAGTTTGAGCAAACTCTGGAAGATTGTGAAGGGCAGAGAAGCCTGGTGTGCTTCAGTCCATGGGTTGCAAAGAGTCAGACACAACCTAGTGACTGAAACCCAGCAACGACATTACAGTATGGTCGTTGCAGTTAACATGCTGCATCTCACTTCTGGAAGTTGCTATGGAGCAAATGTTAAATGTTTCCAACATACACACATGTACAACTGCAACTATTGAGATACTGGAACTGTTAACTAACTTTATTGTAGTCATCATTTTACAATATATACACCTATCAACTTATCAGTTTGCACACGTTAAACTGACACCATGTATCAATCACATCTCAATATTAAGCTAGAGAAAATAAAATATAAAAAATAAAAGAACAAACACACACAAGCCAATTTGAGCCATATGAGTCTTAAAAAAACAAAAGAGTTTTAGACCCCACCCCAGATCAATGGAACTGGAATATCTGCAGTGTGGTCATCATCTGGATTTTTAACAAACCTACCAGGTGGTTCTGCTCCCTGCTCCACTGCCTGTATAAGAAGAACTAATCTTTTTTAGGGTAATTAATGTTTTATGAAAATGATCCTATGCTAAACAGCTTGTGGATGTGTGCCGCAGCGAATGGACTGATCAGGAAAGCCTGTATTTGTTGGAAAGTGCCTCACATTCCACAGAGAAAATAACTGTGAACTAAGACAGATTCCAACTAATAGGATCACACTGGCTGATGCAGGCAGGTCCTCAAGAGAATAAAACCTTTACTCTTTATTAGTATTATCCTGGACTCTCAGGAAAAAAAATAGGAAAGGAAAGAAAAGAATATCATTTGACCCCTGTATTTGCTTCTGCTGATGTCTGAAGATATGTTATAACCTTCTTGAGCATGACAACCATCTAAGAAAGTGACTTTTTCCACCATGACCAGAATAATATAAATATGCTTACATTGGTAATTTTATATAGGTGCATTTTAAGATACTTGGTATATGTTTTATTTGGTGAGCCAGGAGTTCAAAGTTTGATCCTCTTCCATTTATCTATTGCTTCATAAAAAATTGCTTTGTAATTCTGTGTATAAATTGTAGTCAGCCCCATGTATATATGATTCCTCTGTATCTTCCATATCTGGAGATTCAAACAATCATGGATAACGCAGTATCTACTATTGAAAAAAAAAAAAAAAACTGCATGTAAGTGGACTCACAAGATTCAAACCTGTGTAATTCAAAGGTCAACTGTATACACTCCCTAATGGGTCTGTTTCTCTGGAGAATACAGATAAGCTTTTAAAATAGAGTTTGAGCCCTTTAACAATATTTGCAGGGCCGGGTTCTGACTCCAACCTCATTGCTCATCATCTTTCATACTTTACCAATCGTAGTCAACTGTTTCATTCTGTTTTCCCTTTTTCCCTGAGACTGCATATACTAGACTTTCTGCCTTGAACAACATTTTCTCCAGAGCTCTCCTCTCCCTGCTTATACATTCAGTTCACTTCAGTTCAGTCGCTCAGTCATGTCCGACTCTTTGCGATCCCATGAATTGCAGCACACCAGGCCTCCCTGTCTATCACCAACTCCCAGAGTTCACCTAAACTCATGTCCTTTGAGTTGGTGATGCCATCTAGCCATCTCATCCTCTGTCGTCCCCTTCTCCTCCTGCCCCCAATCGCTCCCAGCATCAGAGTCTTTTCCAATGAGTCAACTCTTCACATGAGGTGGCCAAAGTATTGGAGTTTTAACTTTAGCATCAGTCTTTCGAAAGAATACCCAGGACTGATCTCCTTTAGAATGGACTGGTTGGATCTCCTTGCAGTCCAAGGGACTCTCAAGAGTCTTCTCCAACATCACAGTTCAAAAGCATCAATTCTTCAGCACTCAACTTTCTTCACAGTCCAACTCTCACATCCATACATGACCACTGGAAAAACCATAGCCTTGACTAAATGGACCTTTGTTGGCAAAGTAATGTCCGTGTTTTTTAATATGCTATCTAGGTTGGTCATAACTTTCCTTCCAAGGAGTAAGCATCTTTTAATTTCATGGCTGCAATCACCATCTGCAGTGATTTTGGAGCCCCCCAAAAATAAAGTCTGACACTGTTTCTACTGTTTCCCCATCTATACATTAGGCTTAATCAAAGTCTCTCATCCCGTTTTGGGCTTCTGTCATTTCGTTCTGCTGTTAGATCTGGAATTACACCATAGTCTCTCTTATTCCTGGGCCCTTGAACATGGTGTTCACTCCTTCCTGGTCTATTCATTTTTCCAGTCTCGGTGTATCTGGTACTTCATTTAGAAAGACTTCCATTCTCATCTCAGGATGGGTGAGGTGCTTTGATCACCAGTCCCAAGAAATCTGTAATGCTTTTGTGTTTACACTGCATTGTCATCACTTGTCTATGGAAGCATAAACTGTAAGTCAGGTACCTTTTCTGTAATGTCTGCTGTCTATGATAAGATGCCAGGGGAGAAGGATTTGTACTCATCTTCTCCCGTGAGAACTCCAAAACTGCAGCTAACTGCTGAACAACCACCCACAGGAGAATGCTGGATCCCACCACATAAATACTCCACATCCAAGGGCAAAGGAGAAGCCCCAACAAAATGGTAGGAGGGGGAAATCACATATAGAATCAAACACATCTGCTCGGAGATGCTCGGAGGGCTCAGCAAAGACCCTGTGCACATCAGGACGCAGGGCCCCACGACAGACTGAGCGGGACCTGCATGTGGGTGTTTGAGTGTCTCCTGCAGAGGCACGGGTCAGCGGGGGGTGCTGCATGCGAGCCTGATCTAGACCACTGAGCAGGCAGCCCACAGGCTGGAGAACAATTCTACCAACGAGATTTTCACACTGTTATGGAAGCTCTAGGGCCCACAGCAAATTCCCCAACCTGGGGATCTGGCAAAGGAACTGAGACCCCTCAGGGAATTTGACTTTGGAGGCCAGTGGGATTTGATTACAGAACTTCCACGGGACTGGGGAAACAGACTCTTGGAAGGCACAAACAAAACCTTGTGTGCACCAGGACCCAGGAGGAAGNCAAAGGAACTGAGACCCCTCAGGGAATTTGACTTTGGAGGCCAGTGGGATTTGATTACAGAACTTCCACGGGACTGGGGAAACAGACTCTTGGAAGGCACAAACAAAACCTTGTGTGCACCAGGACCCAGGAGGAAGGAGCAGGGACCCTACAAGAGACTGAGCCAGACTGGTCTGTGAGTGTCCAGGAGTCTCTGGCAGAGGTGTGGGTTGACAGTGGCCTGCCACGGGGTCAGGGGCACTGGACCAGTCCTAGCACAAAGCCTTTGGAAGGAGATTGCCGTTATTGCCATTACCCCTACCATACTTTGGTTTCAGGAAAAACTATAGGGAGGGAACACAGCCCCACCCATCAATAGAAAAATGGATTAAAGATTTACTGAGCATGGCCCCACCCCTCAGAGCAAGACCCAGATTCTGCCACAGCCAGTCCCTCCCAGCAGGAAGCTTCCACAGGCTTCTATCCCTACCCATCAGAGGGCAGCCAGAATGGAAATAAGAATGACAGAAAACTAATCAAACTGATCACTTGGATCACAGCCTTTTCTAACTCAATGAAACTATGAGCTGTGCTGTGTAAGGCCACCCAAGACAGAGGGGTCTTGGTGGAGAGTTCTGACAAAAGGTGGTCCACTGGAGAAGGGAATGACAAACCACTTCAATATTCTTGTCTAAGAACCACAAGAACAGTATGAAAAGGCAAAAAATAGGACACTGAAAGATGAACTCCCAGTAGGTGCCCAATATGCTACTGGAGAAGAGAGAAGAAATAACTTCAAAAAGAATGAAGAGTCTGAACCAAAGCAAATACAGTGCCCAGTTGTGGATGTGACTGGTGATGGAAGTAAAGTCTGATGCTGTAAAGAACATTGTTGCAAGGGAACCTAGAATGTTAGGTCCATGAGTCAAGGGACATGCAGTTCAATTCAGTTCAGTCGCTCAGTCGTGTCTGACTCTTTGTGACCCCATGAATCACAGCACGCCAGGCCTCCCTGTCTATCACCAACTCCCAGAGTTCACTCAGACTCACATCCATCGAGTCAGTAATGCCATCCAGCCATCTCATCCTCGGTCGTCCCCTTCTCCTCCTGCCTCCAATCTCTCCCAGCATCAAAGTCTTTTCCAATGAGTCAACTCTTCGCATGAGGTGGCCAAAGTACTGGAGTTTCAGCTTTAGCAAGGGACACTGGAAGTGGTCAAACAGGAGATGGCAAGAGTGAACACTAATATCTTAGGTATCAGCAAACTAAAATGGACTGGAATGGGAGAATTTAACTCAGATGATCATTATATCTACTACTATGGGCAAGACTCCCTTATAAGAAATGGAGTAGCCATCATAATCAACAAAAGGGTCCAAAATGCACTACTTGGGTGCAATGTCAAAAACGAAAAAATGATCCTTATTGGTTTCCAAGGCCAACCATTCAATATCACGGTGATCCAAGTCTATGCCCATTCACTAATTCCAAAGAAGCTGAAGTTGAATGGTTGTATGAAGACCTACAAGACCTTCTAGAGCTAACATCATAGGGGACTGGAATGCAAAAGTAGGAAGTCAAGAGATCCTAGAGTAACAGGCAAATTTGGCCTTGAAGTACAAAATGAAGCAGGGCAAAGGCTAAGAGAATTTTGCCAAGAGAAAGCACTGAGGTCATAGCCAACACCCTCTTCCAACAACACAAGGGAGGATGCTACACATGGACATCACCTGATGGTCAATACTGAAATCATATTGATTGTATTCTTTGCAGCCGAAGATGGAGAAGCTCTATACAGTCAGCAAAAACAAGACCAGGAGCTGACTCTGGCTCAGATCATGAACTTCTTATTACCAAATTCAGACCTAAATTGGAGAAAGTAGTGAACACCACAAGACCATTCAGGTANAAGATGGAGAAGCTCTATACAGTCAGCAAAAACAAGACCAGGAGCTGACTCTGGCTCAGATCATGAACTTCTTATTACCAAATTCAGACCTAAATTGGAGAAAGTAGTGAACACCACAAGACCATTCAGGTATGACTTAAATCAAATCCCTTACAATTACACAGTGGAAGTGACAAATATATTTAAGGGATTAGACCTGATAGACAGAGTGCCTGAAGAATAATGGTTGGAGGTTTGTGACATTGTCCAGGATCAAAACCATCCCCAAGAAAAAGAAATGCAAAAAGGGAAAATGGTTGTCTGAGGAGGGCTTACAAATAGCTAAGAAAAGAAGAGGAGTGAAAGGCAAAGGAGAAAAAGAAAGATATATCCATCTGATTGCACAGTTCCAAGAATAGCAAGAAGAGATAAGAAAGCTGTAAGCCTTCCTCATTGATCAATGAAAAGAAATAGGGGAAAACAATAGAATGGGAAACTAGAGACCGCTTCAAGAAAAGTAGAGATACCAAGGGAACATTTCATGCACACAGGGGCAGAATAAAGGACGGAAACAGTATGGACCTAGCAGAAGGAGTCGATATTAAGAAGAGGTGGCAAGAATACATGAAGAACTGTACAAAAAAGGCCTTAATGGCACAAATGACCACAATGCTGTGATCACTCACCTAGACGTCCTGCAGTGTGAAGTCAAGTGGGCCTTAGGAAGCATCACTACCAACAAAGTTAGTTCAGTTCAGTTCATTCACTCAGTCATGTCCGACTCTTTGCGACCCGATGAATCACAGCATGCCAGGCCTCCCTGTCCATCACCAACTCCCAGAGTTCACTCAGACTCACGTCCATCGAGTCCGTGATGCCATCCAGCCATCTCATCCTCTGTCGTCCCCTTCTCCTCCTGCCCCCAACCCCTCCCATTATCAGAGTATTTTCCAATGAGTCAACTCTTCGCATGAGGTGGCCAAAGTACTAGAGCTTCAGCTTTACCATCAGTCCTTCCAAAGAAATCCCAGGGCTGATCTCCTTCAGAATGGACTGGTTGGATCTCCTTGCAGTCCAAGGGACTCACAAGAGTCTTCTCCAACACCACAGTTCAAAAGCATCAATTCTCCAGTGCTCAGTTTTCTTCACAGTCCAACTTTCACATTCATACATGACCACAGGAAAAACCATAGCCTTGGCTAGATGGACCTTAGTCAGCAAAGTAATGTCTCTGCTTTTGAATATACTATCCAGGTTGGTCATAACTTTTCTTCCAAGGAGTAAGCGTCTTCTAATTTCATGGCTGCAGTCACCATCTGCACTGATTTTGGAGCCCCAAAAAATAAAGTCTGACACTGTTTCCCCATCTATTTCCCATGAAGTGATGGGACTGGATGCCATGATCTTCGTTTTCTGAATGTTGAGCTTTAAGCCAACTTTTT
>SJYX01016092.1:167831-233251 GCA_006410675.1 Oreotragus oreotragus
TTCTATCACCAGTCACATGCACAACTGGGTATTGTTTTTGCTTTGGCTCCATCCCTTCATTCTTTCTGGAGTTATTTCTCCACTGATCTCCAGTAGCATATTGGGCACCTAACGACCTGGGGAGATTCTCTTTTGGTATCCTATCATTTTGCCTTTTCATACTGTTCATGGGGTTCTCAAGGCAAGAATACTGAAGTGGCTTGCCATTCCCTTCTCCAGTGGACCACATTTTGTCAGCCCTCTCCACCATGACCCGCCCGTCTTGGGTTGCCCCGCAGGCATGGCTTGGTTTCATTGAGTTAAACAAGGCTGTGGTCCTAGTGTGATTAGATTGACTAGTTTTCTGTGAATATGGTTTCAGTGTGTCTGCCCTCTGATGCCCTCTTGCAACACCTACCATCTTACTTGGGTTTTTCTTACCTTGGGTGTGGGGTATCTCTTCATGGCTGCTCCAGCAAAGCACAGCCGCTGCTCCTTACCTTGGATGAGGGGTATCTCCTTACTGCCACCATTCCTGACCTTCAACGTGAGATAGCTCTTCTAGGCCCTCCTGCGCCTGTGCAGCCACCAATTCCAGTTGAGCTATTTCAAATCCTGAAAGATGCTGCCGTGAAAGTGCTGCATTCAATATGCCAGCACATTTGGAAAACTCAGCAGTGGCCACAAGACTGGAAAAGTTCAATTTTCATTCCAATCCCAAAGAAAACATTGGCAAAGAATGCTGAAACTACCACACAATTGTACTCACCTCACACACTGGCAAAGTAATGGTCAAATTCTCCAAGCAAGGCTTCAACTGTACATGAACTGAGAACTTTCAGATGTCCAAGCTGAATTTAGAAAAGGAAGAAGAACCAGAGATCAAATTGTCAGCATCCATTGGATCACACAAAAAGCTAGAGAACTCCAGAAAAACGTCTGCTTCTTTGACTACGCTAAAGCCTTTGACTGTGTAGGTCACAAGAAAATGGAAAATTCTTAGAGAGATGGAAATATAAGACCACCTTGCCTGCCTCTTGAGAAATCTGTATGTAGGTCAAGAAGCTATCGTTAGAACCGGAAATGGAACAACAGACTGGTTCCAAATTGGAAAAGGAGTACATCAAGGCTGTCTATTGTTGCCCTGATTATTTAACTTATATGCCAAGCACATCATGTGAAATGCCAGGCTGGATGAAGCACAAGCTGTGATCAAGAATGCTGGGGAAAATATCAATAACCTCAGATATGCAGGTGACACCACCCTTATGGCAGAACACAAGGAGTAAACAAAGAGCCTCTTGATGAAAGTGAAGGAGGAGAGCGAAAAAGTTGGCTTAAGGCTCAACATTCAGAAAACGAAGATTATGGCATCTGGTGCCATCACTCCATGGCAAATAGATGGGGAAACAATGGCAACAGTGGCAAACTTTATTTTCTTGAGCTCAAAAATCATGGCAGATGGTGGCTGCAGCCATGAAATTAAAAGGTGGTTGCTTCTTAGAAGAAAAGCTATGACCAACCTAGGCAGCTTATTAAAAAGCAGAGACATTGCTTTATTAACAAGGTCCACATAGTCAAAGCTGTGGCTTTTCCAGTGGTCATGTATGGATGTGAGAGTTGGGTCATAAAGAAAGCTGAGCACCAAAAAATTGATTTTTTTTGAACTCTGATATTGGAGAAGCCTCTTGAGAGTCTCTTGGACAGAAAATATATCAAACCTAAAGGAAATTCCAATGGTAATCAATCCTGATCGTTTATTGGAAGGACTGGTGATGTAGCTAAAGCTGCAATACTTCGGTCACCTGATATGAAGAACTGACTCATTGGAAAAGACCCTGATGCTGGGAAAGATTGAAAGCAGGAGGAGAAGGGGATGACAGAGGATGAGATGGTTGGATGACATCACTGGCTTGATGAATCTGAACAAGCTCTGGGTGTTGGTGGTAGACAGGGAAGCCTGACATGCTGCAGTCCATGGGACCTCACAGAGCTGGACACAACTGAGCAACTGAACTGAACTGAATGTCTGCTACATATCAACCATCCCATAAATTATGGCTGAATAAGCAAATTAAACTAATGCAACACTAAGCTCATAAGATGTTCTCAATGCTGCAAGTGAGAGATATAGTAATTACTAGAAACTGGTGGGGGGAGGCACTTCTCTGGTGATCCAGTTGTTAAAACTCCATGTATTCAGTACGGGCAACACAGATTTGATCCCTGGTCAGGGAACTAACATCCCACATGCCCCGATGTGCAGCCAAATAAAAAATTAAAACGAGCAAAACAGAGAAATTGGAAAGAAGTTCAGCTGAAATGGGATACAGTCAGGAAATGGAGAAGGGTTATTGGAAATAGTGTCACACAGTGAGGCACATCCTTATTGGCTGTTGTGCAAGTGTATTTGGTATACGTCAAGGCATAGGGTTAAGTTCACTACTGCTTCAAAGAGAGGAAATAAACTGTAACAGCACTTACACAAATATTCAACGATACTTTAATAATCTCCAAATATTATTGTCAGCATTATTAGCATTTGTGGTGGGTTCATTTCTTCATCCCAAAGAGAAAAACAGCTTGGGAGTTTTCTTAAACAGGCAAATGTTCTTTTCTGGGAGAATGTTTGGTGCTAAAGGTCACCGTGATCTTAGAGAGGAGCTTAGTGAAATGGAAGCAGCATTTATTTATGTGTATTTATGTGCTTATTCATTGATGGCTTTGCTGAGGAAAGCTATATTGTCAAGTGCCTTAATTAAGAAATAATAACGTAATTGATTTTTTATGGATTATCTTCAATTGAGTCCCTTTATAACAGCAAACTCTCATTGACTAGTTGGGATAATTGATGGCTCCTCAGCACAGTGCCCTTGGCTGACTAGAGAACAGCTGATGCTGGGTCTGACAACGATCTCCAGCTGTCTCTGTTCTCACTGTGGCAAACCCCAGAAAAGCAGCAGGCTGAGCTGAAAAGCGTACCGTCGGTTCATGAGGCATCAAGGATCAGCTCACTTCATTTTTGTACATGAGGGTCTGAACTAAACCAATGATCTGGAAATTAAAATTCAATAGAACGCCTCAATCAGACAGACTCTGTGTAGGAGCTGTGTGTGTAAAACAAGCCTCCGTGTGTTGCCTCTCACTGAAGCAAGTTTTGAAGTGCAGGGTTTGACCCAGTCTCCCACCACCCAAAAAAACTCGGAAGGACTCCAGGACAACACATGTTACGAAAGCCAGGCTTGGACTGCTTGCTACACAGTAGGCCAATAAATCCACAGATGAGGCGTTGGGGCGAGGAACACGGACGTTTTGTGGAAATCCAGCACCCTGCTGAGGTCGGGGCCTTGTGTTCCAAAGAAGCACCTGGCAAGGGTTGGGGTGCTGGTTTCATTAACAGAACAGACTGGGAGGTGAGCAGGAAGAGTTAAACAGTGGTAAGTTGTTGCAAGTATTTCTTGGTTCTGGCCATACTTTGGAGGGGATGTGCTAATTTCTTTTTGACTGCAGCCATTCCTTGGTGAGCCTTGTCAGAATGATTCCTGTGAACTAAACAAAGGTATTTTAGCTCAGCCGTCAGAGGAAGGGTTCTGAAAGATGGTCCATTGTATACACTTTTAGAAATGGGCACTGTGACTTTAATGATTAACTGCCGGGGTCCAGCCCCGGTGGATCCAGGGAATTCGAAGGTGGGGATGGACAGTGTCCTTGGAAAATACATAATTAATTACAGATAGAGAGATTAGAAATGGATAGTGTAGTAGGAAATATTAGTGGAGAAAAAGAGGCTGAATAACTTGGTTTACATGGTATAGCGTCCATGCTCCAGATGGGAATTCAGCCGGAAAAACGAGGAGTAAGAAAGAACGACATGGGGGAGTCAGTCTTTCCAGGAACTGAACCCATTTCTTTATTTTTCAGATTTTCTTATATACCTTTTGTTACATATAGGGATGAATACAGAGTCACGTGGGGGTCAGCAGTCCTGACCTTTATCAAAGTCAGGTGCTTTACATAAAAAAAAGTTCTTAGGGGTTTTACATCATCTTCTTGCCATAAGGCTCGCTGACATTTTATGATCCTTTCTTTCTGATAACCAAAAAACTTATTTTTTCCAAGGGTGGTTTTTCTTAAACCAGGCACCACCCTCCAAATAAAGTTGCATTCCTATAGGGTGAGGGTGTAGTGAGTTACAATCAAGAAAGGAATTTATTTAACCCAAGGTTAACATGATTAATCTTAAAGGTTAATACTTATTTCTCCTATATGCTAGTTATATTCATTATAAAGACAAAGAATATGGAGATTTAGCAGCAAACATCAGCCCAACAAATGAAAATCCTTTCACCAATGCTCCCCTTAAGATCTACTTAGTCTTAAGATAGTGATAAAGTTACATTTTTACATAGCAAGGACACAGTGATTTATAACAAAGTACAGTGATCTATAACAAAAGAGAAAATTCGTTAACTCAAAAAGTCTAGTATTGCTAACCTTAAAAACTACTGTATTTCCTTTTTTATATTCCAAATACATTGATTAATATGTTCCCAGGTGCCTAAGGATATGGAGGCCTGGCGGCAATCATTGACTCAACAATGAGAAAAGCCCTATGCTAATACTCCAAACTCTCTGTGCTGTTTATGGTTGAGAGGTTGTCACACAAGCTAGTCTGTCAGCAGAGAGGTTTGACCTGAGACACCCTTGTCCCACCCAGGGCAGGGAATTAGCAGCAATTATTGACACAACAAATGAAAAAACCCTTCACCAATATAATTTTCAATCAACCCACTATACTAATAATTTCTAACTTCCCACAAGAATTTGCCTTTAGTAAGTCTAAAACATCTCGTGCCTCTCACAGTTGGGGGGCTGTAAACCATCACATGCGGCCAGACGAACCTATACAGGTGGGCTAGATAACCTTCAGAGTTCGTAAGCTGAAACACTCTTGTCACGCCCAGGAATTTTTATTGACTTGGAGCTGCACGTTTACTCCTTCTCCGAGAGAAACGGTTATGGGGAAGAGCTCCCCGGAAGGTCAAAGGTATAGGTGAGAGCAGAAAACAGACTCTGGTTTTGGGGTAGATGCTCGGGAACAGGGGGGTCTCCTGAGGCTTGATCACGCCTTTGCGTGTGCCGAAGCCTCCTTCCTCGTGACCTTTGCCATGGGCAGAGTTCCTCACGCTGGCCCCCGGCAATTAACCTGAAGCAAAAACAATAGGATACAAAGGTTAAAGTGCTAGGAACAGGTCCAATATGGAGTCAGATTTGTTCTTCCCTGTTACTTGCAGTTTGGAAGCTGCTGGGGAAGATGATCCGCAAGGATAAACCACAGTATTCATTGGTCTCATCTTCGGAGTAGGTGTGTCTTGAAGCATTTTCCATCATCAGTCAGGTCAATTCCGTCGCTCAGTCACGTCTGAGTCATTGCCACCCCATGGACTGCAGCACGCCAGGCCTCCCTGTCCATCACCAACTCCTGGAGTTTGCTCATGTTCATGTCCACTGAGTTGGTGATGCCATCCAACCATCTCATCTTCTGTCGTCCCCTTCTCCCACCTTCAATCTTTCCCAGTATTGGGGTCTTTTCCAATGAGTCAGTTCTTCGCATCAGGTGGCCAGAGTATTGGAGTTTCAGCTTCAACATCAGTCCTTCCAATGAAAACTCAGGACTGATTTCCTTTAGTATGGACTGGTTGATCTTCTTGCTGTTCAAGGGACTCTCAAGAGTCTTCTCCAACACCACAGTTCAAAAGCATCAATTCTTCGGCACCCAGCTTTCTTTACAGTCCAACTCTCACATCCATACATGACCACAGGAAAAACCATAGCCTTGACTAGATGGACTTTTCTTGGCAAAGTAATGTCTCTGCTTTTTAATATGCTCTCTAGGTTGGTCATAAACTTTCTTCCAAGGAGCAAGGGTCTTTTAATTTCATGGCTACAGTCATAATCTGCAGTGATTTTGGAGCCCCCTAGAAAATAAAGTCAGCCTCTGTTTCCACTGTTTCCCCATCTATTTGCATGAAGTGATGGGACCAGATGCCATGATCTTAGTTTTCTGAATATTGAGCTTTAAGCCAACATTTTCACTCTCCTCTTTCACTTTCATCAAGAGGCTCTTTAGTTCTTCTTCACTTTCTGCCATAAGGGTGGTGTCATCTGCATATCTGAGGTTATTGATATTTCTCCCAGAAATCTTCATTCCAGCTTGTGCTTCATCCAGTCCAGCATTTCTCATGATGTATTCTGTATGTAAGTTAAATAAGCAAGGTGACAATATACAGCCTTGACATACTCCTTAGACTATTTTGAACCAGTCTGTTATTCCATGTCCAGTTTTAACTGTTGCTTCTTGACCTCCATACAGATTTCTCAGGAGGCAGATCTGATTGTCTGGTATTTCCATCTCTTAAAGAATTTTCCACAGTTTGCTGTGATCCACAGAGTCAAAAGCTTTCACATAGTAAATAAAGCAGAAATAGGTGTTTTTCTGGAACTCTTGATTTTTTGAAGATCCAGAGGATATTGGCAATTTGATCTCTGGTTCCTCTGACTTTTCTAAAACCAGCTTGAATATCTGAAAGTTCATGGTTCACGTACTGTTGAAGCCTGGCTTGGAGAATTTCGAGCATTACTTTGCTAACTTGTGAGATGAGTGCAATTGTTCAGTAGTTTGAGCATTCTTTGCCATTGCTTTTCTTCGGGATTGGAATGAAAACTGACTTTTCCAGTCCTGTGGCCATTGCTGTTTTCCAAATGTGCTGGCATACTGAGTGCAGCACTGTCACAGCATCATCTTTCAGGATTTGAAACAGCTCAACTGGAATTCCATCATCTCCACTAGCTTTGTTTGTAGTGATTCTTCCTAAGGCTCACTAAACCTTTCATTCCAGGATGTCTGGATCTAGATGCGTGATCTCAACATCGTGATTATCTGGGTCATGAAGATCTTTTTTGTACAGTTCTTCTGTGTATTCTTGCCACCTCTTCTTAATATCTTCTGCTTCTGGTAGGTCCATACCATTTCTGTCCTTTATTGTGCCCATCTTTGCATGAAATGTCCCCTTGGTATCTCTAATTTTCTTGAAGAGATCTCTAGTCTTTCCCATTCTGTTGTTTTCCTCTATTTATTTGCATTGATCTCTGAGGAAGGCTTCTTATCTCTCCTTGCTATTCTTTGGAACTCTGCATTCAAATGGGTACATCTTCCCTTTCCTCATTTGCCTTTGGCTTCTCTTTTTTCACAGCTATTTGTAAGGCCTCCCCAGACAGCCAGTTTGCCTTTCTGCATTCCCTTTTCTTGGCAATGACCTTGATCCCTGCCTCTTGTACAGTGTCATGAGCCTCTGTGCATAGTGCTTCAGGCACTCTATCAGATCTAATCCCTTGAATCTGTTCGTCACTTCCACCGTATAGTCATAAGGGATTTGACTTAGGTCATACCTGAATGGTCTAGTAGTTTCCCCTACTCTCTTTGATTTAGGTCTTCAGTTTTCCTTTGTAGTCGTCTCATTATACCAAGTTTGGCTCAGAACACCCAGGCTGTGATTTAAGCAGAGGGAAGCTGTTTGTGTCCATGACTTTGGTGATTTCATGTCTGTGTGTATGTCTGTACACACACATGTGTGAGATAGTCTGCAATCTTGCAGGAGCTTTGCATCTTCTTATTTTAGCAGATTTTTGTCAGATTGTGAGGATGTTGCAGTTATCTTGGAGAAGGAAGCAACAGCTGTTGAGTTCTGTGCCAGTTATTTTTCACATAAGGAAATGTATTAACCATTTCATTCTTAATGTGATTAAAGTTCAGAAATGTCAACCAAGGTCACTATTAGTTTCCGTGACTCCGAAACTCATACATGCATGTGTGCTAAGTTGCTTCAGTCGTGTCTGACTCTGCGAATGTGGACTGTAGCCTGCCAGGCTCCTCTGTCTTTGGGATTCTCCAGACAAGAGTACTGGAGTGGGTTGCCATGCCCTTCTCCAGGGGATCTCCCAGACCAGGGACTGAACCCTTGTCTCTTACGTCTCCTGCATTGGCAAGTGGGTTCTTTACTACTAGTACCACCTGGGAAGCAAGCTGATATTTGTTACTAAATGATGATTTGTATAGAACGGAGAGAGGCCTATTTGGATTATTTGAGGAGAGAGTTAATTTAGATATATAATCATTTAGAAAAACATAAAATTTTAGTGTAGTAAAATCACTAGTAATTTCTATCAGAGTAAGTCAAGGAGATCCAAACAGTCCATTCTGAAGGAGATCAGCCCTGGGATTTCTTTGGAAGGAATGATGCTAAAGCTGAAACTCCAGTACTTTGGCCACCTCATGCAAAGAGTTGACTCATTGGAAAAGACTCTGATGCTGGGAGGGATTGGGGGCAGGAGGAGAAGGGGACGACCGAGGATGAGATGGCTGGATGGCATCACAGACTCAATGGATGTGAGTCTGAGTGAACTCCGGGAGTTGGTGATGGACAGGGAGGCCTGGCGTGCTGCGATTCATGGGGTCGCAAAGAGTCGGACATGACTGAGCGACTGAACTGTACTGACCTGAAGTCTAGTCTTTGAGGGTTTGAAAGAATAAGGTAGTTGAATCAGTTTCCGTTTCCATTAGAGTATGCTTATATAGTCTTTATCTAGGACCATAGTTTTTAACAAGGCATGATCTCCCCTTCCACAGGTATGTTTGGAAATATCTGAAGACATTTTTGTTGTCATAACTTGGGTGGGAGGTGTGTGTCATTGGCACGTACTGGATGGAGGCAGGGATATTGTGCACAGAGTTACTTGACCTGAGACACTGATAGCACCAGGCTTGAGAAACTGCAATCCAGAGATATGGGATTGCAAGATAAGAGGGTAAGAAGACAAGAATGGGAAACCACATATAATTTTTAACCTACTTGAATGTTTTTGTGTGTGTGTGTTTGTTTGTTTGTTTGTTTGTTTGCCAATCTGCTCTAAAGCTTCTTAGCTAGGCAATAATACCCTGATTTAGTTTTCTGGGAATGATGATTAGCCCTGTTCAAACCAAACCCCACACATATTTACAAGATATTGTCATCAGTCAGGAAAAATTACCTGCCATTTAGCAGCCAGCACACTGCAGCTCTTAGGAATCTCAGGATGTGAAAACAGAATATTGGCCCCAGATAAGAGAGGTGCATGTCAAAGGATGATTCTGGTGAGCCCAGACTCTTCGTCTCATACAAAGGAAAGCACGAAATTCCTTATCTTGAGATAATCAAGTTTTCTTTCAGTTCAGTTCAGTTCATTTCAGTCGCTCAGTCATGTCCGACTCTTTGTGACCCCATGGATTGCAGCATGCCAGGCCTCCCTGTCCATCACCAACTCCCGAGTTCAGCCAAACTCATGTCCATCAAGCTGGTGAATTAATAGTAATTTTTTGATGCTCAGACTGCCTACCATTTGTTGGCAAAACTATACATCCTGGCCTCCCCCCTCACCTCCTCACAGCAGTCTTCCAAGAGTTACTTGAGATGCTGCCTCCCAGGCTTGAAGTCCTAAAATTTTTCACTGAATAAACCACAACTCTCAAATTTTAGGTTGTTCACTTATTTTTTAGGCAACATCCAGTGGAACTGCAAGAGGCTTTAAATTGGAAGAGAAAGGCAGAGGAGTTTACAGGGATGTGGCATGCAAACTTGGTCTGTTTCTGTTGACTTTGAAGATGGAGTAAGGAGCTGAGTCAAGGGAGGTGTGCAGCTTCTTGAAGCTGGAAAAGGCATGGAAACAGGTCTCACCCAGGGCTTACAGGAAGGAACACAGGCCTTTTCAGGCCTTGATTTCACCCTAGTGCGATCTGAGTCAGTCTCACACTACAGAAATGTAAAACAATAAATTAGCTTTGTTTGAACCATTGCCTGTGTGTTCATTTGTTATGGAAGCAGCAGAAAGCTAGTACAGTGAGTTACCTCCACCAGGTGTGACAGGATGATCTGCTTAAACCTTAATTAACGTCAAAGGACCACCCCACCCCCCAGACATCTGTTTTAATTCTTTGATATTAGATTTTTGTGTGAAGCTGAAGGAGGAGATTGCCAGACAGAGACAAGAGGTAGAGGAAAAGACAGACCATACATATCCACAAGCTTTTCCCAGGTATTGATCTGAGGGCCCGAGGCACTGATGTCTGATAGAATTTAGTGTAAGCCACACATGTATCTTTATTTTGAGTAGCCTATTAAAGCAATACTAAGACACAGGTGACGTTAATTTTAATAATGTATTTAACCCAATTTATCCATCCTATCATCTTAGCATATCAATATAAAATTATTGATAAACATTTTACACTATTTTCGTATTAAATCTTTGAAGTGTATGTATCTAAGGCACATCTCCATTTGGACTAGTCACTTTTCAAGTGCCCAATAGCCATGTGTGGACATATATTGGACAGTGTGACTCTAGGTGAGAGAGGTAAGGATTCAATGAAAAATGTACTGCTTTCTTCTTCTTTTTTTTAACTGAAAAGTTCAGCCAAACTCATGTCCATCAAGCTGGTGAATTAATAGTAATTTTTTGATGCTCAGACTGCCTACCATTTGTTGGCAAAACTATACATCCTGGCCTCCCCCCTCACCTCCTCACAGCAGTCTTCCAAGAGTTACTTGAGATGCTGCCTCCCAGGCTTGAAGTCCTAAAATTTTTCACTGAATAAACCACAACTCTCAAATTTTAGGTTGTTCACTTATTTTTTAGGCAACATCCAGTGGAACTGCAAGAGGCTTTAAATTGGAAGAGAAAGGCAGAGGAGTTTACAGGGATGTGGCATGCAAACTTGGTCTGTTTCTGTTGACTTTGAAGATGGAGTAAGGAGCTGAGTCAAGGGAGGTGTGCAGCTTCTTGAAGCTGGAAAAGGCATGGAAACAGGTCTCACCCAGGGCTTACAGGAAGGAACACAGGCCTTTTCAGGCCTTGATTTCACCCTAGTGCGATCTGAGTCAGTCTCACACTACAGAAATGTAAAACAATAAATTAGCTTTGTTTGAACCATTGCCTGTGTGTTCATTTGTTATGGAAGCAGCAGAAAGCTAGTACAGTGAGTTACCTCCACCAGGTGTGACAGGATGATCTGCTTAAACCTTAATTAACGTCAAAGGACCACCCCACCCCCCAGACATCTGTTTTAATTCTTTGATATTAGATTTTTGTGTGAAGCTGAAGGAGGAGATTGCCAGACAGAGACAAGAGGTAGAGGAAAAGACAGACCATACATATCCACAAGCTTTTCCCAGGTATTGATCTGAGGGCCCGAGGCACTGATGTCTGATAGAATTTAGTGTAAGCCACACATGTATCTTTATTTTGAGTAGCCTATTA
The DNA here is from genome assembly GCA_006410675.1 of Oreotragus oreotragus. Lineage (NCBI taxonomy): Eukaryota > Metazoa > Chordata > Mammalia > Artiodactyla > Bovidae > Oreotragus > Oreotragus oreotragus. Next base: position 179,163 of record SJYX01016092.1, read on the forward strand.
AAGCAATACTAAGACACAGGTGACGTTAATTTTAATAATGTATTTAACCCAATTTATCCATCCTATCATCTTAGCATATCAATATAAAATTATTGATAAACATTTTACACTATTTTCGTATTAAATCTTTGAAGTGTATGTATCTAAGGCACATCTCCATTTGGACTAGTCACTTTTCAAGTGCCCAATAGCCATGTGTGGACATATATTGGACAGTGTGACTCTAGGTGAGAGAGGTAAGGATTCAATGAAAAATGTACTGCTTTCTTCTTCTTTTTTTTAACTGAAAAGTTTCAAATGCATTTTATTCATAATGTAACCATATCCAAGATGCTGCAGGAAATGTCCATGTTTGGGAGTTCTTGTTGGCAGAAAGTCTTTATTAATTGGCCTGTCCAGTCTCACACTCAGACGCCACCTTTGATCTGTCAGATGCTTCATTTACTCGTATAATAAGCGTTAGGTGATTGATGATTCTCTTGTCTGCTCTGCTAACTTACGTCATCAGATGTGTGGGCTTTTTTTCACACTGACCAGTTCTCTGACGCCAGCTGTGTGTCCTACAGCTTAGTTCGTTCTGACACGGTCTACACAGTGTTAGCATCGGATGTTACAAGCTAAGGGTTCAGTCCCACAAGACTGAACCCACATCAGATGCCACTTGCACGTCCCAGCTTTGCATCTGTACTTTTGAGTAACCAGCTGCGAATCAGGGTCCCCATGACCCCCGCCTTATGTCCAGTAATTTGCTAGAATGGCTCCCCAAACTCAGGAAAATAGTTTACTTACTAAGGAGGATACTGTTTAAGAGGCATTAGGCTAAACCCATGTCCTCTCCAGGCACCCATCTTCATTTTCTGCATGTCCACCAAACTAGAAGTCCTCCAAACCCTGTAGTTTAGGGTTTCTTATGCAGGGAAGCTTCATCTCAAAGCTGTGATCAGTTATTAGGTCAGCGTAACCTAACTCTTCTCTCCTCCTTGGAGGATAGAGAATGGAAATGAAAGTACAAGCTTCTCATCCTGACTTGGTTTTTCTGGTGACCAGCCCCCATCCAGGATCCCACCAAGAGTCATCTGAGCTAAAGTCCGTCCCAGCAGTCAGGAAATTCCAAGGAATTTAGGAGCTCTGAGTCAGAACCCTGGGTCCAAGATCAACAATTAAAATAAAAGATACATCCAGCACCTTTATTGCTTAGGAAATTGTAATAGGCTTTAGGAGATCTGGCCAGATCTGGGAACAGAAACTAATATATATATATATATATATATATGCTGCTGCTGCTGCTAAGTCACTTCAGTCGTGTCCGACTCTGTGCGACCCCATAGACGGCAGTCCACCAGGCTCCTCCATCCCTGGGATTCTCCAGGCAAGAACACTGGAGTGGGTTGCCATTCCCTTCTCCAGTACGTGAAAGTGAAAAGTGAAAGTGAAGTCACTCAGTCATGTCTGACTCTGTGCGACCCTATGGACTGTAGTCCACCAGGCTCCTCCATCCATGGGATTTTCCAGGCAAGAGCATCTTATAGTACCATATCACAGAGGTGCAGGCTAGCTTGAGGCCATTTTGATGGAGAGATTTGGGAAGCTCAGGAATGGGAACTCTTGCCTTAGAAGCCAGGTGAAGAGGCAGCACAACAGGATAAGGAACACTTCTTTCTAACATTCNCCACCAGGCTCCTCCATCCATGGAATTTTCCAGGCAAGAGCATCTTATAGTACCATATCACAGAGGTGCAGGCTAGCTTGAGGCCATTTTGATGGAGAGATTTGGGAAGCTCAGGAATGGGAACTCTTGCCTTAGAAGCCAGGTGAAGAGGCAGCACAACAGGATAAGGAACACTTCTTTCTAACATTCCCATGGTTCTGCAGAAGATCCAGTGTCTGCAGAAGAATCTGGAGGGGATTCTGGAGAGCAGAATAGTCTTGTGAAGGCATTCTGGCACCACGTGATCCGAAGACGCCTCCGATGAACTAAGACAGCATACTTCGTGGGATGAGGGAGAGAGCAGTGCGTGCATATATTACATGCATGTCTATCTTGTCTCCCTTCTGCCCATATTTTAATCAGAAGAGATCCTTTAATGGGCTTCTAGAACATTTTTCTCATTGGAAGTGATCTACAAGTCTCTTGAAAATACAAATCATCAAACAGATTAATTTACTCAACTGGACTTGGAAGGTTTAATTACTTTCTTATCATAAAAATTAGCAAATATCCCAGCCAAAGAAATGGTTTTGGAATTTGCATGTGCATGCTAAGTCACTTCAGTTGTGTCTGACTCTTTGCAACCCCATCAACTATTGCCCACCAGGGTCCTCTGTCCATGGGATTCTCCAGACGAGAATACTGGAGTGGCTTGCCATGCCCTTCTCCAGGGGAGCTCCCTGACCCAGGGATTGAAACCCATGTCTCTTGTGTCTCCTGCATTGCCAGGTGGGTTCTTTACCACTATGTGTATTATTTAACCTGTACCAAAATGCCTGGCATGTATAGGTGACATTTGTAGAATAAAATACCAGGCTTTTCGTCAGAGAAGACCAAAATGCTAAAACTAGTTGAGCAACTAATAATGTGCTTGCTGCTAAGTCACTTCAGTCGTGTCCGACTCTGTGTGACCCCATAGACGGCAGCCCACCAGGCTCCCCCATCCCTGGGACTCTCCAGGCAAGAATACTGGAGTGGGCTGCCATTTCCTTCTCCAATGCATGAAAGAGAAAAGTGAAACTGAAGTCGCTCAGTCTGTCTGACTGTTAGTGACCCCATGGACTGCAGCCCACCAGGCTACTCCGTCCATGGGATTTTCCAGGCAAGAGTACTGGGGTGGGGTGCCATTGCCTTCCCCAAATAATGTGCTTGGCTAAAGGAATATCAGTATAGACTATTTTTAATGAGAAAGGCAGTGATTCTGTTACTCCCATGGAAGAATACACCAAGCAAGAAAATCTAATACAGTAGAATTTTGTAGATTTTACTATTAATAGCCCCAGTGAGTGCTGACAATAGAGTTTACCACAATGCCCAAATTAGAACCCTCAAATGGGATGACCACAAAGGCTATGAACTCTCAAGCCAGTAAGCTAATGGACGAGATACTAAATATCAACCTAGGACCAAGATATATTTTTAATTACGGCCGGCATTGCGCTTCTGCTTAATCCATTACATAGGAGCCAACACTACACCTTCCCCCCCAGCTTCTGACTTCACCCGTGGCTGGGACTCAGTTTCCATCACAGCATTAGGTAGGAGGCCGACCACTAAGGAGAGCGGAGGGCTGACCTGGATGACACACCAGCACCACAGGAGAACCAAACGAGGCCGAGGCGGCGCAGAGACGAGGCCCTTAGACAAGCACTGTGAACGCCTGGCAGCAGCTGCGGTCCTTAGACAGGGCACTCGATTGAATTCCGGGTTGGGATAAGCCTTTTTGCTTTTCCTGGTAAAACTGAGATGAAAAGCATTGCTGTATAAAGGGCTAGACCTCAGAGGAAAAGTCTTAGAGACAAGTTTTTTTTTTTTTTTTTTTTGCAGCAGAGGAGGCATTTAATCTTTCTGAGCTTTGTCTAATTTATGAAATAAAAAATAATACCTTCCCTGTTTTCTTCATTTGCATATTATGAGGATCAAATAACAAAAAGTGCTATTGTGTTACTAGATCGGTTTCCATTTTTGGAGTAAAGGGTAATATAAATGTGAGTGACTCTGTGATTAACATCACAGTCCTAGCTACCGATAAGGTGTAACGAAACCATGTCCTTTGTCCATGGTGATTTTCCTTTCGCTCACTTTCTAAACTTGTCTTTCTGCTTTACACTGGTCCCCACTCAGTGTTTCTTTTTCCTTTCATCAGATTTTTTTAAATCAATTCCCCTCTATATTTTCCCTCTGTCTAGCGTTTGCCCAGTGGAGCCAGAAATCCCAGTATATACAGGGCTGCTGTTGCTGTTGAGTCGCCCAGTCGTGTCTGACTCTTGGCGACCCCATGCACTGCAGCACGCCAGCCTACCCTCTTTCACCATCTCCTTGAGTTTGCCCAAACTCATGTCCATTGAGTCAGGGATGCCATCCAAGTACTCAGGGAGTATTCAGCAAATCCTCTTCAAAAGCCCACTTATCTCTTTCTCCCCAAATCTTCTAAGAAATGGTATCAGTCAGATAGTGCTGCGTGATAAGCACAGCAGCAGACACCAGAAGCATTTGCTTCTCCTGTGTATGTGGATCGGCCGAGGTCAGCATCTCTAGGCTGAGCTCTGGCAGCTGGATCTGGCCGTTGGTCCAGCTGGGTCTGCTGTTTTTCATTTCAGCTCGTCTTAGGTCTGGTATTCTTGCCTTCAGCCTCCAGGGCTGGAGGAGCAGCTCCTAACCCTGGTTAGTTTCCTCTCCTGAAGATACAAACGGCACAGAAGAGCAAGCACACGCCTACGCCGCACGCACCGTCTATGTAGCTTATCTGTTAGTGGTCCTGCCACAAACAGCCTGGAGACAGAGTAGCTTAAAAGAAATACAGTGAGTTGGGAATTTAGATGGTGCTCTTCTGGGCAGTACTTCTACATGGTATCAGCTAAAACTCATTTAGCTGTATTCAGCTCCTGATAAGGCCAGGCCGGAAGATCTAAGCAAGCTTCTCTTGCATATCTGGCGCTGATGGCAGCTCTCCTCCCAGCAACTTCTCTCCGACTAGTGGGCTTCCTTACAGCATGGAGGTGTCATGGGCGTTGGATGTCTTACATGGCAGCTGGCTTCCGGAGTGAAGGTGCTAAGAGGTGAAGGTGAAGAGCACTCAGGTTCCCAACTGTTATGTCACCATGACCAAAGGGTCCAGCAATTGCCACTGGCTCATCTCTGAGATTTAATAATTTTAATATTTAATAATTTTTCATGACTGCTTTCACACAGATGAGCCTGTTTTAAGATACCTTAAAGCTCATCATCCATTCTTCCCACATTCTACTGAATGGAACAAGTCCCAAAGTTACCCCAAATTCAAGAAGAGGGAAACAGATTCTATCTTTCAGTTGGATGACTGGCAAAGAATGTGTAGCAATTTTAATATTTTAATTTACCACAATATGTTTCAGTATATATATTTTAAAGCCCACAGACATCAGCCAGACAGTGATAGAAAAATGTTTGCTAATACACCATAAAAATTTTGATTCCAGTTTACAAAAATAATCAAGTTACTGAGAAATACTGAGGTAACAAGCAGTGCTTTTAGAAATAAGAGTTTTCTTTAAAAAAGTAAACCTTTCATCACAAGCTTCTAGGTTTGCTTTAAAGCTCACATTTTCGTAACACAATGTGTTGTTAATGAGAAAAAAACATCTCTGCACAGTGTGTTTAATCACTTGGACATGTCCTAACTGTCAATTTGTGGACAGGCTATTTTCTTCATGCATGCTTTGACATATACATTAAACCTGTTACTAGTCTCCTGATGAATCTAATTCCCATCAAACCTGTGACATAACCTATAACTATCACGAGCTTCTTTGTGGGAGTTTACGATCTTTGTGATATATGCCTTCTGAAATATACGTCTGCGGGCTTATGGTAAAATTAATAAAGCTGAAATTAAAACTGACAGCTCTGCAATGTTATGCTACCCTTAGCATATGGAATAGCTACCATGAACACTTCTGGGGTTTGTTGCGAGATTATAGACAGTTACCCAATGGGGGATAACTTCTGAACTGTGTGGCTAAATCTCCTTTGACAGGCTTTGGATTTGGTGTAATTCTTCTACAGCCTTTGAGTGTTGTGTGAGCAATCCGTTAGCTGTGATTCAGGTGTTTCGTGCCTGAGTTCTTCAGTGCTTTCCCTCCGAGTCTGCCCTCTCTCCCACATCAAGCCTCCTCTTTCCTTCCTCTCCCTCTGTATACACTCCATCTTATCCAAATATTTTAGGACTTAGTTCATGGCTAGGGGCTTCTTTATGAAGTATGATAAAACAAAACCCTCTTGTCTGTCTGCAAATCTGAGTGTGCACACCTGCAAATCTGAGGGCACATATTGGAGCTTTATGTACTCATTTATCTAGCTGTGGATTTATTACGTTTTTCTTTCCCATACCCAAATGTTTACTCTCTTGTTTCTTCTGTAATGGTAGAAATGCAAAGTGCAAGAATTGAGTCCCAGATCTTGTGTTCAGTGATCTAGCCTTTTATAAAATCTGTCTTGGCTCCACTTTATGAATAAATGTGTGTATACGCCTGCACAGAGACACACACAGGTACACACACACTGCCTAAAATGTGTTTACTTTTTTTCAGTGGGTGTATTTATTTCTCCTTCTGGTGGATGAAGGGCTGCCAAAGAGATGATAACTTTGTAACGAATGACGCTATCTCTACAAAAGACTTCTTCAGTTTGGTGAAAAACAGTTAAGGACTGGTTGCTTCAGTAGCAGAGAAATAGTCATGTATTGTAATGAGATTAGAGCTTCAGGATTCCATAAACTAAAGATGACGTGGGATTGTTAATAGACGAAAATAGGAAATAAGGCCAGGAGGAAATCATGTGCTCGGAGCTCATCGTGTCCGGCTCTTTGCGACTGTGGGCTACAGCCCAGCAGGCTCCTCTCTCCTCGGGGATTCTCCGCGCCAGAATCCTGGAGTGGGTTGCCGTGCCCTCCTCCAGGGGGCATCTTCCCAACCCAGGGGTCGAACCCAGGTCTTCTGCACTGCGGGGGGATTCTTTACCATCTGAGCCATGAGGGAAGCCCAGAAGGAATTGGAGGCACTTTACATGTTCTTTCTCTTGTGTATCAATTTTGCCTTGAAAATGCAGAAGGTATATAATAGCATTCAAAAAAGCAAATGAAAACCATGCATAGTGACAAATTCAGCAGTTTAGATAGGACTATGACTCCTCTTTGGAGAAGGCAGCAGCACCCCACTCCAGCGCTCTGGCCTGGAAAATCCCATGGACGGAGGAGCCTGGTGGGCTGCCGTCTACGGGGCGCACAGAGTCGGACACGACTGAAGCGACTCAGCAGCAGCATGACTCCTGTTTTAAAGTCATGGGCCTTTCCAAAATTCGTCTCTAATCAGGTAGACAATCGCTTCTGATACAGTTTAGGTTGAAGCTGCCTTTAACTACCTTTTAATAGGTGCTCCTAAGTGATTTTTATCNGGAGCCTGGTGGGCTGCCGTCTACGGGGCGCACAGAGTCGGACACGACTGAAGCGACTCAGCAGCAGCATGACTCCTGTTTTAAAGTCATGGGCCTTTCCAAAATTCGTCTCTAATCAGGTAGACAATCGCTTCTGATACAGTTTAGGTTGAAGCTGCCTTTAACTACCTTTTAATAGGTGCTCCTAAGTGATTTTTATCCCCACAGGGATCATCCTTTGATGTGACACTGTTTTCACAAATAATAAGGGGCCACAACAGTGCCGCAGATGCTCTGGGTCACCTGTTCCACAACCGACTCACTCTTGTCTCTTGGCAACGGGGGTAGTAGGAGTCTGATGAAATGTCCATGTTGTTTATTTCCGTCAAGAGCGAACCTGGCTTTGAACAGGAGTTTTGTAAGCTGAGATCCATGAGTCATATCTTGGATATGTCATGCCCCAGCATTTTTCCCTTCTTGCCGCCTTGAGTGAGTTTGTAGGAGCTAATTTGTAGCAACCGCCTTGTGATTATGTGGAAAAGGTTAATATGAATTACCAGCCCAAGGCCCTGACAATGCACAACTGTTGAGTCTGTGCTAGAAGCTGCCTTCTTCTGAGATTTACTACAAACTAAAATAATGGCAGCTCTCTACTTCTTTCAACTATTATGTCAGATTTGTTGCTATCAGCCAGTTCTAACTACTTTAAATGAACTTACATANTTGAGTCTGTGCTAGAAGCTGCCTTCTTCTGAGATTTACTACAAACTAAAATAATGGCAGCTCTCTACTTCTTTCAACTATTATGTCAGATTTGTTGCTATCAGCCAGTTCTAACTACTTTAAATGAACTTACATAAAGAGCTCACTTGTGGATATTACATTTATAATTTGGAGGTTAAGCTTTCTGTGGTTCTTATTGGTTTTCCTGTACTTTTCTCTATTCTTCTGTTCAAGTAGGTACCAAACTCTGTGCTTTGATACATAAGGATGTTTGCAATATACTCCTTGGGTGTTTCCTTCAAAATCTTATGTCCACTGAGGTTTAGATTTGAAGGAAGGTTCAGATTTGAAACTGCTTCACTCTAAAGGCAGTTTTCTCTTTTCAGGGCGTCCAGAGGGGCCTGTGGGTCACAGGAACCCTGAGGATTAAAAGTTGCCAGGATGAACTTCCCTGGCAGCCCAGTGGTTAAAATCTGCCTGTCAGTGCAGAGAACACGAGTTTGAAACCTGGTCCAGGAAGATCTCACAAGCTGCAGGGCGGCTAAGCCTGTGCACGACTCCTGAGCTCACGCTGGCGGCCTGCAGGCCCAGAGCCTGTGCTCAGCAGCAACGGGAGCCACCGCCTGAAAACCCGCGCGGCACAACCTCCCGCCCCCCAGCCCCCACACTGGAGAAAGCCCGCGCACAGCAGTGAAGGCCCAGTGCAGCCAAAATAGAACAATAACAGTTAAAGGAAGAGTGGTGAGGACGGGAGTTTGTGGAATGTCATCAGTGGCGGCATCTGAAGTCTGGGAGCCTCGCCACCGCTGCTCCCAGGTCCTTACCCTGCACCCCGCTGGTGGACCGTCTCCCCATTCCACCGCGGCTCCGCGGGCTGCTCACTCCAGGCTCTCTTAGGACCCGCGGGGACTCAAGAGGCCTCTGCAGGGCTCTTAGGCTGGTCCATCCAGCAAACAAGTCAAAAGCCCCTCCCTACGCGCCGGATTTATGAGCAGAAAGACAATCTGCTGAGACTTGCTAACACCTGGAAAACTAGAGCAGAAATAAGATTAAGGCCCCTCCGCTCTGAGAGCTCTGAAATGGTTCCATTGTCTCAGCTTTGCTTTGTCAATATCCCGGGATTGGGTAAGTGTGCATGGGCCAAGACCCTTATTAGAAAAATTGGCTTGTTTTCTATTATGAATAATAACTCCCTTTATAAAAGTATACAAGACGTAAATATATAGCTCAGTGAATTCTCACAAAGTCAATGCCTATGTGAAACCTTCCAGTTCAAAATATAAAACATTGCCAGATCCCCAAAACCCTCCTCATGGGCCCTTTAAACATTTGTCATTCCACCCAAAGATAATCCTGATTTTTCAATAATTTCTTCTTGGTTTTATTAATAGTTTCAACTGCTTGAGCATGAACTGCTAAACACTAGCTTTGACTCTTAAAAATTTTACATAAAAGGAATAATACGGTACGTGTTTTTCATCTGTGGCTTTTCTCACACACAAAACTTACATTTGTGAATTAAGCTTGGGAAACTGATGCCGATGATTGTGTGTAGCTGCAAATCATTTTCTGTTGCTGTGTAGTGTGCTATTCTACAAAACATCATAACATATTTAGCTACTTTACCATTGAAGAACATTTGTATTGCTTTCAGTTCTTTGAATAAAACTTCTATGACTTTAGCAGGACCTGCTGCTGCCGCTGCTGCTAAGTCGCTTCAGTTGTGTCCGACTCTGTGTGACCCCATAGACAGCAGCCCACCAGGCTCCCCCGTCCCTGGGATTCTCCAGGCAAGAACACTGGAGTGGGTTGCCATTTCCTTCTCCAATGCATGAAAGTGAAAAGTGCAAGTGAAACTGTTCAGTCTTCTCCGACTCTTCGGGACCCCATGGACTGCAGCCCACCAGGCTCCTCCATCCATGGGATTTTCCAGGCAAGAGCACTGGAGTGGGAGCCATCGCCTTCTCCATTAGCAGGAGCACCCAGTTTCAAAAGCAATACACAGAGGCCCTCCGCACCTTCCCAATCCCTGCTATACTCTCCTGATGGACTCCCTTGTTAGCTGGCTGATCCTCGGCTGAACCTCTCACATGAATTAATCACAGCGCCCTCAAGAGAGCTTTCCTAACTGGCCATGATGGACTGGTTCCAGAAGATATTTGGCCTCAAGTTTTTCCAAAAATTCCTGGGAATTTTGATTTGGAACAGGAGGGAGTATATCTCTAAGTTGCTAGAATATAATGCATAAAGCTGGGAATTTTTGGCAGCTCTGTTTTCCAAATGGAAGGAGAAAATATTTAAAAAGGAAAAAAAGGAGCTGTCCATAGGGGCAGAAATATAAGATTGCAGAGAACCCTGATGATCAGATTTCTGGTGTCAATTTGTCCTGGAGTTTCTATATCTTTATAACAAATTCACTGATTAGAGTTTGACTTGAGCTTCTTTTATATGCAAATATAAGAGCCTTAACATTACAGATATTTATTATTATATTATAATTATAGTTACCTTAAAGTAGTTTGATATGTGAGGCTTAAAGTATCTGCTGCTGCTGCTAAGTCACTTCAGTCGTGTCCGACTCCGTGCGACCCCATAGACGGCAGTCCACCAGGCTCACCCGTCCCTGGGATTCTCCAGGCAAGAACACTGGAGTATCTGGTAAGATACTAAAGTGTTGAATGAACTTGAACAGGTAAAACTACTTCTCTATAACTCAAATTACTCATTAGTAACATATGGGAGTTTGGATAATAAGATCTCTAAGAGTCCACTTCATATCGAATACGAAATTGTTCTATCAAAGCAACAGAAGAAAAAGCATTATTTGCACTTGACTTCTTAGAGGCAATCCTGAGGAAAAAAAAAAAAACAACAATTTATTCTCAAAAATGTTTAAACCAAAATTTTTGAGAACTCCTCTACTTCTTACCAAATGGTACATTCTGCGTTTAGAATATTTCCTGGTGTGTAGCAGGCACTCAATAAATATTTGTCAAATGAAAGAATAAATGAATGACTATCCACTTGAGATATTTTATATCCCAGGATCTAGAACATTAAGCACATGTTCTAATGATGTCAGTTTTTATTTGACCCTTGCCATAAATCACTAGTCTTTACAAAAGTCAGACGCAGTCTTCCAAGCATGTGGTCCTCTGCCTCTGGGCTGATTCAGAACCAAAGGGGTTAGTGAGGAGCCGGCTGTCTCCATAGGATTGCTGTGAAGCACAGTGAAAAAAGCACACAGGAAAAAGTGCTGTGCCAAATAAATCCCCTGAAGAGTAAACAAAACTTGGAACTGTGGCAAACAATAAATTGTCAATACCTTATAGAAGCGACGGATAATGAAAACTTATCATGCCTATAGTTAGTATCCTCTTTAAAAGAATTTACAGAGTCTATGAAATTAAATTCTGTGCACAGTTCTCTTAATTTGTCCTTAATTAAACAATACTCCATAAATGGTGCATTCAGTGACCAAATGTTCAGAGACAGCAAAATGGTGGGTCCCAAGCCATTAGGAATGAAATAAAGGCAATCCCTGGAGAGTCTGCAAGAATCTGGTCTCTCTAAGTGACAACTGATGGTTTAGGAAAGATAATTAACTTTGCAATTACAAACTGCAGCTTTCACCAACGCTGTTTTCCCCCAGTATAATCTTTTAAATGTTGGAGTATTTCCTATAACTTGAAATAGTTTACTTGGAAAGGGGAAAGGCAAACAAATATACCCTACCTTAGGCTGCTGAGTTCATCAGGAATTAGATCCTTATTGATTAATTTAATGGGTATTTTTATTTCTAATGTTAGATCAATATCCATTTAATGTGCCATGCTATGCAGATTCTCAGCACTAAAATTCCAGCAGTAAATTTATACATGTAATGAAACAATATTTAGATTTTACACAAAACCAGGAAAGATAGATCTTTTATTTTTTATTAGAAAATAAGCATGAAATTACTGTTTAATAAATTAAGAGCTAAAACTTTTGAAGAACCCTTATTTTGCTATAGATTTGGTAACTTCGTACCATTTTTCCTGCTTAAGTGATTCTCTGAAAATCTCATTACTTTATTTATTATGGATTTTAAATTACCTTCATACTGGAGTAATCCAGTTTTCCTCCTCTCCCCTCAAAGAATTCAGGCTCACCTAACTCCGCCTGGCCAACTTTTCTTGTGGCCACTGACGCTGTGCAGCAGGTAGATGTCAATGGCAAATGGAAAGTGCCATTTTTCTGATTGTGGGAAGGACATCTTTGTTGTGTCTGTGCAGATGCCCTGGACTTATTTTAGGCTCCAAACACCCATCTTCTCCTCAACATTGCTCAGTTCATCAGAGGACAGTGCCCATCTCTGCTTTGCTTCATTTTCTGATTATTCTTGTCTCTATAGAGTCACCCCTTGATGTCCTAGGGGGATTTGTTCCAGGACCCCCTCTGATACCAAAATCTGCCAATGCTCAAGTCCTATATATATATTATATATAGAATCTTACAGAAAAATCCAAACCAACTTTTTGGCCAACCCAGGAAATGGCATAGTATTTGCGTATAGCGTATGTATATCCTCTTGTATACTTTAAATCATGTCTAGATTACTTACATATCAAATACATTTATGCTATATGAGTAATTACTGGTGTGACGAATGTAAGTTTTGGCCTTGGAACTTTCTGGGATTTTTCCCTCAATATTTTCGATCTGTGGTTGACTGAATCCACAAATGCAGAGCCTGAAGAAGCTGACAGCAGGTTCTGGCTGACTGTAGACGGGCTTTTGTTATTAGTGTTCAGATGGGTCCTGCATTCACAGAAAATGCACTGGACAACTGTTACTGAAAGCTGACTCACGCATGCAAATACCAGATTGTCTTTTGCTTACACTGTGGGATAAAGATGAAGAATCAGAAGATGTCAGAGCAACAGATATACTGGGTTTGATTTGTTGCCTCAAAAATTCAGAGAAAAGTTGAGAGGTCATGTCTCATGTCATCAGGCATTTACATAATGTCCTTAGTTTTTATCAGAGACTCATGATGTCAGGGTTTCCTAGGTGAGCTGGTGGTAAAGAATCCACCTGGCAATGCAGGAGACATTGGAGACGCAGGTTCGATCCCTGGGTCGAGAAGATCCCCTGGAGGAGGGCATGGCAACCCACTCCAATATTCTTTCCTGGAGAATCCCATGGACAGAGGAGTCTGGCGAGCTACAGTCCATGGGGTCACAAAGAGCTGGACAGGACTGATGTGACTTAGCGTGCATGCACTCATGTTGTTGAATGATCTTTACATGTTCTCTCATCTTTGGCAGGGTTTCCTTTCTCCCTTCTTCCCTTCCCTCTAGTCTTCCTTTCTCCTTCCATTCACTCATCAAATATTTATCAAGTTCATACTACATGCTAAACGTGCATACTAGTACTGACCCAGAATCTGTGGGTACAGAGATAGATCTACCACACTAGAGGAAGTTACCATTAATAGAAGCTGAAGCTCTTTGCTTGTGGATCCCATAGATATACAGCCACAGGGGTCTTAGCTAAAGAAGATCCCCTGGAGGAGGGCATGGCAACCCACTCCAATATTCTTTCCTGGAGAATCCCATGGACAGAGGAGTCTGGCCAGCTACAGTCCATGGGGTCACAAAGAGCTGGACAGGACTGATGTGACTTAGCGTGCATGCACTCATGTTGTTGAATGATCTTTACATGTTCTCTCATCTTTGGCAGGGTTTCCTTTCTCCCTTCTTCCCTTCCCTCTAGTCTTCCTTTCTCCTTCCATTCACTCATCAAATATTTATCAAGTTCATACTACATGCTAAACGTGCATACTAGTACTGACCCAGAATCTGTGGGTACAGAGATAGATCTACCACACTAGAGGAAGTTACCATTAATAGAAGCTGAAGCTCTTTGCTTGTGGATCCCATAGATATACAGCCACAGGGGTCTTAGCTAAAGACAGGAATGTGAGCTCTTCTATTCCTGGAGGTCTAGCTTCAACCCTGCCGCAGAAAGCCCAGACAGCTTGCCACAGCCAAGTCCATGTCAGTGTTCCCCTAGGGACCTCTCCACCTCTCCCTAAAGAAAGCAGCAATGGGAGCAAAGTTCCATCTGGCCCCCTGCCAGAGGCCTCCACTCCCTGTGAGACCATGCCTGTTTTCACCCTCATCAGCCTTCAGACTTTAAGGGCGCTCCATCTCCAATGCCTTTAACCTCACTTTCCTCCCATTCACACCTGTACGGTAAGCTGGCCTTGATCACACACACGTAGCTGCAGTCCTAATGGCCTCTGTGTGTCTCCCACTTGCCTAAGTGTGACTTCTCTTTTCTCTGCATCCTCTTTCCTTGACCTGCTTTTCACTTTGCATCCCACCTCGCCTTCCAGTTGGGTCTTTCCTTCCAGCCCTCTTACGGGTCACGGGGTTGGCATGCAGTCTCCCAACTCTAGCCTTCTGACATGTCAAGAATTACCCAGGGCTTAGCCTCTGCCTCTCTCAGGGTCTCTCCTCAGCTGGCCTGGACCCCATCGTCCCCACTGAAGAAGGGGCACAAAGGAGCACATTCACTGTTAACCCCGAACTCAAATTTTGGGGCAAGTGTAGAAGACACTTCACCGCTTGTTTGTCCTCATTCCTCAACCCTCAAGTCTGAGATCTGCCACGTCAAGAGGAACATGCCTACGGCTGTATGCTGATTACATTGGTCTCCATCTCTGAGTCATGACTTAAATCTGGGGCTTTTTTCGCCACACAGCACTACATTGCTCGTAGTCTGGAATGTATACTCTTCGCCCTCGTGTTTCCTTGATAGCTACTACAGAGTGTTGGCAGAGTACTTCTTGAAATTCATCCATCGGGTGCTGGGTTTCTCCTGGATATCGACCTGCATGTTGCACGATTTTCCACCAATAAATATAGGAACTACCATCTTAACAAAACTTAAAAAAGTTAACTTGACGGCAGGATCTCCCTGAGACTTGAATATGGTGAAGCACTTGGCGTGTTTGCAGAGGAAGAGAAAGGATATACTCTTGAACAGAAGTCCCTTTTTCCTGGATCTTGACTAGCTAGTGCTGATGTTCTGGGAAGCACACATTTAGTGAGATATTATTCAATAAAATAAAGTTTCATATTTAGAGTAAGAAAAAGGCTTCCCTAATTTGTTCATTCTTTATCCTTCCGTTCCACCTTATTTATTTTCTACACATTTCCTTTTACCAACTCTACATCAAGAGCTTCCCACATGGCACAGGGACACAGAACCCGCCTGCCAGTGCAGGAGACGCAAGCGATGCTTGTTCCCTCCCTGGGTTGCAGAGATCCCCTGATGTATAAAATGGCAGCATGCTTCAGTATTCTTGCCCGGAAAACTCCGTGGTCAGAGGAGCCTGGCAGGCTACAGTCCACGGGGTTACAAAGAGCTGAATATGACTGAGCAACTGGGCATAGCGCTACGTTGAAAACTATGCTATTCAAACGTATCCTACGCTTTTCTGAACACCTGGGCTTTCCCCCCTTCTTACCACCCTGCCATCCAAACCTCCAGTCGATTTTACCCATCACTGAAATGCCTTCTTAGCCATACAGAAGACTTTGTGGCTGTTTGTAACTTTGAAAGAAACTACCGTGACTGTGGCTTCCTGTTTCACTGAGCTTGGCTTCCCTACAGTCTCGGATTCTTCAAGCACCACATCACGGCCTGTGTCTCGATCTGTTAGATACTGCGGGTAATGGGAACACCTTTCCATGATCAGTTTACAAATTCATTAAAGAGTGCTGTCACATGCTGAGTCTCACCATGAACCATGACAGCCAGTCTTAGAGGCGTTTCATTCATTCACCCTCTCACACTCCCCCTATCCTCGATCCATCCATCCATCCCTCATCCTGAGTGAGCACCAAAGCCTGTTCTGGGGCAAGGGATTGGAAATAGAATGGCAAACAGGGTAGACAAAGCGCATTCCCTCATAGAATTTATGTTCTAGTGGAGAAACATGGATCACAAACGTGAAAGGAATAAATAAGACAGTTTACAGGGCAATAGTTGATACATAGAAAATAAACAGAATAATGATCCAGAGGACAGCAACTTGGGATGGCATGAGTGCACTGGGTTAGAGTGGTCAAGAGATTTTATATATGCCGGTTCATTTCATCGTCAGAAAATACTCTGAGCTACTTCTTACTATTATCAGTTCGTGTGTGCTCAGCAGCTTGAGCCGTGTCCAGCTCTTTGCAGTCCCATGGACTGTAGCCCGCCAGGCTCCTCTGCCCATGGGATTTTCCAGGCAAGAATACCGGAGTGGGGTGCCATTTCCTCCTCTAGGGGTCCTTCCTGACCCAGGGATGGAGACCATAGCTATTGCACCTCCTGAATTGGCAAGTGGGTTCCTCATCACTAATGCCCCCTGGGAAGCCCTGTTATCAGCTTATACATGAGCAAATGGAAGTTAAGCTCCACAGACTGACAAGGTCATTTAAATCTGAAGTATTTGGACAGGGTTAAGGCCTTTGATCACATAGGTTGTACATCACAAAACTCTCAAGAGCGGTATCCCTGTCATAGTCTATGTGAATGGTCTCTCTATTAGTTGGGATTTGATAGGTGGGACCACTAAGAGGGAGGTGGGATAAGGGATCTGGTGAGAGAATGGATCTCGCATAATCATGAGAGCTGATAAAGAATCTCTGCAAAGTTGTCTCTTTGTCTGGTGTGGGAGGGAAGACAATATAAGGGACCAGGGCTCACAGCCCTAAAAAAATTTTATGTAAGTGGAGGACAAATCGGAACCCGAGGAAAGCGTGGGTCCCCTAGCACAAACTGGATCCCACGAGGACCACCTGGGGCCCGTGTCTGTGTCTCCCTGCCCCCAGCCTTGATAAAGCAGGCGACGTGAAAGAGGAGCTGGTGCCCTTTCCCATGAGGCTGTACAGCACCTGGACCGTATATTGAAGAAGCTGAAGGAGGAGATGGGAGGGATGGGGACTGTGGCCTGGCTGCTGCTGATGCCCTAGAGGTGGGCCCAGAGGTCAGTGACGATGGCACAGGATGCAACAACGTGTGGATGACGGCCACTGCTTCCAAATCTTGCACAAATTTCTCCTGTGCCCATCCCTTGCTAGAATCATACAAGGAACAGAATTACTGGAAATCTAGGTCAAGTTTAGCTAAAAGACACAGCGGCCCTGGGGTCTGCAATCAATGCAGACTGTGCACAGCCACACCAGCATCCTTTGCAGCAGAGGTGGGCTTTCATCTAGACTGTGGGACTCCAAAAGTTGCAGGCTTTTGACAGCATAGTATTACCTCCATCAGATGAGATGCAGTATGTCTCGTATTCATCCATCTCATAATACCTACCACAGAAAGTAAGTGCTTACTAAATATTTAGTAAATAAATAATTCACACGGCATTGCATAAGCCTGACCTGAAAGTAACTACAGACACAGAAATATTCTTACATTCTCTCAGTTGCCTAGACTGTAGCAAAGCACACAGGCTGGGAAACAAATGACCACTTTTGGCCAGAGAAAACTGGAATGATCTATTTGTCACTGAAACACTTTGCTTTCAGGAGAGCAGGGCTGTTTCCCATTTCCAGGTGTAAGCATTTGTGTTCTGGCATCGCCAGACCAGCATTACCTGGAGACAGAAGCATCAGCATGAACCTGGACACTTGCTAGAAATTAACATTCTCTATCCCTCGTCTATGAAAAAGAACACGTTTGAGTCAGTTCTGATGAGGTGGACGAAAGTGGAGTGAAGTAAGTTAGAAAGAGAAACACCAGTACAGCATATGAACGCCCAGATATTGGAGTTAAAAGATGGCAACAATGACCCTATATGCGAGACAGCAAAAGAGATGCAGATATAAAGGACAGACTTTTGGCCTCTGTAGGAGAAGGCGAGTGTGGGATGATTTGAGAGAACAGCATTGAAACACGTACATTACCATATGTGAAACAGATGACCAGTCCAAGTTTGATGCATGAAGCAGGGCAGTCAAAGCTGGAGCTCTGGGACAACCCAGAGGGATGGGGTGGGGAGGCAGGTGGAGGGTGTTCAGGATGGGGGACACACGTGCATCGTGGCTGATTCATGTTGATGGATNGTGGGATGATTTGAGAGAACAGCATTGAAACACGTACATTACCATATGTGAAACAGATGACCAGTCCAAGTTTGATGCATGAAGCAGGGCAGTCAAAGCTGGAGCTCTGGGACAACCCAGAGGGATGGGGTGGGGAGGCAGGTGGAGGGTGTTCAGGATGGGGGACACACGTGCATCGTGGCTGATTCATGTTGATGGATGGCCAAAACCACCACAATACTATAAAGGAATTAGCCTCCAATTAAAATAAATAAATTAATTTTTTTAATAAGAAAGAAAGTGCAAAAAAAAAAAAAGAAAGAAAGAAAGAAAGAAATTAACATTCTCATGTTTCACTCCAGATTCACTGAATTAGAAATTCTGGGGATGGAGCCCAGCAATGTGTGTTCGAAAAAGTCCACCCCCATCCCAGCTCAACTCCAGGTGATTCTGAAGCATGCTCAAACTTGAGAATCACTGATCCAGGAATTCCTGGGCAAGGGAGTAAAGGGAGAAGTGGAATCAGGTTTCATTTGGCGAATCTACACGTTCGGTGAGTTTATGAAATGGTGCGAGACATGACAGAGCTGCGATCGAGAGGATTCAGGCGACGGAGGCCTAGGTGGGAGGGGCACGAAGCAGCCAGGAGGAGCGGGTGACGTTTGGAGCAAGCGACCCCATGAAGCTGCAAATAAGAGACAGTGTCACGGGGAGACAGCCTAGGGGACTTCTCCAGTGGGGTAGGGCCAGATCTCTCCAAGACACTCCTGGTGGCTGGTTTCCTGCTATGGGGCAATCTCCGGTGGAACTGAAGGGTGACACGTGGGTTCCCACCCTGTCACTCAGACACTCTGATGGAAAGGGTCATGAAACAACAATACAGCTGAATTGCCATCTCAAGCTCATGGATGATCACGTCTCTCCTTGGGAATATCCGTGTCTGTCCAGAGGAAAGCCAGTCCCTGTGGATTCAGTCATTATAAAGGCCAGGAGATGACTTGATTCTGATGAGGGCTAGCCTTTTCACCCGCTTTCCCTCCATCTGTCTGAAGCTCCTCTTCAATCCAGTCCGAATTTCATGAGCTCTGCATTCCTGCTCCAGTTCCTCTGCATAGCCATGTACTTAGCTTTCCAACTCAGTGCATGATACTATGGCGGGATAATATTTTAAAATGTGAATCACTGTGGAGGTTTTTCACTCTCTCTTTCCTCTCTGCTTCTCTCCCCTGTGATCAAAACTGAAGATCAAGTTCTCTGTGGTTTTTCTTTCCGTCTACACTGACTTTAGGGGACTTCAGCAAATGGATCAAATGGCTGAAGAAGAAGTAGGATTGAGCTGTAAACAAGTTGTCGGTGAAAAACATAAGGGGGAAGAAATATAATTTTGACTGAGGAGAGGAGAATCAGAAGAGAAGAGCAAGGGAGGACTAGAGCAGAGTCTCCATACAGTCCGGTAGCGACAAAGCAGCTCAGAAAGAAAGGGGCTTCTCAGGCATGTCTCAGCCTATAGGAGCGGTTCAGTTCAGTTCAGTCACTCAGTCGTGTCTGACTCTTTGCGACCCCATAAATCGCAGCACGCCAGGCCTCCCTGTCCATCGCCAGCTCCCTAAGTTCACTCAGACTCACGTTCATTGAGTCAGTGATGCTACCCAGCCGTCTCATCCTCGGTCGTCCCCTTCTCCTCCAGCCTCCAACCCCTCCCAGCATCAGAGTCTTTTCCAATGAGTCAACTCTTCCCATGAGGTGGCCAAAGTACTGGAGTTTCAGCTTTAGCATCATTCCTTCCAAAGAACACTCAGAACTGATCTTTAGGATGGACTGGTTGGATCTCCTTGCAGTCCAAGGGACTCTCCAGAGTCTTCTCCAACACCACAGTTCAAAAGCATCAATTTTTCGGGACTCAGCCTTCTTCACAGTCCAACTCTCACATCCATACATGATGACAGAAAAAACCATAGCCTTGACTAGATGGACCTTAGTTGGCAAAGTAATGTCTCTGCTTTTAAATATGCTATCTAGGTTGGTCATAACTTTTCTTCCAAAGAGTAAGCGTCTTTTAATTTCATGGTTGCAGTCACCATCTGCAGTGATTTTGGAGCCCCCCAAAATAAAGTCTGACACTGTTTCCACTATTTCCACATCTATTTCCCATGAAGTGATGGGACCGGATGTCATGATCTTCATTTTCTGAATGTTGAGCTTTAAGCCAACTTTCTGTGAGTATGGTTTCAGTGTGTCTGCTTTCTGATGCCCTCTTGCAGCACCTACCAACTTACTTGGGTTTCTCTTACCTTGGTCATGGGGTATCTCTTCACTGCTGCTCCAGCAAAGTATAGCCGCTGCTCCTTACCTTGGACGAGGGGTATCTCCTTACCAACACTGTTCCTGACCTTCAACATGGAATAGCTCCTCTAAGCCCTCCTCTAGGCCCTTCTCTAACTCAATGAAACCAAGCCATGCCTGCGGGGCAACCCAAGATGGGCAGGTCATGGTGGAGAGATCTGACAGAACGTGGTCCACAGGAGAAGGAAATGGCAAGCCACTTCAGTATTCTTGCCTTGAGAACCCCATGAATAGTATGAAAAGGAAAAATGGTAAGATATCAAATGAGGAACTCCCCAGGTCATTAGGTGCCCAATATACTACTGGAGTTCAGTGGAGAAATAACTCCAGAAAGAATGAAGGGATGGAGCCAAAGCAAAAAAAATAACCAGCTGTGGATGTGACTGGTGATAGAAGCAAGATTCGAGGCTATAAAGAGCAATACTGCATAGGAACCTGGAATGTCAGATCCATGAATCAAGGCAAATTGAAAGTGGTCAAACAAGAGATGGCAAGGGTGAACATTGACATTCTAGGAATCAGCGAACTAAAATGGACTGGAATGGGTGAATTTAACTCAGATGACCATTATATCTACTACTGCGGGCAGGAATCCCTCAGAAGAAATGGAGTAGCCATCATGGTCAACAAAAGAGTCCGAAATGCAGTACTTGGATGCAATCTCAAAAACGACAGAATGATCTCTGTTNACTAAAATGGACTGGAATGGGTGAATTTAACTCAGATGACCATTATATCTACTACTGCGGGCAGGAATCCCTCAGAAGAAATGGAGTAGCCATCGTGGTCAACGAAAGAGTCCGAAATGAAGTACTTGGATGCAATCTCAAAATAATGTTCATACTACCATACAATTGTGCTGATTTCACAGGCTAGGCAAGGTTATGCTCAAAATTCTTCAAGCTAGGCTTCAGCAGCACATGATCTGAGAACTTTCAGAAGTACAAGCTGGATTTAGAAAAGGCAGAGGAACCAGGGATCAAATTGCCAACATCCACTGAAAAAGCAAGAGTGCTCCAGAAAAACATCTACTTCTGCATTACTGACTACACTAAAGCCTTTGGCTGTGTTGATCACTACAAACTGGAAAATTCTTGAAGAGATGGGAATACCTGACCACCTTATCTGCCACCCGAGAAACCAATATGCAGATCAAGAACCAACAGTTACAGAGCTGGACCAGGACTAACAGATTGGTTCAAACTTGGGAAAAGAGTATGTCAAGGTTGTATACTGTCACCCTGCTTACTTAACTTATATGTAGAGTAAGTACATCATGAGAAATGCTCGGCTAGAGAAATTTCAAGCTGGACTCAAGACTGCTGGGAAAAATATCAACCTCTGATATATAGATGATACCACTCTAATGGCAGAAAACAAAGAAGAACTAAAGAGCCTCTTGATGAAGGTGAAAGAGAAGAGTGAAAATGCTGGCTTAAAACTCAACATTAAAAAAACTAAGATCATGGCATCCAGTCCTAGCACTTCATGGCAAACAGACAGGGAAAATGTGGAAACAATGGCAGATTTTATTTTGTTTGGCTCCAAAGACACTGTGGACAGTGACCGCAGCCACAAAATTAAAAGACACTTGCTCCTTGGAAGAAAAGCTATGACAAACCTAGGCAGTGTATTGAAAAGCAGAGCCATCACTTTGCTGACAAAGGTCCATATAGTCAAAGCTATGGCTCTTCCAGAAGTCATCATGTAAGGATGTGAGTTGGACCTAAAGAAGGCTGAGAGCTGAAGAATTGATGCTTTTGAATTGTGGTGCTGGAAAAGTCTCTTGAGACCCTTGGACAGCAAGGAGATCAAACTAGTCAATACTAAAGGAAATCAATCCTGAATATTCACTGGAAGGACTGAAGCTCCAATACTTTGGCCACCTGAGTGGACTCATTGGAAAAATAAGCTGACGCTGGAAAAGACCGAAGGCAGGAGGAGAAGGAAGCGACAGAAAGTTGTACGGCATCACCCGATTCAATGTGAAGGACAGCGAAGCCTGATGTGCTACAATGAGGTAGCAAAGAGTAGGACATGACTTAGCGACTGAACAATAACAGATGATGTCCACTGTGGGTTTTTCTAACATGGCTTTTATTATGCTTAGTAGTCTGCTTCTAACTCTATTTTCTATCATGAAAAGTGTTAAATCTTGTCTAGTGCTTTTTCTGCATCAACAGTGATGATCATCTGGTTTTCTTCTTTGTCCTGTCAACGTGATGCATTACATTCACCAATTTTTATATGTTAAGCCATCTGTGCATTTCAGAAACAAATCCTATTTGGTCATGGTGTGTAATCCAGTTGATACAACACTGAATTCTGTTTGATAGTTATTTTGTTGAGGGTATTTACATTAATATATATTAAACATATTGGTCTGTAGTCTTCTTTTCTTACAGCACCTTTATTTAGCTTTGGAGTCAGGGAAATGTTTCCCTCACAGAATCAGTTAGAAATGCTCCCTCCTCTATTTTGGGGAAGAGTTTAAGGAGAACTGGTATAAATTCTTCTTTAAATGTTTGGTAAACTTCACCAGTGAAGCCATCTGGTCCAGGGCTCTGGTGGAGCTGGAGGAGCAGGGGATATTGATTACTAATTCAATTTCCTTATTAGTTCCAGGGTTCTTCAGATCTTCTATTTCTTCCTGGTTCAATCTCAGTGGGTTGTAAACATAAAGGATTTAAACTATGGCTCTCTGACCTGGCCTGCATTAGAAGCTAGTATCTCACACTAAAGATATAGAAAAAGAGTTAAGCACAATCACAGCAGAAACAAGGGGGGGGCGAATACTATTAAGGGACTTTTCTGGTGGCACACTGGAAAAGAATCCACCTGCCAATGCAGGGGACATGAGTTTGATCCCTGGTCCAAGAAGATTCCACATGCCATGGAACAACTAGAGCCCTCACACCACAACTACTGAGCCCACAGGCCACAATTACTGAAGCCCGTGTGCTCTAGGGCTCACAAGCCACAACTACTGAAGGCCATGTGCCTAGAGCCTGTGTTCTGCAACACAGAAGCCACCGCAATGAGAAGTCAAAGTACCACAGTGAAGAGCAGCCCTCAACCACTGCAAGTAAAGAAGGCCTGCGCACAGCAATGAAGACCCAGTGCAACCAAAAATAATTTAAAAAAAGAAGAAAAATACTACTAAAAAGTATTTTCCAAAAGGTTTTGGAAACAATTGGATCTGATAATATTAGGGAAAGGAGTCAAAAAAGGAAAAATGTAGCATTTCTTTATCACTTATACTTTTTATTGTTTTGGCTTCACTGGGTCTCTGCTGCTGCACACAGGCTTTTTCTCTAGCTGCGGCGAGCGGGAGCTACTCTCTAACTGCAGTGTGCAGGCCTCTCATTGTGGTCCCTTCTCTTGTTGTGGAGTATGAGCTCTGGATCCACAGGCTTCAGTAATTGTGGGTCGTGGGCTCTAGAGCACAGGCTCAATAGTCATGGCACATGGGCTTAGTTGCCAAACACCATGAGGGACTGTAGTTTCCGGACCAGGGATCAAACCTGTGTACCCTGCATTAGCATGCAGATTCTTAACCTCTGGACCACCAGGGAAGTCCCATATCACTTAAGTTTTTAAGTAAAAGCACAGAAATAATAATCACATAGGAAGTCTAAGAGACAAGTTGCAGGAAAATGTATATAATATGAATATACCTGTGTTAACAGAAAAAAATTGTGATGTAGCTGATTAGTTGTTAAATTTGTAAGTAAATTCATACCTATTTAGTCCTTCACCCACAGGTGGTTTTTGGTTATCATCTAAGTAGACGATCACTTCTTTCCTTCGGATATGTACAATGTCATCTAAATTTAGATTTGTCAAATTCACATCTCCTTCAAAATAGATCGAACCATAACCTATAAATCAGAACAAAGAGTTAGAAACTCATCCTATGTAGAGGGCAAATACTCACTTTATACTTCCAGTGAAGGACCAAGCAGCTTTAAACATTAATCAATATTTTAAATCTCCCAGCAATTCCTTGAATGAGTTATTTCATCTGTATTAGAAGGTGACATCAAATACACTGTTACCTGGCTTAACATATGCATTTTTATAGTACTTATGTCATCCTCAAAGAAGCTGTTTAAAATCTCTTCCCAAGTATCTGTATGCGTATGTGCATGCATGTTAAGTTGCTTTAGTGTGTCTGACTCTGTGAGACCTTATGGACTACAGCCTGCCGGGCTCCTCTGTCCATGGGATTCTCCAGGTAAGAATACTAGAGTGGGTTGCCATGTCCTCCCTCTAGGGAATCTTTCCAACCCAGGGATCCAACCCGGCTCTCTAAGAACTCCTGCACTGGGGGATGGGTTCTTTACCACTAGTACCACCTGGGAAGCCCTAAGTATCTGTATGGCTCCTATATAAGCAACCCTTGGCACCTAGCCTATAGTATGAATTGAAATACTTGAGCTCTTCTTTTAATACAATACAGCAAGATGAGATCTTTCTTCCCCAAGAAAATTTTATCTATAATAACTTAATAATATGAAACAACTTAATTATTACCCATCTCATTAATTTTGTCACTTAGTATTTGCTATTACAGTATTTTAATTGTAGAAAACTGCAATGAGCCAAATACTTGTCAAAGAGTATAAAAAAGTTTTAGTCTTTTTGTTACTTGTTAATCAAAGTGTCCATTCAGGCCAAGGTGGTTCTGCTGCTGCTGCTAAGCCGCTTCAGTCATGTCCGACTCTGTGCGACCCCACAGACAGCAGCCCACCAGGCTCCCCCATCCCTGGGATTCTCCAGGCAAGAACACTGGAGTGGGTTGCCATTTCCTTCTCCAATGCATGAAAGTGAAAAGTGAAAGTGAAGTCGCTCAGTTGTGTCTGACTCTGCGGCCCCATGGACTGCAATCTACCAGGCTCCTCTGTCCATGGGATTTTCCAGGCAAGAGTATTGGAGTGGGGTGCCATCACCTTCTCCGCAAGGTGGTCCAAATGTAGGTAAAAAAACAAATTTAGCTATCAAGCACTTCCTTCACTTAATTACAGAGACAAGGTGCAGATTTCTGGCTTATACACTACTAACTCTTAAATTCAGACTCACCTTTACGACCAATAGTGAAGTCAGAGACAATGCATTCTCCTTTTTCATTTGTAATTTTAGCAAGGTCATCCATGGATGGAATAGTATAGTAGCCAACCTTAGTGAGAATGATGCCTACGACAAAAGAAACCAAAAATATAGTACTAGTTGTGACTGACATTGGTTAGAGCAATTTTCAGCAATATTCATTTCACTTTTTCATTGTAAAAAAGTTTTTAGAGTGGATAATTTTAAAAATTATTTTCATTTGTAATTTTAGCAAGGTCATCCATGGATGGAATAGTATAGTAGCCAACCTTAGTGAGAATGATGCCTACGACAAAAGAAACCAAAAATATAGTACTAGTTGTGACTGACATTGGTTAGAGCAATTTTCAGCAATATTCATTTCACTTTTTCATTGTAAAAAAGTTTTTAGAGTGGATAATTTTAAAAATTACCTGATATAATCAGTAAATAAATTACTATATAAAAAGAAAATAAACAGGAATAAAGCATTTTTCCAAACTGGTTTTCTTTTCTGCTCACCCCTGACCCCAGCTGATTTTTTAAGAAACACCATTCCTAAGAGTAACCAAGTATTAAAAAAAAAATCAAGGACTTAAAAAAAACTTAAATAGTTAAGTAAGTTTGGAGAACATACATGTGACAGTATATTACACATTCTTAAAACTCACGGAAATCAAGATGAAATACCCTGCATGAGAAAGTCACACAGACAAATGGAAATTTAAAGGTCTACATTAATGTTATTTTAAAAAGTACTAACTAGATAGACAGCAGAATAAATTGAAGAAAATACAGCATGAGTATGCTTGCTCTAACCACTCCTGTTCCATAAACAGGCAGAGATCAGGCTAACTTGCTTTCTGAGAAAGGCTCATACAAGAGTTTAAGGCCCATATAAGATTAAATTAGTCTCCAGCAATGCCCACTCAATATGCTTAAGTTTTGAGGGTTGTTAGGGTGTTCTTGAGACTGGAATTCTAAATTGGGAGGCAACAAAGAAGGTCACTGAAAAAACTAGAAACAATTTAAAAAAATCTTGACTGAGTATTTAAGATGTAGTATCATAATGAACTCATGTAGGGGTCTAAATACAAACACAGATGACACAGGACTCTTAATGTTAAAGAATAAAGTTGTTTCTTTAGTGTACCATGTGACCAGAAGATATATATGAAGACAATAACATTAGACATAGAAGTTTATAGAAGTTTAGACAAGAAGTTTATAGAAGTTTAGACAAGAAGTTTATAGAAGTTTATAGAACTTGACTGAGTATTTAAGATGTAGTATCATAACGAACTCATGCAGGGGTCTAAATACAAACACAGATGACACAGCACTCTTAATGTTAAAGAATAAAGTTGTTTCTTTAGTGTACCATGTGACCAGAAGATATATACGAAGACAATAAGATTAGACATAGAAGTTTATAGACACATTAATATATACTGCAAAATAACCCCAAAAGTTCACTAAGAGAATGGAGAAACTAAATTTGTCATATTTATATAATGCAAGGCTACATGGTAATAAAAAAGAAACAAATGCTGATAAATATACATCATGGATTAAATTTCGTAAGAAAATGCACCTGCCAATGCAGGGGACACAGGTTTGATCCCTGGTCTGGGAAGACCCCACATGTTTCAGGGCAACTAAGCCTGTACACCACAGCTACTGTGTGCCACAACTACTGAAGCCAGCATGCCTTAGAGCCTGTGCTCGCCAAGAGAACCACCACAATGAGAAGCCTGTGCAGCCATCACTACTAGAGAGTAGCCCCAGCTTGCTGCAACTAGAGAAAGCCCGTGTGCAACAAGAAGACCCAGTGCAGCCAAGAATAAGTATATAATTAAATTTTTAAAATGTTTTTAAAAAATATATTAAAAAAAAAAAAGAACACGAAAGGGAATTCCCTGGCAGTCCAGTGGTTAGGACTCTGTGCTGTCACTGCTGAGGGCAGGATTAGATCCCTGCTTGGGGAACTAAGATTCTACAAGTCACATGTCATGGCTAAAATATAAATTAAAAAAAAAACTAGGAAGAANGAAAGGGAATTCCCTGGCAGTCCAGTGGTTAGGACTCTGTGCTGTCACTGCTGAGGGCAGGATTAGATCCCTGCTTGGGGAACTAAGATTCTACAAGTCACATGTCATGGCTAAAATATAAATTTAAAAAAAAACTAGGAAGAACTAATCTATTTAACAGAAACCAGACTATGGTTGATTTCTGGAGATGGGAACACAAAGGAACTTTCCAGGGTTAAAGAAATATTCTCTCTTGAGTGTATGTGTTTGTATATGTATATATGAGTATACATATATATATATGTCTAAATTTATTGAAATGAACACTTAAGACTTATATACTTCACTATATGTAAACTGTATCACAGTTAAAAGGGGAAGGGGAAATGTAATGATATTGTCAAAACCCAAGTAAGGTAAGTCAGCAGAGAAAAAAGGCAAACTTTAAGCACCCCATCAAGACACTTCAATCCTGCAGTTTATGCTATATCACAGATTAGTTGCTATAAACTAGTCAGTTCATTGTTAGGGACAAAAAAGAAAAAGACAGAACTGAAGTGATAATAACCAAACAACCATTAACGTTTGAATGCCTACTCTTAGTCTGGCATTATGGTCTGTATATTTCAATTCAAATCTCAAAAATCGCGGAAGTAACTACTGCTCTAATTTTAATTAAAAAATGAATAAGCAACTTATGTGAATTTATGGAGTTAGGAAAAGTTATAAGGATAGTCCCTCTTGCTACAAAACTTGGAGCATTTAAACGATGTGAATTCCAAATCAACCACAGCATTACTGACAAATGTTCAAATGTTAACTTTCATAAAAATGCAATAAAAAATATTTAGAAGTTCAGCTAGCTAACTTCTATTATGGTGAAAATATGTGATCAATAAGAGGTCTCAAATGACTGGTAAGAGATCTGAATCTGACCTGCCGGATGTATATGGTAAGTATTATTTTCGATTTCTTCTCGGTCATCCTGCAGTGACTCCTCATGAAAAGAGGTCTCTTCACTACTTCCTTCCAGTCCATTTCGCAAGGCAGCACGCATGTTTAATGCAACGATGGTATCATCTACACTGTTGCTGCTGTTATGTTTATTTCCAGCACTTTCTGGGGTTTGAGGAATGGGTTTGGCAATAGGGTTAGTATAAAAACGTGACACAAGAGATTCATCTTCTCCATCCTGCTGATGATTCTCATCCACTGGTTTGCTCAGAAAACTGAATCTGAAAAGGGAGAAAGTAAACAAATACTGGTTTAGCCCCTTGTAGTAAAACAGCAACAATCAATCATTACTAGGCCTTCATTAAGTATGTGACACTGTTCTATGTAATTCGATGTATTTAAAATTCACTTAATACTTAAAGTAATCCTATAAAATAGGCTGCTATCATTTTCTGTATTTTACAGAAAACTCAGACACAGAAAATAACCTGTCAAGGTCACAAAGCTATAAGTGCTAGAGTTAGCACTGTAACCCATGAAGACTGAATGTAGATTCCATGACTTTAACTGATCTATTTTAATGAGTGAATGAATCTGAGTGTCACAATTTTTAGCTTAAAGAGGGGAGGGAGTCTACTATGTGGGGGTCAAATAATCAGTAGTGAATGTCATAATATAAAACTGAAAAAATTAAATTTCTAATATTATAATCAATAGAGTATTAGAAAATGCTTCATTATTGAAAAATCAAACTAAAATCTTATCCAAAGAGGAAAAAATAGGAGTGCAAAGACATATATACAAGGATTTTTCACTGAGGTGTTATTTTGAATACAGGAACACCAAAATAATCTAAATAGCCTCTAAAAGAGAACTGACTGAATTATCTTACATTCATAATAATGGTTATAGAGTCACTTAAAAAGAGGCAGGTTAGCCATATCATGTTGATAGTAAATGGCTACAGAATATCATTTCATGCATAATCACTGTAATTTTTAAGAATGTACTCAATAAATAAATTTCTAAACCATTAGAAAATATGCTGAACTACTAAGGATTACTGTATATACTTGTACTTTCTCCTTTATATATTGCTATACTGCTTTGAGGGGGGTGTTGGTTACAGTTGTTGTAACTTTAATAACTATCACAAACAAAATCTTATTTTAAGAGGGATAAGGGGATGTCACATGCATGCTAACCCTGTCCAAAATGACATATATGGATACCAAAAAAGTTTTGCAGAACTGAATCAGAAAAAATATAATTTTAGTGTCTGTGGTACTCAAGAGGTAAATACAAGACATAACTTCAAGGTACTCATATGCTGTTGTACTTCCAACTTCATAAAATTTCTTGAATGAATAAATACTAAGCTCAGAATCTCTTCTAAATGAGAACAAGGCTCTCGAGCAGAAATAACCCAAAAGGGCATTCAGTTTACCTGTCTCCATTTTCTGGATAATCAGATGGTGAAGCTAGATCTTCTGAATCACGATTAACAGGAGAGAATAGACTGCTATTGTTAAGGTTTTTCAAAACCAACTTCTTAATGCTCTTCCTATAAACAGAGATTAAAAAAAAAAAAAGAACTCAGGCACACAAAATTACACTAAAGACTATCTTAAAACCTCAAGTGGGAAAGGGAACTCTTATTCAACTCATGTGCACCTAAAACTGATGTAACAAGTTCAGTTCACCAACTCAGCTCATAAATAAATAACTAGAACATAAGGTCTCAAATACATTACACTCTGGTATATAGAAGAATAAGCTAATAAAGCACATCAAAATCAAGTAAGAAAAAAAAAAAAAAAAAAAAAAGAACTCAGGCACACAAAATTACACTAAAGACTATCTTAAAACCTCAAGTGGGAAAGGGAACTCTTATTCAACTCATGTGCACCTAAAACTGATGTAACAAGTTCAGTTCACCAACTCAGCTCATAAATAAATAACTAGAACATAAGGTCTCAAATACATTACACTCTGGTATATAGAAGAATAAGCTAATAAAGCACATCAAAATCAAGTAAGAATACGCTTCAAAATACTCTTCCTTTGCTGAACTCCCTAAGAATTTGTCTAGATACTAGTTTACTCCCCACACTGTCATGCATTTCAATTATTTTTCTACATGCCATCTTCTCTTTGCAAAACATTAAAAAAATATTTTTGGCAGTCAGGATTTATGACTGCTCCTGAATAGAAATTGGCATGTTGTTTTGAAAGAAGACTGTTGTTTGACTCTCTTGTGATCCCATGGACTGTAGCCCACCAGGATCCTCTGTCCATGGGATTTCCCAGACAAGAATACTGGAGTGGGTTGCCATTTCCTTCTCCAGGGGATCTTCCCGACCCAGGGAGCAAACCCATGTCTCCTGTTGGCAGGTGAATTCTTTACCACTGAACCACCAGGGAAGACACTGAAGGAAGACATGTTTAAATGAGAATGTTTTCTTTAAAACAAGATAAAAAAGAGGGGTAAAAACCTCTGTTATCCAATGATGTAAATGACCATGAATATCTAAAACGTCGTTCAAGCTTGTGTACAACAGGTTTTACTTAAAGCAAGAACCTCTATAGTATACCAGCTTTAAGTAGAAAAAAACATATAAAATGATCTTAATCAACCTCCACTTAAAAAGTCACTGAATTAATACACTTCATTCCCTCTTTTTAAAGAAAAAACCAACCATTGGGAATTCCCCGGAGGTCCAGTGATTACACTGTGCTTCCAGTGCATGGATTCAATTTTTGGTTGAGGAACTAGCTCCATAATGCTGTGTGATATGGCCAAAAAAACCCAACAACACATTGTGGTGTTTGTTCCTTATTTATGTATGCTAGGTATACTCCTCATTGTGATGGTGCTATTAAATAAATACTAAGTAAGCCAATGAAAGAGGCAATTGACAACAAAAAATTATTACTTTCATGAAAAATAAAACTTGCCCTTCTATTAATGGTAGACTTAAGTAATGAGGACCAATTCTCCTAGGGAGAATCTTCAGAAAACTCAGAACTCCTTCCAGGCATGAAGAGCCAACAAGATGGTAAAAATGGCGGTACCAGTGATTTGAGGGGACAGTGGCACAGGGAGGTGTCCTGTACCTGGGGTTGCTTTTCTCCTGAGACTTTTCTGATCCCAAGGGCAAGGCTAAGAGGCTGATAGTGAACTTGACAGTCTTGTGGGACTAGAAAGGCAGAGACTAGAATCTAGAGCCACACAAGGTGTGAAGCTCAGCTTTGACTCATCTCAGTAAGCACCTGTCATTAAAAAAACTCTTAAGACCAATATCAACATCCTTGAACTCATTACTGTCAGTTTTCTTTAAAGAAGATAAACAGCCAATAAGCACATAAGATATGCAACATCATAAAGGGGATGCAAATTACAAGGATGAAGTACCACTTCACCTCCACTAGGATGACTGTTACAAGCTGACAGACAAACCAGAAAACAAGTGGTGACAAAGGTATGGAGAAAATGAAAACAATGTGCATTGCTGGAGGTAATCTAAAATGGTGCAGCTGCTGTGGAAACAGTTTGGCAGTTCTTTAAATCGTTAAGTACAGGGACTTCCCTGGTGGTCTAGTGGTTAAGAATCGGCTTTGCAATGCAAGGGACACGGGTTCAATCATTGGTCGGGGAAGATGCCACATGCTACAGATCAATTAAGCCTGTGCACTACAACTACGAAAGCCCGAGAACACTAGAGCCTATGGTTTGCAACAAGAGAAGCCACTGCATTAAGAAGCCTGAGTACCACAACTTGAGGGTAGCCCCCAGTCTCCCCAACTAGAGAAACTCTGCTCACAGCAATGAAGACTCAGTGCAACCAATAAATAAAAATCTATTAAAAAGGCTGGGGGGGGGAGGGAAGGAAAAAAATATATATATATAAAAAGGGGGGGTTAAGGACAGAATTAATGTATGACCAAACAATTTCAGTCCTAGGTATATACCCAAAAGAACTGAAACCAGGGACTCTTTACTTGTACATCAACATTCATAGTAGCACTATTCACACAGCTAAAAGGTGGAAACAACCCAAATGTCCATCAATAGATGGAATGGATAAACAAAATGCGGGATAATCATATGGTGGAATATTATTAAGCCTTAAAAAAGAATGAAGTTCTGATACATGCTACAACTTAAAAGTGAAAAAAGTAAAGAACCTTTAAAACATTATGCCAAGTAAAATAATCCAAACATGAAAGAATTCTGCATGATTCCCTGTACATGTAATATCTAAAAATAGGTAAATTCTTATAGACAGAAAGTAATATAGAGGTTAAAAGGGACTGGAGGAAGAAGAAAATAGAGAATTATTGCATTGCAGTAAGTTCTGGAAATACTATTGGTGGTTGTTATAAAATATTATAAAAATACTTAACATCACTGAATTGTACTTGACAGAACACATATTTTACCATTTAAACCGTTTTCATGTATCAATTCAGTTCATACTGTTCATAGGGTTCTCAAGGCAAGAATACCGAAGTGGTTTGCCATTCACTTGTACTTGACAGAACACATATTTTACCATTTAAACCATTTTCATGTATATCTTACCACAATAAAAATTAGTAAGTAAAATAACAAAAAAGATCACAAAAATCTCCATGTTAAGAATTTATACTCTTGAATAACCAAGACTCAAAAAACTCTATGAAAATCAGAAAGCATTTATCATATAATTATTATTTGAATGTTAAGAGTACTTCATATCAAAACTTGTAGAGTATAAATAAAGCTGAACTATTAATAAAAAGGAAACTTACATCTCTAAGGCATGTATTTGGAAAGGAGCAAAGTTAAAAATAAAAAGTGAGCATTGATTTAAACAAAGGACAGAAAACAAATACCAATAAAAGGGGGGCATTAAAAATAAATTTAAACATTAGTGAAAATATGATAAATTAAAATTAATGAAAAAGGAACACAGACTAGAGAGCATTAGTAATGCCAGAAGGTTAGTTCTTTGGAATGTTAAATGAAACTGGCAGATCCCTGATCACACTGCTACAATGAGAAGGCACAAACCACCGCCATGTCAGGAATGAACAGTGACATTCCTACAGATTCCACTAAAATAAAAAAGACAGTAAGGATATTTTTAAACAACTTTATGCCAATAACTGGAATTTTAATGAGCTGAAATGAATATTATAAGAACATAACTCATCAAAAGTGACAAAAGAAATGAAAAAGCTTAAGTTCTGTAACTTTAAAGTCAACAATTGAAACACCTTACTGCAAACAGTATCTTCACCAGTATACAACATTTAATGGGGGAGAGGAGAAGCCTATCTTATACCAAGCCTCCCAGAAAAGAGGAAATGATCCAATTTGTTTGTGAGGTCAGCATAACTTTTATACCAAAACTGGGTAAGAAAATTTTAAGAAAGAAGCACCCACTCCAATCTAAATCTGAAACACAGAAGGCAAAAAAAAAAAAAAAATCCTGGACAACTTTTTACACAGTGAATCCTACAAGCAAGTTACTGAACACTGTCAGGAACTTTGGAAAGGAATTAGGAGCCAACATGAAAGGGTTCCTGTTGGCCAAAGAAAAAACAACCTCATCAGCACAGAAAATAACAGCTGCAAAGGACAGAAACGCAATAAACGGGTGAGGGAGGTGGGGAGAGTGAAGAAGATGGTTTAATTAAATGCTTCACATGAAGAACACATGACTAGAAGGCAAGGAACTTAAATACAGAACATAAAAACAGCGCCAGGCAAATGTGAAGAGGGGGCTGACTTAGTAAATACAAAACAGAATACCATTTGGTCAGGTCATATTTCAAATAAACACTGACAAAAAAGCTGGAAAATAAAATTCTATCTGTTTGAAAAAAATATATGTGTATTTAAAACCAGAAACATATCAAAACACTCCCTCTGCCTGACAGTTCTCCCAATCAATCTTCAGTTTAAACAACACACCCTCAGACAAGCTTTCCTTCACTATTCTCTACTGGTCTCTTACAGTGGCAATCTCTACTTCCTTCTGTAACCTGTCTCACTTGTGATTATTCTGTGTCAGCATCTCTCTTCCCCCAGACTGTGACAGAGGAATGTGTCTGGTTCACAGCTGTATTCCCAGAGCCCATCACACTTGTACATAGTAGTTTGTGATAAATGTATGCTGAATAAAGGAATGAACAGAGGTATTAAAGAATATTTCTAACTCTGTCATTCAGAATAAAAAATATTATTGGCTTGTTCTATAGAGACTTCTCTGACTACGATGTAAAGGCAAAAGACACGACACCAGTAAGGTTCTCACACTTGTCAGATTCATCTCTCAGAGCAAACCGAGGACAGTTCTAGCGCTGGACATCAGAATTCTCTGCCATCTACATTTTTCACAGAACTAGAACAAAAATTATTGGGTTGTTCTATAGAGACTTCTCTGACTACGATGTAAAGGCAAAAGACACGACACCAGTAAGGTTCTCACACTTGTCAGATTCATCTCTCAGAGCAAACCGAGGACAGTTCTAGCGCTGGACATCAGAATTCTCTGCCATCTACATTTTTCACAGAACTAGAACAAAAAATTTCACAATTCATACAGAAACACAAAAGACCCCGAAGAGCCAAAGCAGTCTTAAGAAAGAAGAATGGAGCTGGAGGAATCAACCTTCTTGACTACAGATTATACTACAAAGCTACAGTCATCAAGACAGTATGGTACTGGCACAAAAACAGAAACATCGACCAATGGAACAAGATACAAAGTCCAGAAATAAACCCACGCATCTATGGGTACCTTATTTTTGACAAAGGAGGCAAGAATACACAATGGGGCAAAGACAGCCTCTTTAATAAGTGGTACTGGGAAAACTGGACAGCTACATGTAAAATAATGAAATTAGAACACTTAACGCCATACACAAAGATAAACTCAAAATGGATTAAAGACCTGAAGATCAGAAACTATAAAACTCTTAGAGGAAAACATAAGTGGAACACTTGGTGACATAAATCAAAGCAAGATCCTCTATGACCCACATTCTAGAGTAAATAAAAAATAAAATAAATAAAATAAAGCAAATAGATGGGGAAACAGTGGAAAGAGTGGCAGACTTTATTTTTGGGGGCTCCAAAATCACTGCAGATGGTGACTGCAGCCATGAAATTAAAAGGCACTAACTCCTTGGAAGGAAAGTTATGACCAAACTAGATAGCGTATTAAAAAGCAGAGACATTACTTTGCCAACAAAGGTCCGTCTAGTCAAGGCTATGGTTTTTCCAGTAGTCATGTATGGATATGAGAGTTGGACTGTGAAGAAAGCTGAGCACCGAAGAATTGATGCTTTTGAACTGTGGTATTGGAGAAGACTCTTGAGAGTCCCTTGGACCGCAAGGAGATCCAATCAGTCCATCCTAAAGAAAGTCAGTACTGAACATTCATTGGAAGGACTGATGCTGAAGCTGAAACTCCAATACTTCTGCCACCTGATGCGAAGAACCAATGACTCATTGGAAAAGATCCTGATTCTGGGAAAGACTGAAGGCAGGAGGAGAAGGGCATGACAGAGGATGAGATGGTTGGACGGTATCATCGACGTGCTGGACATGAGGTTGAGTAGGCTCCAGAAGTTGGTGATGGACAGGAAAGCCTAGTGTGCTGAAGTCCACGGGGTTGCAAAGAGTCAGACATGACTGAGCAACTGAACCGAACTGAACTGCAACAGTGAAGACAGTGGTAGATGTGCTTACAGAAGTAATGGAAGGTCAGTTCTTAGAGGGCCTTATATGCCACTATAAGCAACTTGGCTTTTACAAGCTGAAGTATGAACCACTACTGAGTTTTGGACACAGGAGTGATGTGGTCTCATTTACACTTTAAAAGAATCACTATTAACTGTATTTCAGAACAGAATGCAAAGAAACAAGGATAAAAGCAGAAAGATTAGTTAGGAGAATACTGTAATATTCAATCAAGAGATAATGGCGCCCTGGATTAAGGTAACTAGTGGCAGTGAATGTGGTATGAATTGGTCAGATTCTGGATAATTTTTAAGGGTAGAACAAAGATGTGCTAAAGGCTTAGATATCAGGTGTACGGTAAAAGTCAATGATGATTCCAAAAATTTTGGCCTGAGCAACTAGAGTGATAGAAATGCAATTTCATGCAATAGGAAAGGCTTTGGATGGGAACAGCTGTGAAGATGATCAGGAGTTTGTTCAATTTTGGACACATTAATTTTGAAATAAATGTAAGTGGAGATGTTGAGTATGGCTGGATATTGGATATAAGCCTCTGAAGTTTGGGAGAGGTCCAAGCCAGAGATAAATGTTTGAGAATTAGACATAAATCACTACAGATATTAAATCACTTTAGAAGTGAATAAAGATAATGAGATCATGATTTGAGCCTAGGAATCAGGAAGAAGAGGGAAGAACCAGCAAGGGAGACAGGAGGAGCAACTAGTAAAGTAGGAGTAAAACTAGAAACATGACTGCAGCTGTGAAATTAAAAGACTCTTGCTCCTTGGAAGAAAAGCTATGACAAACCCAGACAGCATATTAAAAAGCAGAGACATTACTTTCCAGACGAAAGTCTGTATGGTCAAAGTTATGGTTTTTCCAGTAGTCATGTATGGATGTTAGAGCTGTACCATAAAGAAGGCTGAGCACGGAATAATTGATGCTTTCCAACTGTGGTGTTGGAGAAGACTTCAGAGAGTCCCCTGGACTGCAAGGAGATCAGTCCTGAATATTCACTGCAGGACTGATATGAAGTTGAAGCTCCAATACTTTGACCACCTGATACAAGGAGCCAACTCACTGGAAAAGACCCTGATGCTGAGAAAGAAAGAAGGCAGGAGGAGAAGCATATAACCAAGGAGGAGACGGCTGGATGGCATCACCGACTCAATGGACAGGAGTTTGAGCAAGTTCTGGGAGATGGTAAAGGATAGGGAAGCCTAGTGTGCTACAGTCCATGGGGTCACAAAGGGTCGGACACAACTGAGCAACTGAACAACAACAACAAAACTAGAGAAGTAAATCAAGGAGACGCGACAGGTGAACCATGTACGTCTGAAATGTCTGCCTTTCCACTCCAACTCCTTCTATTTGTATATCACCTTTGTAGATTATAAGACCTGGTGATACTGCCCTGAAAGTCGCTGATCTGATGACTGGACTAAACAAGATGAACCTAAGCCCTTTTAATCTACTCTATACTAATTAATGTGTTAAATGCTGGGGACATAAACAGGAATAATACACAGTCCCTGCCTTCAAAATAATCCAATGATATTCTAAGAAATGTATAAAACTGGTCTTTCTTTTTCTTCTTAAGCAGCAGGCCACTATACTCTTATGGGGACAAAAAGGAGTGATAATTTTTCATACTTTATTAACACTCATAGACAAAACTACAAGAGATGAACTCTCATTTTACCACCAAAGCCTTAAAAAAAAAAAAATTTATGATTAGAAAAGTACTTGGTGTTTGAAAAAAGCCTGTGTGTGTATATGTGTGTACATTATTTCTAGAAAAAATAAACTTTGAAATGAAATGCCCTAAAATTACATCTCCAGATGATAACTATTGTTAATACTTTGGTATGCATTTTTCTTCAGCTTTCCCCCCTATATATATACCAACACTCTAATAAGGCATGTGTGTATACTTTATAATTTTCAATATTTACCAACTCTTCTATATACTTTCCTGTATTCTATTTATTTAATATCTGTATTATGAAAATTGAAACAAATGTGTGTGCAGGTATATATTATATATATATAAAATACAGAAAGAGAGAGGTTTATTTCTTAACTAGTTTGGCCAATTTGAGCTGTAAAAAAATAGTATATTCTTGAATGGAGAGAGTAGCATGGAAACATATACACTATCATATGTAAAACAGATAAACTCACTTGGGCATGAATGCTCCATTGGCTAAGGATGGTTCATCATCATCCAGTCCATCAAAAAGATGTGACTTGGCTGTGCCTGTTGTTTGTAAAGCCTTTGGTCGGACTCTGGTGGCAGGGCGGGGTGTCAGTTTATAATGAGTAGGTGTAGTGAGAGCCTTCTGGGCTGCTGGATTTGTTGGTTTCAATCTCTGAAAAACAAAAAAAAATCAAGGATAGATCTAGTTTAACTCAAGTATGGTACTGGCCCTAACACCAGACTAGCTTTCACATCTCATCTCTGCCATTCACCAACTAGATCGATACCTTTTGGAGTCTCAGCTCCCAGAACACAAGGATTTCTCACCCAACTTTGTATGAATGTGTGCCTGCTAATTAAACTGCCTTTATTTCTCTACAACTGATTTTCATTCATCTCACCAACCCCACTTCAAATGGGTTTGTCTGACTTGTTTCAAAACGTAATCGAGACATTCCATTTGAAGTGCTTCACAAATCAAAATGTCTTAATAGAACATATTAATATACCTTGTGTATTTCTCTTCATCTTACAAAAGAGAGAAGCCTGCAATTGTTTTGCTTTCTAAAACAAAGATGATAATATTTATGTTCATTTTAAGAAAATGTAACATGAAAATGCTAAGCTTAGTTGTTCTTATTAAATTTTTATTTATTATTATTCATTTATTATTTAATTAAATAAAACATCTTCAAGAAAAACTGAGACACAGCCATAAACAACTTTTATGCAATATAAAACACTGAAAAATATATAGACATTAACTTAAAGAAACCCTGTGCCTCCTAATGCCTCTCTTTATCTCTTGGCAAGCATGAATCTACTGTCTCTATGGATCTGTGTATTCTAGACATTTTATATAAATGGAATCATTGTCTTTGTTTTGCTTAACTTTGCATTGTTTTCAAGATTCATTCACACTGTAGTATGTATTGTTAGTTCATTCCATTTTATGGCTGAAATGATATTCCATCATATAGATACACAACATTGTGTTTATCCATTCATCAGCTGATGCACTCTATTACTGCATATACTAAACTAAAGCTGGGTAAATTTAATAATGTACAAGTCTGATCGTCCTCACTAGATAGCAAGTTCTTAGAGAAAATATTCTTGTTTATTTTCATTAGGTACCCTCAGTGCTGAACACAATGACTAGTCAGACATAAATGACTAAATAATACTGTATACTGAGCAACTTATTTTAATTCTCAACACTGAATAGAATTACTATTTTACAGATAAAATTAAGAGAGGCAAAAAGAGATGCCCAACATCTCACAGACTGTAAGTGGTAAAATAAGGATTAAATGGACCAAAGATTACTTTCAGTGCCACACCACAGTGAGCAGAAGATCATTTCTAAAGCCTACGAGACTAAGACAAAGCTATGTAGAAATCAGGAGAAAAAAATTTTGCCATTTAAGACATCAGAAAAAAAGAAAGACATTATGATGCTAGAGAAATCAGCCTCCAAGAATCTTAGTTTGCTCAACTATAAGAGTATATATCTGATTTATTTCAGGGCTCGGCCTTCACCTCAGTCTAACACTCATGTTCACTGCCATGCTGTCTTTCAGATACAAAAATAATTTAGTTTTTTTTTTGTACCCCGGCCTACTGAAAAGCATAAATAACGTGTCTTAAAAACTTAATTACAAAACCAACACAAGATTGTAAAGCAATTGTCCTCCAATCAAAATTAAGTTAAAAAAAAAATTACACCTAAGTTTTCCTTGATTTTATTGAAAATTCCCTAAATTTACCTCTTCTTTCTTCTTAGGGTCTGACATGGGATTCCGGAAGAGAGGAGAGTCTCCGAAAGGTGAGTATGTCAGACTATTGATGTGCTGTTGGAGAACAGCCTGCTGGGCAGCAGAAGCATTTGGATCTGTCAAAGCTTTGTTAAAAAGGAAAGAAAAGGTAAGACGTCAGTCCAAAGATCCAGTGCCTTAAATCAAGAGAATTCAAGGCTCCCTTCAAAATGTTCAGACTCACTCAGTAGCATTACTGGTAGAGAGCAGAGGAGCAAACGTGAAGAAAATCAAACAATCTACAAGATCAAAGATATGAGGAGCATTTCACAAGAAATAACACACATACAATTTTACTGAGGTATTCACTATTACTAATAATCAAAGAAATGTAAACCACAACAACCTTGAAGACATTTTATATCTACTTCATTATCAATGGCACAGCTGTATAAAAAGGGATACAGTATGATTTTCAGAAACACTGCAAATTGGTTTAATTGGCCTAAAAGAAACAATGACAGTACATAGAGCAAGTACTGTTTTTATATTTTTTAACCTAATAATTTCAATCATGGAAATTTAACCCAAAGACAGAATTAAACTAGAAAGAAAATAAATGTTTGCAAGTGTTCACCGAACATTATCTTCAATAGTCAAGACTTGGAAACAACCTATGTCTGACATTAACACTTGCAAAAATTATGATTCATCAACATGATGGATTAAGTAGATATTAAAAATGACAATCTGGAAATACAGTATCTTTGATTCAATAAGTAAAAAATTACAGAATAAAAAATATTAAGTACACTGAGAACACAGAGGAAGAAAGAACATAGAGGAAGCAAACAAAAGTGAAAATGGCTGTATTTTGTCCTTATGAGAGACAGGAACAATGATCTACAATTGTACACAGTAAAAAGAAACCAGCAACAAGTAGTCCCACAACTACCTGCACTGCACCTTGACTGATCTAGAAACTTCTTTGCAAGATAAATATTTCAAAACCAAATACTGATTAAAAATAAAATCACAGTGATTTCATTTTTAGAAATATTTTCTTTATAAACATTTAAAATAAGGCTAAACCCAAAATATGATAAAATAATTAATATAAAGGGGGTACCATAAACAAAAAGATTTTGAAAAATTTAAAACAGGGGAGAGAAAAATAAGAGTAGCACCAACAACAAACCTAGAACAGAAAATTAAAGAAAAATTAATGAAAAGGAGGGAGATCCACCTTAGTCAAATTGAGCTTTCTTAAAACTGGATGTATTCACTCAATACTAAAACACTGTATGTTGATGTATAAGCAGAGAGTACAAATTTGCTCAGGAGTGTGAAACCCAGGGGAGATGTCAATTTGAAAACCATAAATTGTCTGTGCTCAGAAAGTTCCTAAATCCAATTTCAGACTACTGCTGAGAAAAATATATAGGAAGTAGCTTTTGATACACAGGGCCGCACAATAACATGTTTTTCTGTGGGCTATACATCGAGACTGAAGAAAGCCTGAATACTTTTATTAAAGAACTCTAATATTCACTAATCAGTTTGTCACCTGACAATCAATTATGTATTAAAATTTAAAAAAAAAAAAAAAAACACTGATCAGGACCAGCATTTAACAAGTACAGGTCACCTTTCCAGGGCATGCTCAAATAAAAACTTCCTCAACTAATCCAAACATAATTAGGAATGTGTGCTGCTGCTGCTGCTGCTGCTGCTGCTGCTAAGTCGCTTCAGTCGTGTCCAACTCTGTGCGACCCCACAGATGGCAGCCCACCGGGCTCTGCCATCTGTGTGGGATTCTCCAGGCAAGAACACTGGAGTGGGTTGCCATTTCCTTCTCCAATGCATGAAAGTGAAAAGTGAAAGTGAAGTCGCTCAGTCGTGTCTCAGAGACCCCATCGACTGCAGCCTACCAGGCTCCTCCGTCCATGGGAGTCTCCAGGCAAGAGTACTGGAATGGGATGCCGTTGTGCAAGGATATCTTTATTTCTGTATGTTTAAATATAAAATCCACTCTATGTTAACTAGATTATTTCAAATACAGAAAAGAGCAGATTAGTTGGCAAAAATAAGAGAACAAGCAAACATAAGCATCAGTGAAGCTACCAGTGACTGGTGTTATAGTCAGTTCTGGCCATAAAAGTTGAAAGCATGAAATCACATCATGATCAAAGGATTAAAGAGATAGAAGCATTAAAAATCAAGTTTTCTGAGAACAGAAGAAACTGATACTTTAATTGAAAGAAAGGCAANAGAAAAACTGAGACACAGCCATAAACAACTTTTATGCAATATAAAACACTGAAAAATATATAGACATTAACTTAAAGAAACCCTGTGCCTCCTAATGCCTCTCTTTATCTCTTGGCAAGCATGAATCTACTGTCTCTATGGATCTGTGTATTCTAGACATTTTATATAAATGGAATCATTGTCTTTATGTTTCGCTTAACTTTGCATTGTTTTCAAGATTCATTCACACTGTAGCATGTATTGTTAGTTCATTCCATTTTATGGCTGAAATGAT
The DNA here is from genome assembly GCA_006410675.1 of Oreotragus oreotragus. NCBI lineage: Eukaryota > Metazoa > Chordata > Mammalia > Artiodactyla > Bovidae > Oreotragus > Oreotragus oreotragus. Next base: position 221,746 of record SJYX01016092.1, read on the forward strand.
ATTCCATCATATAGATACACAACATTGTGTTTATCCATTCATCAGCTGATGCACTCTATTACTGCATATACTAAACTAAAGCTGGGTAAATTTAATAATGTACAAGTCTGATCGTCCTCACTAGATAGCAAGTTCTTAGAGAAAATATTCTTGTTTATTTTCATTAGGTACCCTCAGTGCTGAACACAATGACTAGTCAGACATAAATGACTAAATAATACTGTATACTGAGCAACTTATTTTAATTCTCAACACTGAATAGAATTACTATTTTACAGATAAAATTAAGAGAGGCAAAAAGAGATGCCCAACATCTCACAGACTGTAAGTGGTAAAATAAGGATTAAATGGACCAAAGACTACTTTCAGTGCCACACCACAGTGAGCAGAAGATCATTTCTAAAGCCTACGAGACTAAGACAAAGCTATGTAGAAATCAGGAGAAAAAAATTTTGCCATTTAAGACATCAGAAAAAAAGAAAGACATTATGATGCTAGAGAAATCAGCCTCCAAGAATCTTAGTTTGCTCAACTATAAGAGTATATATCTGATTTATTTCAGGGCTCGGCCTTCACCTCAGTCTAACACTCATGTTCACTGTCATGCTGTCTTTCAGATACAAAAATAATTTAGTTTTTTTTTTGTACCCCGGCCTACTGAAAAGCATAAATAACGTGTCTTAAAAACTTAATTACAAAACCAACACAAGATTGTAAAGCAATTGTCCTCCAATCAAAATTAAGTTAAAAAAAAAATTACACCTAAGTTTTCCTTGATTTTATTGAAAATTCCCTAAATTTACCTCTTCTTTCTTCTTAGGGTCTGACATGGGATTCCGGAAGAGAGGAGAGTCTCCGAAAGGTGAGTATGTCAGACTATTGATGTGCTGTTGGAGAACAGCCTGCTGGGCAGCAGAAGCATTTGGATCTGTCAAAGCTTTGTTAAAAAGGAAAGAAAAGGTAAGACGTCAGTCCAAAGATCCAGTGCCTTAAATCAAGAGAATTCAAGGCTCCCTTCAAAATGTTCAGACTCACTCAGTAGCATTACTGGTAGAGAGCAGAGGAGCAAACGTGAAGAAAATCAAACAATCTACAAGATCAAAGATATGAGGAGCATTTCACAAGAAATAACACACATACAATTTTACTGAGGTATTCACTATTGCTAATAATCAAAGAAATGTAAACCACAACAACCTTGAAGACATTTTATATCTACTTCATTATCAATGGCACAGCTGTATAAAAAGGGATACAGTATGATTTTCAGAAACACTGCAAATTGGTTTAATTGGCCTAAAAGAAACAATGACAGTACATAGAGCAAGTACTGTTTTTATATTTTTTAACCTAATAATTTCAATCATGGAAATTTAACCCAAAGACAGAATTAAACTAGAAAGAAAATAAATGTTTGCAAGTGTTCACCGAACATTATCTTCAATAGTCAAGACTTGGAAACAACCTATGTCTGACATTAACACTTGCAAAAATTATGATTCATCAACATGATGGATTAAGTAGATATTAAAAATGACAATCTGGAAATACAGTATCTTTGATTCAATAAGTAAAAAATTACAGAATAAAAAATATTAAGTACACTGAGAACACAGAGGAAGAAAGAACATAGAGGAAGCAAACAAAAGTGAAAATGGCTGTATTTTGTCCTTATGAGAGACAGGAACAATGATCTACAATTGTACACAGTAAAAAGAAACCAGCAACAAGTAGTCCCACAACTACCTGCACTGCACCTTGACTGATCTAGAAACTTCTTTGCAAGATAAATATTTCAAAACCAAATACTGATTAAAAATAAAATCACAGTGATTTCATTTTTAGAAATATTTTCTTTATAAACATTTAAAATAAGGCTAAACCCAAAATATGATAAAATAATTAATATAAAGGGGGTACCATAAACAAAAAGATTTTGAAAAATTTAAAACAGGGGAGAGAAAAATAAGAGTAGCACCAACAACAAACCTAGAACAGAAAATTAAAGAAAAATTAATGAAAAGGAGGGAGATCCACCTTAGTCAAATTGAGCTTTCTTAAAACTGGATGTATTCACTCAATACTAAAACACTGGATGTTGATGTATAAGCAGAGAGTACAAATTTGCTCAGGAGTGTGAAACCCAGGGGAGATATCAATTTGAAAACCATAAATTGTCTGTGCTCAGAAAGTTCCTAAATCCAATTTCAGACTACTGCTGAGAAAAATATATAGGAAGTAGCTTTTGATACACAGGGCCGCACAATAACATGTTTTTCTGTGGGCTATACATCGAGACTGAAGAAAGCCTGAATACTTTTATTAAAGAACTCTAATATTCACTAATCAGTTTGTCACCTGACAATCAATTATGTATTAAAATTTAAAAAAAAAAAAAAAAAACACTGATCAGGACCAGCATTTAACAAGTACAGGTCACCTTTCCTGGGCATGCTCAAATAAAAACTTCCTCAACTAATCCAAACATAATTAGGAATGTGTGCTGCTGCTGCTGCTGCTGCTGCTGCTGCTAAGTCGCTTCAGTCGTGTCCAACTCTGTGCGACCCCACAGATGGCAGCCCACCGGGCTCTGCCATCTGTGTGGGATTCTCCAGGCAAGAACACTGGAGTGGGTTGCCATTTCCTTCTCCAGTGCATGAAAGTGAAAAGTGAAAGTGAAGTTGCTCAGTCGTGTCTGACTCAGAGACCCCATCGACTGCAGCCTACCAGGCTCCTCCGTCCATGGGAGTCTCCAGGCAAGAGTACTGGAATGGGATGCCGTTGTGCAAGGATATCTTTATTTCTGTATGTTTAAATATAAAATCCACTCTATGTTAACTAGATTATTTCAAATACAGAAAAGAGCAGATTAGTTGGCAAAAATAAGAGAACAAGCAAACATAAGCATCAGGGAAGCTACCAGTGACTGGTGTTATAGTCAGTTCTGGCCATAAAAGTTGAAAGCATGAAATCACATCATGATCAAAGGATTAAAGAGATAGAAGCATTAAAAATCAAGTTTTCTGAGAACAGAAGAAACTGATACTTTAATTGAAAGAAAGGCAATAGGGTTACCACAAAGAAGCTGTAGGAGACTGATCTTGCTTGGGTTTAGGAGGTAAAAGTAGAACCCCTCTAGGGTCCTCTGTCCATGGGATTTCCCAGGCAAGAATACTTAAGTAGGTTGCCGTTTCCCACTCTAAAAGTAGAACCACTGAGTTGAAACTCTAAAAAGGCAGGTTTTGGTTTCAAACAACCTGAACAATGTACTGTACTGACATGTAAAGATGCTTTTAAGCAAGAGACTCCAACAAGCTCTAAAGTACCTTTCAGATCTTGTGATGCAAAAGATGTGCATTCTAAATCAATATACCTACATTTAAATGGGCAGTAACACTACTATATGTAACTACAATATCAAATTCATGTCAGGAAGTTTTAACTGGCTTTGGGAAAAGATGGATTATTTAAAAACCAATCAAAAGCTATCTAAGTAAAAATAGCAGGTTACGATATTTGTGCTACCTCTTACTGAAATAAAAACTAAGGAAAAGAAATAAAACAAATATTTTTTATGATAAAACTGATTTTAATTTTTCATACAGAAAAATTAAGTTCTAATTAACCTCTAGTACCTTCACAGACCTAATTAAAATCTATGGTTACAACAAAATAAATTATCTACATGACACATAAAGACAAAGAATAGGAAGGTGTAAATGAACGGATGAGAAAGCATAACAAATGTCTAGGGAAAGAATTGGACACAGTGATAAAGAAGAAAGTAAACTGTATCTTGGATAATAGTCAAAATGAGGACTTTCTGCCTTAATCCCAGAAAGCTTAGTGATTTAAGAATACTACATTTGAGAAAGTGAGACTGTGAAAAAATAATCAATACAAAGTATATATACAGAACTACTCTACCCTGTCATCTTCCTAATCAGAATTTTAACGAAAAATTCCACTGAAGAACAGGATGCTTAAAAGAAGGAACTTTCAGAGAATGAGAAAAATAGTAAAAATCCAAAAAGGGGATTCAGAAGACAATAAAACAACCTTGTAGAAAGTAGAAACAAGAGTTAAAAAACAGAAAAGGTCTGTGAATTCTCTGGCAGTCCAGTGGTTAGGACTCAGCACCCTCACTACTGGGGCCCACGTTTGAAACCTGGTTGGGGAACTAAGATGCCACAAGACTCACAGGGTAGCCAAAAAAAAAGAAAAGGTATAAGCAAATCACAGAAATTTCAGAACAAAGAGACAATCCTAAATGTTTGTGGGGGTGGGGAGAATAAGTTTCAGAAAGGCATGAAACTTGCCAGTTTCGCAGGAAATACAGTCAAAGTTCTGAGGGTGAATCACTTTCACGCCAGAGTTTCATAATAAGTGTATGGAACAAATGAAGATGTTTTCAGAACTGTAATCTTTCATGTAACTTTAACTTGAAGATACATTCCATAAAATTTAGGAAATAAAGAGAAAAACCCTATATCCAAGACATATCAGTTTCCAGTGAGCAGACTTGAAGGGAATATCCCAGAGCAATGCTGAAGGCCTATTTTGCTCATACTGCTCATGGGGCCTAAGCTTATATTGCTACAGGACAGAGAGGTCAGAGAATGAGGTAACAGAATTCTGGTACCACCCTTAAGAATTTGGGACTAACGTAAAGTGACATGGGCAGGTAACACAAGGAAAAAAAAAAAATTAGAAGTTCCAGGAGAAAGACATAGCTGTATGAGAACGACCTACGTGGCTAAGTAGCAATGTTTTCATAGTTTCATAGTTCAATTTTTATTCTTTCCCCAAAGAAAAGAAGACAGTAAGTATTAGGAGAAAGTACTTTATTAATACAAAAATATAAAGAGGGCAAAGAAATGAGAGAAAAAGAAGGGTAAGGAAGGGTACTATTAGCCTTAGTTGATCACGGAGACTCAAGAAATACTATTTCCTAGTTGACAGAGTAAGAAAAGTATGTAAGGACATGGCTTAAATTTGCAAAAGCTTCTCAAAATGTGATTGTGAGGATTATAAAACATGAGGATTATACCTCTCCTTCATCCATCTCAGTTACTCTGTATCTGCCAGGTGATATCAGTTTCTTATTTTTGGTAAAATATAATTTTCTTTAAAATAAGGTATTTAAGGGACTTCCCTGATGCTGTCTCTTATACACATCTAGATGTGTATAAGAGACAGCTTCTGTACCACATATAAATACCTGAAGATGCTACTGGAAGACTTGACTAATGGTAGTTTAAACAAATAAAAGTGTATTTTTCTCACATAAAAAAAATCTGGAGGTCAGTGGCAGATGACATTGATTTATTAGGTCTGTGATTTCAAGACTGTTATCCCCTGAATCTTTTGGCTTTTCCTACTTGTTCTAGGACGACTGCTATAGTTGTAGGTGTCACCTCTGTGACCGAGGTAGAAAAAAGTTGATGGAACATTGAAATACTTGTCCTTTNTAAGTCACAAAGTAAGTTAATTTTAAGTTAGAAATAATAATAAAGTGGCAGGCAGACATCACAAAAACTAGGAAGGGATATTGAAATGAATGAAATATGAAAAACTTTAATATATAAAACTTAAGGAATTCAGTAATAGATATACTGGGAGAAGTGAATAAAGAACATAGGTTGATCAGTGAGTTACATTCTCATCTAACATTAACAAGTTAAATATATGTAGACTTAAGCAAAACACAGCAATATAAACATATCACTTACAGATATGAACTTATTTATACACCAGATCAATTAAAAGCTGCAACAAAAGTGGTTTCTTTGCGGGCGTAAGCCTAGAAGTGAGGAAGTGGGCAAAACCAGGATCTATTGTTAAGTCCTTCCACACTACATGATTGTTTAATGACTTGTATGTAAGTAAAGCTTAAGGAAGGACGGAATAGGGTAGCATGGAAATTCAAGTCAGCAAGTTAAGTATTAGCAAGAAATAAACCGAATAAAGCCTTCTAAAGTGACTGACACTTACCTACTGGGGCCTGGGGGGCTCCAAAGCCCAAAGTGGCTGTCGTTGTATTAAATCCAGGGGCCCCAAAGGCTCCTGTACCAAGGGGCCCTCCGAGCTTAGGTTGGTTGTTCCCAAACAAAGATGCCTGTCCAGCACCAAGAGCTATGGAGACAAGAGGAAAGAAAAACCGCCACAGAGGATCCTTTGAATGTTATGTCAGAGGTCAGTTACTTAAAAATATAATACATTTGGAAACTTCATAATAACCACTCATTTCAACAAAAAAAAGCTAATACGGTAAATGCTACCTATATGCCAGGCACTGTGCTGATTTAGACTATGTCAGAGGCAAAATACTTAACCTCTCTGTGCTTCAGCTTCCTCAACTATAACATGAGATAATATATAGCTTAGATATTTATCCTAAGATTAAAATAATACACATATACTAAGCATTTAGGAATCTGGTAGAGACGAACATCCATTAAATATTAGCTACTATCATAACATTTAACCTTTCCAAATCTGAAGTAAGAACTATTATCCCTATTTTCCAGAAGAGAAAATAGAAGGTTTAATAAATTAGTTCAAAGTCACAAATGTAGTAAGCGGTAAAACCAGAGTTCAAACCTCAATGCATCTGACAACCAGCCAGGGCTCCTAACTGCTACTGTATAGTAAAAACAGATTTGTAAAGAATTTTAAAAATTGTCATTTCTCCTTAAATTTCAGCATTTGCAAATCAAAACATTCAACTGAACCAATTAAAGCCTAATGAATTGTGTTTATGAACTGTGTTGTTGGTAGTGATTTTTTAAAGTGTAAAATGGCGAGAATTCAGTTTTTTAATAAGCTACTGGCATAAATTAAAGGTACTTTTCCACTAGCCTGCCACTCTCAAAAAAGTTATAGTTATTGGTAATTTGGAAGATATGAAGTTCCTTTCAACATATCAATGCTTCCTGACAGAGATATGGTTTACCAGGAAAATCTTATATATACTTCAAACATATATACTTGGGATATCAAAAATATCGAATGGAAACAGCTATGAGATGCAACCAGAAAAAAAGGACAGGCAGTTTATACACAGAGAAGCATACAATATAAATTAATGAGGGCGACTCCAAAATGGACAAAACATTCCCTAACTGTTCAACCTCATTAATAATGTTAAGATGATAACAATACAGCAATGGAATTATTTCATCTTTAAAAACCCAGTTCTGAAACAGGGAATAAGACTTAACCCATTAGAAATTGGTGAAAATCTGAAGAAAAACTAATAATATATTATTCCTTCAAAGGACATAGCTTACAGCAAACATTTCAGGATTCTTTTTTTTCCCCTAGATAACAAACACCTCCTTACCCCTAAATAAAAGCTTACATAAAACCTGAATATATAAAATGGATAAAAATTTCTGTTCTGGATGGGTGTATATTTGCATTAGCCTTGAAGGAAGAATCAGCAAACAGTCTAAAACTCACTGTATTTCAGTAAAGCCTACAAAATAATAAAAATGCATAATTAAAGGACTTACACAAGTTGAGGGATACTCTGATATGATAATGTCAATTTATGAAATGTGTCATATTCATGATTTGTTGTAGGAATCATAAGGAAGATATACTGGGGGCACCATGGTAACAGTGTTCTTAAAAACAAAGTATGCTCAAAGAATAAGTAAAAATATATTCCTTTGAGACCGTCTAATGAATGTCAGAATGTAATTATATATATCAGAATGTCAGAACATATTAGCTTTGGGTAGNGTTGTAGGAATCATAAGGAAGATATACTGGGGGCACCATGGTAACAGTGTTCTTAAAAACTTCAAGTATGCTCAAAGAATAAGTAAAAATATATTCCTTTGAGACCGTCTAATGAATGTCAGAATGTAATTATATATATCAGAATGTCAGAACATATTAGCTTTGGGTAGATCATTCTGTATATCTTTGTCTAACAAACTTTACTAAATCCCACATAGCAGGAGAGTGGGTTTCATTCCTGGGTCGGGAAGATCCCCTGGAGAAGGCAATGGCAACTCACGCCACTATTCTTGTCTGGAGAATTCTAAGGACAGAGGAGCCTGGCAGGCTACACTCCATGGATTGCAAAGAGTCAGACACAACTGAGCGACTAAGACACACACACCCCCTTAAACTTATCACTACTTCATGGAAAATATTAAAAACTAAAACTCCTTAGTAATATTACTAAGCAATTACCAAGAAAATAGCATACTACTGATATCCCTGTGAAACAGTTACTATCCCTGTGAAACAAGAAACTGACCCACCCATAATATAATGAGTATTCCTTAATCTGAGCACACTGGGAGAAAAAAAAATTCATGTCAAAGAATACTATAACATTTTATACTGATTGGTCACTTAAATCTAAGTGTACAAAAAATTTATGTATTTGTACATTTAAGGTTTCTACAGCCTACTAGTCATGAAGTACCCAAAGGCCTAAGTTACATGAAAATGTACTTCTGTTGAAGCATGAGTTTGAAAATCTATCACTCAAAGCAAGAAGCTATATAAGAATACCCATTTAGCTAGTTGAGTTCAGTTGCTCAGTCGTGTCCAACTCTTCGCGACCGCGTGAACTGCAGCACATCAGGCTTCCCTGTCCATCACCAGCTCCTGATGTTTGCTCAAACTTATGTCCATCAAGTTGGTGATGCCATCCAACCATCTCACCCTCTGTCATCCCCTTCTCCTCCTGCCTTCAATCTTCCCCAGCATCAGGGTCTTTTCCAAGGAGTCAGTTCTTTGCATCAGGTGGCCAAAGTATTGGAGTTTCAGCTTCAGCATCAGTCCTTCCAAGGAATATTCAGGACTGATTTCTTTTAGGATGGGCTGGTTGTATCTCCTTGCAGTCCAAGGGACTCTCAAGAGTCTTCTCCAATACCACAGTTCAAAAGCATCAATTCTTCANGAGTCAGCCCTTTGCATCAGGTGGCCAAAGTATTGGAGTTTCAGCTTCAGCATCAGTCCTTCCAAGGAATATTCAGGACTGATTTCTTTTAGGATGGGCTGGTTGTATCTCCTTGCAGTCCAAGGGACTCTCAAGAGTCTTCTCCAATACCACAGTTCAAAAGCATCAATTCTTCAGCGCTCACCTTTCTTTATAGTCCAACTCTCACATCCATACATGATCACTGGAAAAACCACAGCTATGACTAGACAGACCTTTGTCAGCAAAGTAATATCTCTGTTTTTTAATATGCTGTCTAGGTTGGTCACAGTTTTTCTTCCAAGGAGCAAGCGTCTTTTAATTTCATGGCTACAGTCACCATCTGCAGTGATTTTGGAGCCCCCGAAAATAAAGTCTCTCGCTGTTTCCATTGTTTCCCCATCTATTACCCATGAAGTGATGGGACAGGATGCCACGATCTTAGTTTCTTAAATGTTGAGTTTTAAACCAACTGTTTCACTCTCCTCTTTCACTTTCATCAAGAGGCTCTTTAGTTCTTCACTTTCTGCCATAAGGGTGGTGTCATCTGCATATCTGAGGCTATTGATATTTCTCCTGGTAAGCTTGATTCCAGCTTGCACTTCATCCAGCCCAGGATTTCGCATGATATACTCAGTATGTAAGTTAAGTAAGCAGGGTGACATTATACAACCTTGACGTACTCCTTTCCCAATTTGGAACCAGTCTGTTGTTCCATATCCAGTTTTAACTGCTGTTTCCTGACCTGCATACAGGCTTCTCAGGAGGCAGGTAAGGTAATCTGGTATTCCCATCTCTTTAAGAATTTTCCACAATTTATTGTGATCCACACAGTCAAAGGCTTAATGTTTCCTTCAAACATGGGAAATGTTGGTAAAGAACATTTTCAACTGCTGATATGATAGCTGATAGCTCAGTTGTTAAAGAATCTGCCTGTAATGCAGGAGACTCCAGTTCGATTCCTGTTGTCGGGAAGATCTGCTGGAGAAGGGATAGGCTACTCAGTCCAGTATTCTGGCCTGGAGAATTACATGGACTATATATAGTCCATGGGGTTGCAAAGAGTCAGACACAACTGAGTAACTTTCGCTTTCCTTAAAACATAGTCCAAAGCTACAATGTTATTCTAATTGTGATATCATGCAATGCAGAATTCACTAATGAGGGTACGCATACCTAATAGCATCTAGACACATTCCTCTCAAAGACAAAAGCCTGCTTTAGAAGATGCAACCATCAAAGAATTTCAATAGTGTGTACTCAGTGATCACAACATCAACTACTGGTGCTATGATTAGGGGTGTAAAGTTCTTTATTGACTGTATTTGGTTTTTAGTTTCTATGGGCAAGGCATCAATTAGGACTATGTAACAGCAATGAAAATGAGATTCACTGTCTGTGAGGTTCAATTGTTCAAGGAAAACCAAATATATTCAAACAAACAAAAAGACTGAGATATTACATTACTGTGGAACAGAAGACAACAGCATCAAGAAAAGACTTATAGACCACTTTATAATCTTGTACTACAGAATAAAGTACTGCAAACCATAGTCTGCAAGACCCAGAAACCAAAGTGCAGAGAATGACAACTTTTGACTACATAAAAATAAAACTGGTACTTTAAGATACCATAAACAAAATTAAATGATAAACACAGAGTGGAAATATCTGGTAACAGACATTGGAGTAGCACCTTACCCAAGTTTAGGTTTATAGTTCATAAACTAGAGTCAAAACTACCTTGAAAAGGCCCACATCAAAGCTAATCTTTCCTCCGGGGTTAAACAAGGACACTGATGTCAGAAGTTATATTCTGCTTAAGTTTAAGGAACACACTGTACAAAAACCCACAGATTTTTAGTTTTCATTTGTTGCAAAATATATGTTGTAGAATTTGAGTAAGCACAAAAGCTCAAAAAGTTTTCCATACAACCAAAAAGATTTAATATCCACAATATATAAAACATTATCAACAGTAAACAAAGATCAAATATAAATAGAGAAGTGAAAGATGCAAACAGCCAGTAAACATACACAAAGGTATCCCTCACTGGAAATCAGCACAGTGCAAATTAGAACTACCACCTTTCATTATCATTCACACAAAGATGAAGAAAACAAACAATATGGAAAGGGTATGAAAATGGGAGCATTTTTATAAAATATGAGCAAAAATGCAAACTGGCATTCTTTGTGGAAGGCAAATTAAGATTAGCAAGACTGACCAAAGTTCAAAAATATGTGTATCTTCTGACAATTCCCAATTCAATCCTAGAGTAACACTATCATACACAAAATTCTATAACACAGATCTGCACTACTGCACTGCTAATAAAATCACATAATTCAAATGACCATCAATAAGAGAAAAGCCAAACAAATTATGGTATATGTAACTACTCATGTGTTGTATGTGTGTATATATATGTATACGATGGAACACTTCATAGTTATTTTTAAAGAAATGAGTTAGATCTACATATACCAACCCAAAGAAAAAATATATGCCCAAAATGTCATGGGAAATGAAAAAAAAAAAAAAAAAAAAAAAATAAAAAA
>SJYX01016093.1:9975-20015 GCA_006410675.1 Oreotragus oreotragus
AGTTGGACTATAAAGAAAGCTGAGCACTGAAAAACTGATTCTTTTGAACTGTGGTGTTGGAGAAGACTCTTGAGAGTCCCTCGGACTGCAAGGAGATTCAACCAGTCCATCCTAAAGGAAATCAGTCCTGAATATTCATTGGAAGGACTGAAGCTGAAGCTGAAACTCCAGTACTTTGGTTACCTGATGCGAAGAACTGGGTCACTGGAAAAGACCCTGGTGCTGGGAAAGATTGACAGCAGGAGGAGAAAGGGACGACAAAGGATGAGATAGTTGGATGGCATCACCAATTTGATGGACATGAGTTTGAGCAAGTTCTGGGAGTTGGTGATGGACAGGGAAGCCTGGCATGCTGCAGTCCATGGGGTGGCAAAGAGTCAGACATGACTGAGTGACTGAACTGAACTGAAGGGAACTGTAAAGTAAAGGAAAAGGCAAATTATTTACATTTAAATAGCATAGGTTTCAGTATGTAAATGTCCAGGATGGAGCCCACTGGAAGACATGAGCAAGTCATCAGAAGCTTACTCATAGATATGGTATCATGGTGAATGTAACAGTTGCAAATGCTGACTGACACACGATGGAAATTGGGGACTCAAATACCAGGAGGGATTTTTCATTGCAACCCGATTTCCAAAGTTGTGTCATCTCTTACTAAAGTTCTAAACACAACAAGGCACAATCTTCCCCTGACTGTAGCTGCTTCGTTGGAAAATTCAGCATTATATTGTTGTTTAGTTGCTAAGTTGTGAATGACTCTTTGTGACCCCATGGACTGCAGCACCAAGCTTCCCTGTCCTTCACCATCTCCCAGGGTTTGCTCAAACTCATGTCTATTGAGTTGATGATGCCATCCAACCATCTCATCCTCTGTCACCCCCTTCTCCTCCTGCCCTCAATCTTTCCCAGCATCAGGGTCTTTTCCAGTAAGTTGGCTTTTTGCATCAGGTGGCTATAAAACTGGAGCTTCCGCTTCAGCATCAGTCCTTCTAGTGAGTATTCAGGGTTGATTTCCTTTAGGCCTGACTGGTTTGATCTCCTTGCAATCCAAGGGAATATTGGTAGTCTTCTATAGCACCATAATTCGAAAGCGTCAATTCTTTGGCACTCAGCCTTCTTTATGGTCCCTCTCTCACATCTGTACATGACTACTGGAAAAACCATAGCTTTGACTGTATGACCCTTTGTGGGCAAAGTGATGTCTCTACTTTTTAATATGCTGTCTAGGTTTGTCATAGCTTTCCTTCCAGGGAGCAAGCATCTTTTAATTTCTTGGCTGCAGTCACTGTCTGCAGTGATTTTGGAGCCCAGGAAAGTCAAATCTGTCACTGTTTGTGCTTTTTTCCATTTTTATAGTTACATGTAAAACAAAATCAGGTTCTGGGATCAGATCATTATAATCAGATTTTACCTATGTCAGTATCTAGTAGGACTTAGAAAAGTTAAACAAGATAGGAGAATTCTATGTTCTATGGGGTTGTCCTGTCTGGGAGATGTTGGACCCTTAGTATTTATGTGAACCACAGAGTCCCCCAGCAGTATATGTAAATACCTCTGTTGAGCTGTTGCGAGTCACTGATGTAAAGTGATGAGCACACAACATTGTGATAGTGACAGGATTTTTGTCTTTGGCCCTAGACCCTATTCAAACAGCATCTACAAGGAAACGCTTGCCCTTTCCTTTCACTGGGAAAGCAGTGAGGTATGTAATAGACACAACCACAGCCAGAACAAGAGCAATTAACATATGCCAAGGACATATGTGCTAGATACTATCTGAGCAATTTACGCATATCACTTCATTTAATCTTCCCAACAGCCCTGTGAGGTGGGTGCTGATGTTATCACCTCCTCTTACAGATGAAGAACCTGAAGCACAGAGGTGCAACTCCCAAGGTCACACAGGTAGGAGGGGGCACAGCCAGGCTGTGATATTTGGCAGTTTGGCTCCAGGACCCAGAGTCAACCACTGGAGAAATGTAGACCTGAGCTGGTATTCCAGTGTCCCTTCTTGCTAGCAATTCTATTTGAGTTACTGATCCCAGCCTGTTTCCTTCCCTGTGGAAATGGGCACAAGGATTCCTGCCTTATTCAAGTGTAATCTATGTAAATAACAACAGTTAGCATTTGCTGAGGACTCATTTTGTGTTAGGCTCTATTGTAGAGGCCTTATTTGTTCATTCATCCATTCATTCACTCACTCATTCATTCATATGTCCATTTAGCAGCAGCCATTTGCTGAGCCCCCAGTGTACACAGCATTGGGCTGAGTGTTGCTGACTTAGGAGAAAGATTGGTTTCTAGCCGTGTAGAGTTCATAGTCCCAACCTCACACATGTAATTACACAAAACTTTAAATACACTTGTAGGGACTTCCATGGTGGTCCAGTGGTAAATAATCTGCTTTCCAATGCAGGGGACTTGGGTTTGATCCCTGGTGGGGGAACTAAGGCCCAATGCCTTGGGGCAACTAAATTTGCTGTGCTGCAACTAGAGAGCCCACGAGTCATGGCAAAGTGCAGCTAAAAAGAAAAAAAAAAAATACACTTCTAATTGAAGGAGGTCATGATCTCATTCATGGGCTTCCCTGGTGGCTCAGTGGTAAAGAATCTGCCTACAATGCAGGAGACGCAAATGACCAGGGTTCAGTCCCTGGGTCAGGAACATCCTCTGGATGAGGCATTGGCAACCCACTTCAATATTCTTGCCTGGGAAATCCCATGGACAGAGAAGCCTGGTGGGCTACAGTCGCTGGGGTCACAAAGAGCCAGACACGACTGAGCAACTGAGCACGTATGCATGATCTCATTCACTTCTGGAAATGGTGTCATCACCATTTTACAGATGAGGACACTGAAACTTGGGTTGGTAGCATGTCTTGTGGAAAGTCATGTCCTTGAGGGTAGCTTTTGAGTATTAAAAAAAGATGAATCTGCTGATTCCATCAAGATGGAGTAGCCCCATTCCTTTCTGGTCCTCCCTTTTGCAACTAAAAATCTCGACACTACACAACAGAGAGAGGCTCTGAAAACTGTAAAGAAGAAAGTGGGCTGCTAGAATGGGGAGCATACACCATCATCTGGCCTTCATGCTGAATTTCAATAGGAGATTGTCTGCTAAAAAGAAGATGAAATAGGATCCAGAGCAATATCTAAAACATCCAAGATACAATCAGAATCACCCATCATACCAAGAATGAGGAAAATCACAACATGAATGAGAAAAGACAGACACCAACACTGAGATGAATCAGACAGAATTATTTGTTCTTATTTATAGATGACATGACTGTCTACATAAAAATCTTAAGGAATCTACTATATCTAAAAAGAAACTAGAAGTAATGAGTTGACCAAGGTTGCAAGATACCAGCACAACACACGAAAACCCATCACATTTTTATGTACTAAAATATGTAGAGATCAAAATAAAAAATGCAATACATTTACAGTCACACCAAAGAAAATGAAATATTTAGGTATAAACTTAACAAAACACATATAGGATCTGTAAGCTGAAATCTATATAATGCTGATGTAAGAATCAAAGAAGACCTAAGTAAATGGAGAAACATACTGTGTTCATGGATTAGAAGACTCAACATCGTAAAGATGTCAGTTCTCAGACTGATTCATGTTTAATACAATTCCAGTCAAAATCCCAGCAAACTTTTTTGTAGACATAGACAGGTTTATTCTAAAATTTATACAGAAAAGCAAGGTCCTAGGATAGATAAGACAATTTTAAGTGAACAACATCGGAAGAATCACTTTACCTGATAATGCCTACTATTTGGTTATAGTAATCAAAACAGCATCATATTGATAGAGAAACATAGATCAATAGAACAGGATAAAAAACCAGAAACAGCCACACAAATACCCAAGCCATTTTTGACAAAGGTACAAAAACAGTGGAGAAAAGAAAGCCTTTTCCACAAATGGTGCTAGAGCAGATGGACATCCACAGATGAAAAAATTAACTTCTATTAAAGTCTCACAACTTATACAAAAATTAACCCAAAATGTAAATTTAAAATGAAATCAAAATTAAATGTAAAATGTAAAACTTTTAGAAAAAACATGAGAGAAAAATCTTTGGGACTGATGGCAAGTGAAGAGTTCTTTGTCTTCGTACCAATAGCAGATTCATAAAAGAAAAATGGAATAAATGGACAGGTAGGATTTCATAAAAATATATGACTTCTGTTCTTTTCACAGTCTTAACAGAGATTAAGTATGAAGGTATGTACTTGGATAAAATGTTTGCAAACCACATACCTGACAAAGGACTGCTTTGTAGAATATATTGGGAATCCTCAAACTCAACAGAAAAACAATTCAGTTAAAGAGTTAAAGGCAAAAGACTTGAAGAGACATTTCACCAGAAGAAGAAATACATATGGTAAATAAGCACAGGAAAAGATGTTCAATATCATTATCCACTGCTGCTGCAGCTGCTAAGTCGATTCAGTCGTGTCCGACTTTGTGCAACCCCATAGACGGCAGCCCACCAGGCTTCCCTGTCCCTGGGATTCTCCAGGCAAGAACACTGGAGTGGGTTGCCATTTCCTTCTCCAGTCGTTATCCACTAGGACTATGCAAATTAAACCAGAATGGGGTGTCACTGAACATCTATCAGAATGACTAAAATGAAAAACAGTTATAATGCCAAGTGTTGGCAACAACGAGAGATTGGGTCATTTGTTTCTAATGAAACCAAGTACACATTTCCCATAATGATCCAACAGTTGCCCTCTTGGGCATTTATTCCAGAGAAGTGAAAACTTAACGGTCACACAAAAACCAGTGCATGACAATTTCACTGTAGCCTGATTCATAATACCCTCAAACTGGAAACAATCCAGATGTCCTTTAATGAGTGAGTAGTTAAAGAAACTATGGTGCATCTATTCCATACCACATAATACTATTCAGAAGGAAAAGGAAAGAACTTTGGATGCATTCACTAACTTCGATGAATCTCCAGTGAATTATGCTGAGTGAGAAAAGCCAATCTTAGAAGTATCATATTGTTAGATTCCATTTGTATAACATTCTGGGAATGACAGAACTGTAGAAATGGAGAACAGATTCATGACTGCCAGCAGTGGGAGGAGGATGGAAGGAGAGGGAAATGAGTATGGCAATACAAGGCCCCAAGAGCAATCCTTTGTGTCTGTGGAACTGTTCTGTGACATGTTGGCTTTCAGTTGTGATACTGTACTTAGTTTTATAAGATGTTACCATTGGGAGTAACGGTTGAGGAAATACAAGATTTGTTTGTATTATTTCTTAAAACTGCATGCAGTTTGAATTTATTTCAAAATTAAAAGTTTAATTAAAAAAAGATAAATCAGGGCTACCACCACTAATGAGAAGAAATACTCGTTATTAAACCGACAAATCTTCCTAAGTATTTAAGTTCAACCTACAAATGTTCTAATTTTTAAAAACCCTCGTAAAGGAGTTTTTGGAACTTGGTTAATTAAATTCCCTTAAATTGTTTAAGCTACGTTTAAAATTTAATATATACATTTTCACTTTCAAAAAGTTCACTTGTTCTGATTAACAAAATCATTGGGCATGTAATGTAATTCTTGTATATCTAATAAACTTCTAAATGTGGGTAATCTTATGTTCTCTTAAAAGTTGTGATAATTTATATACATTTAATAAGATTGTATTAAACCTTGCAACTTAAAACAAATCTAAATAAAAATCTCATTTATGTATTTTGAATTAGAATCACAAGGGACTTCCCTGGTGGTCCAGTGGCTAAGACTGAATGTAAGGGGCCCGAGTTCCATCCCTGGCCAGGGAACTAGATCCTCATTGCCACAACTGAAGATCCTGCATGCTGCAACAAAGATCAAAGATCCCACATGCTGCAACTAAGACTTGGTGCAGCCAAATAAATAAAAATAAACATAAAAAAATTAGAATTTCAAGAGTAATATATTAATCACTCCATCACTCAAATAGTTTCAAGTAAATATCAGATAATTCGTAACTTTAACTCAAAATTACTCTAATTTGCTTTGTCACCTCAGTACTTAATACTAAATTACGGATATCAATCCATTAAAGAAATAATATTTTTCAAAATGAACTGAGTTGCACCTCTAACAGGGCCTTTTGAAGGCAGCTTTTGTGATGGTTTGTGTGATTTGCCTCACGCCGGTGCAGGACAAACCAAGAGGAATCAGGGATTCTTGGAACATGCCCTCTGAGTGTCTTCTGGTCTGAATTATTTTCGTATACTTCATATCTGGCAGGACCACAGGTTTTACAGGTATTTCAGAGACAGTGTTTTGCTTGCTGCTGCTGCTGCTGCTAAGTCGCTTCAGTCGTGTCTGACTCTGTGCGACCCCGTAGACGGCAGCCCACCAGGGTCCGCCGTCCCTGGGATTCTCCAGGCAAGAACACTGGAGTGGGGTGCCATTTCCTTCTGGCTCCTATCTTTATCTGAGGCTGTGGTCCNTGCTGCTGCTGCTAAGTCGCTTCAGTCGTGTCTGACTCTGTGCGACCCCGTAGACGGCAGCCCACCAGGGTCCGCCGTCCCTGGGATTCTCCAGGCAAGAACACTGGAGTGGGGTGCCATTTCCTTCTGGCTCCTATCTTTATCTGAGGCTGTGGTCCTGATCCCAGTTCTTAGGTCACTGGTAATGACAGTGGCAACTGGTAATTTATATTTGCACTGAATAGGGGTTAAGCATTATTCCAAACACTTTAAAGGGCAGTAACTTCTTATTTAGTCTTCAGGACAATCCTGTGGGGTAGTCATGATGATGATTCTTGTATTATAGCGTAATGGGGAAGCGAGGGGCAGAGAGGTCATGTGAGCTGCCAGATTCAAACCCAGGCTGTCTCGCTCGTTAGTTATTGCTTTTAACCTCTTTCCTCCTGAGCTTACCACTGGCCAGCTTGATGAGAGAGATGAGGGTGTCTGGCCAGGTAGTCATGATGATGATTCTTGTATTATAGCGTAATGGGGAAGCGAGGGGCAGAGAGGTCATGTGAGCTGCCAGATTCAAACCCAGGCTGTCTCGCTCGTTAGTTATTGCTTTTAACCTCTTTCCTCCTGAGCTTACCACTGGCCAGCTTGATGAGAGAGATGAGGGTGTCTGGCCATCTCCCACTGCTACCCCTCACTGCCCCTCTGTTCAGCCGCACAGTCTGTGTGGTATGTGGAAGTTTCCTGGGCTTCGCTGTCCTTTATAACAAGGATCTGAGCGGGGCCTGGGAGCTTATGGATGGATGTGAGCTTTGACCTCTGTCTCACTGTAATATACTATAAGGCCATGAGTGGATGGATTTGGGGCCTGGGCTGTCTGACTCTCTCTTTCTCCTGACTCTCTCTCTGTCCTTTCCCATGCCCTAGGGTGGCAATCCAAGCCTACCTTGTGGATGACAAGCCAGCCGAGGAATCCAGCAGAGCTGCGCAGAGGAAAGCTGGACTCTGGGAAGACACAGGCCACAATCCGACTAATGAGGGTATGAGCATCTCCCACAGGCACGGGAGCCGGGGGTGGGGGATGGTGACAGCAAACATGCCCTGAGCCCTTCGTGGGTGCCTGCCTGCATCCTTGCTCTCACAGCAACCCCATGGGCATGCTTATCATCAGCCCTATTTTACAGAAGGGAAAACTGAGGTGCATGGAGATAAATGACTTGCGCCAGATCACCCAGTTAGAAAATGCAGTACCAGGGGTCAAAGCCAGTTAGGCAAAGATTTGCCTTTGTGTTTAAGATTCAGGAAAATGATTGGAATCATTTTATTTCACTGCATTAGGAATACAATCTAGTGGCTTGTTTATTTAAAAACTCTGGGAAATTAACCTTTCATGAAATACAGTGCATCTTGAAGCAAGACTTAGGAGCTTCCTATTAAAACTTTTCACATCAACTGACAGAACTTTTGATCATTCATTTTCTCAAAATCTCTTGTTTATTATGGCTTCTGAACAATGTTTCAAAGTATTTGAAATGAACTAGAAGAAGTGGGGGCATTAGTGTCCATAGCAGAAAGTAACCTACCAAATAGTATAACTACTACAAAACATTATAGAAAAGTTCTTAACTTCTTCAGGAAAGTTTTTAATAGCTCAATGAACAATGACTGTTATATAAAGAAATATTCTTAAAGGAGGAACTCATATTTCTGGTGTTATTTTTTCCTGACTTTAGAAGGGTTATGTGTTTTTGTTTGGTATGAAACATGAACCTGGACAATTGGCTCTAAAACCTGTGCTCCTAACCAGTTCCTAATACTCTTATAATCATTCATTTGTTGAGTCAACAAATATTTGAGCATCTACTGTGTCCCAGACCCTGTTCTAAGTGTGGGAATTCACCAGTGATGTGGCCTCTGACCTTATGCTAGGGGAGACAGGTAACAAACAAGATAGATAAAAATATGATATGTATAGTGAAGATAAGAGCTATGAAGAAGTATAAAATAAGGTTAGGGGGCTAGAGGGGCACAGAGGAGGGGGTGGCCATGGCCATTTTAGGAGGGTGGTCAGGGAAGGCTGTCAAGGTGGTGACATCTGAGGTAGGAATGCTCCAGGCAGAACTGGAACTGCAAAGGCCCTGAGGTTCATGGGAGTCCCCGGGCTGCTGTTGCCATGTGCAGAATGGGCTGTGGGAACAAGGGGGAAACAGAGCAAGAACGCAGAAACGACCCGGTTGGTTTGTTCTTGGAGTTGGAGTAGGATTCTGACTCTGGCCATCAGCCTCAGGACAGTTTTTTATTCAAGCAACAACTCCTGAGAGGGCCAGCGATGTGTCAGGCACCGATGTGTCAGCTGGGTGCTGGGGAGATAGCCATGAACACGATCCCAGAATCTGTGCTATGATGGAGCTTATACTTTAGTGTGGAGACGCATAACAATTTAAAAAACCTCCAAAGAACATTTACTCATCAGTTGATTAAGCCCACCCTTATGGAGCTCTAGGCACTGTTCTGTGTGTGTGCTGGAGATAGAGTTGTGACAAGACAACAACCAAAGCCCCTGGCCTCCTGGCTGTAAAATTCTAGTTGGGAAGACAGACCAGAAAGAGGAAAATAAGAAAAATATGTTGGGACTTGCTTAGTGGTCCAGCGGTTAAGACTTCTTTCAATGCAAAGAGGGCTTCCCTGGTGACTCAGGGTAAAGAATTCGCCAGCGATGCGGGAGACCATGATTCCATCCCTGGCTGGGGAAGTTCCTCTGGAGAAGGGAATGGCAACCCACTCCGGTCTTCTTGTCTAGAGAATCCCATGGACGGAGGACCCTGGCGGGCTACAGTCCATTGGGTCGCAAAGAGTCAGATACGACTAAGCGACTAACACACACACGTAGGTTCACTGAATCTAAGAAGCCACTGGTAATAAGGCGCACCTTTATCTTAATCACTCACTAATTAAATATTTTTCAACTAGACTGTAACACGCCACCAGCTGTAAGATACAGCTCCACCCCAGAGTATGAAATTATGGGAAAATGGGTGTTTCAGAAAGGATGAAATAATTCAAGGTGCTCTGACCCGCAGACAATAGAGAACAGCCGCCCAGCTCGGGTGGCATTTATCAGTCGGGGCCACAAGGGGGCGGATTGCGGCGGGAGGGACGTGGTCCCTGGGCTCCCGGAGGTGCCCGCCGGCCCCGCGCGCCGCCGCCTCCCTTCCCTGTCTCTCCGCCCGCAGACAATGCTCCGGAACCGGCGAACCTCGTACCAGGAGCTCTGCGACCACGAGGACTTCCTCACCAAGCTCTGTGGGGAACTGATCAGGACCATCCAGGACACAGAGGACAGCGCGGCCCTGAGAGTGCGCATGCTGCTGCAGCAGCAGGACGTCTTCATGGTGATTCTCCCCGCCTTGGCCCCGCAGCCCCGCCTCCGCCCTGAGCCGCCGTCCAACCCGCGACACCGCCCCTCCCGAGCCCTCGGGCGCCCTCTCCTGCTTTCTCTCGGCCTCTCCCTGCCGGTTGCATAATGTCCTTCCTCCATCTGGAAGATAGTATCCTTTACACACTCCGCTCTCCCCGCCGCC
>SJYX01016093.1:28430-48958 GCA_006410675.1 Oreotragus oreotragus
GCATATCTGAGGTTATTGATATTTCTCCCGGCAATCTTGATTCCAGCTTGTGTTTCTTCCAGTCCAGCGTTTCTCATGATGTACTCTGCATATAAGTTAAATAAGCAGGGAGACAATATACAGCCTTGACGTACTCCTTTTCCTATTTGGAACCAGTCTGTTGTTCCATGTCCAGTTCTAACTGTTGCTTCCTGACCTGCATACAGATTTCTCAAGAGGCAGGTTAGGTGGTCTGGTATTCCCATCTCTTTCAGAATTTTCCACAGTTTATTGTGATCCATACAGTCAAAGGCTTTGGCATAGTCAATAAAGCAGAAATAGATGTTTTTCTGGAAGTCTCTTGCTTTTTCCATGACCCAGCGGATGTTGGCAATTTGATCTCTGGTTCCTCTGCCTGTTCTAAAACCAGCTTGAACATCAGGGGGTTCACGGTTCACGTATTGCTGAAGTCTGGCTTAGAGAATTTTGAGCATTACTTTACTAGCATGTGAGATGAGTGCTGTCAGATCTACGATGGGCCTATGGAGCACCTGGCATGGTGAGGGCAAGCAGTCCTTGGCTCTGCCACCACAGAGCCAAGGACGGGACCAGACATGAATCGATAACGAGCTGAAGATAAATGTTGCAGCTGAGATGAGAGCTGCTAAGGAAGAGGTGTGGATGTGGTGCCGGGCGAGCATGGCCTGGACAGAGAGGTGTCTGGAGTGGCAAAGAGGTCTCCCTAAAAATGTGACCTTTTTTTTTTTTTTTTTTTTTGACTGTGCTGGGTCTCCGTTGTGGCGACCCAGGACTTTTAGTCCTTACAACTACGTATAAGGCAGGGAAGTTCTTCTTTTCTCCCATTTTATGGATGAGGAAACTGAGGCTAAGGGAAGTGAAGTAGCCTGCTGAAAGTTATACAGCTAGGAGCCAGCATCCAATCCCAGCCTGTCTTTCCTGCCAAGGTTCCTCTGGGAGTTGGTGGCTGGGCAGATCACTGGTCACAGATTGTTGAGCCTTGGTTTTTTCCCCCTGGTGTGTCAGGCAGCTTCAGACACTTGGGATCCCCTCTGTGGAGGGTGGCAGGATAGGCTGCCTTTTTTTGGCCGCGCAGGGCCTTTGTGGCGGTGTGCAGGCTCTTTGTTGCAGCTCGTGGGCTTTCTCTAGTTGCAGAGCACAGACTCTGGAGCGCACAGGGCTCAGCAGTTGCAGTTAGTAGGCTTCTCTAGTTGTGGCGCGTGGGCTTAGCTGCCCCACGGCATGTGGGATCTTAGTTCCCACACCAGGGATCGAACCTGCATCCCCTGTATTGGAAGGCAGATTCTTCACCACTGGACCACCAGGGAAGTCCTGAGAATGTGACATTTTTAAACTAAAGTCTGAGGGATTATTCCTAGAAGTTCACTGGGCAAGGGGAGCTGAAGGGGAAACTGAAGGAAGAGCATTTCTAGGTAGTGGTGTTGGCATCTCGAGATGCGCTACGTAGGTTCCATTGTCCCTACCTGAGCTCTGGACACTGAAATAAGAATGAAAGGGGCAAGGGTGACATGGGCCAGACTCTCACTTTTATCTGATAGAGCTGATTTTAGAGAATGTAGCTATATCTCCAGGCATGTTGGCTTCTGAATACTAACCCAGAATTAGGCAGATGGAGTTCCGTAGTCAGCTGCATGGAAGCAAAGTAGTCCTGGCAGGCTGCTCATTACTGAGAGAGAATCGGGCAGGGCTACCCAGGTCCCATTCCTCTCTTTAGACTTTGTTCAGGTTGTTATGCCTCCTTCCCGGGCAGAGTGAGTAAAGAGATGGAGAGAAGCCAGGAGCAGTATGTCCATTGATGATGTATGCCCATTGATGACAGTATGCCCACTGATGCCCTTCCATGGGCAGGGAGATGCCAGGAGTGGGAAGAAGCTGTTTCCTGCTATAATATGGGAATGGCACGCTGCCCAGTAGAACTTTTCCATTCAAAACATGCACTGGAATCACCTGGAGTTCTCGTTGAAAAGCAGATTTTGAATCAATAGGCCTGGAATGGGGCTCAAGAATCTACATTTCTAAGAAGCTCCTGGGAGATGCTGAGGTGCCAATCCCTGGACCACAGGCTGAGCAGTGAGGCTGTAGATGTGTGGTAGGAGGGAAGTTGGTGTTTATGGGGAGCTGAGTGAGGTTGGACTGCAGAGTAATAGGGAGAGTAATGACAGGCCCGCCCTTAGGGACTTCCATGCAGGGCCCTGTAGACCAAAGATATTTGATCCTGAAAGCAAAGAACTTTTTTTTTTTTTTTTTTGCCCATACTACTTGGCATACAGGATCTTAGTTCCCCAACCAGGGATCAAACCCGTGCTCCCTGCAGTGGATGTGTGGGGTCTTAACCACTGGACCACCAGGGAAGTCCTAAGTAAAGACTTTTCAAGCTCAGTGATGACATCAGATTTGCATTCCAAGAAAAGACACTTTGTAAAGAATATGGAGAAGATATTGGAGAGGCCGTGTTGGGAGTCCAGTTGGTTGTGATGGTGGTTGTGTGTGGAGGGGGTGGTTGGGAGTGACTTGGCCAAGATGGGTGGCAGAAGAGAGAAGAGAGATGGACGGAGTGGAGAAATATTTAAGAAGGCAAATCTGTAGGACTTGGTGGTATTTGGATATGGGAAGCACAGTACAGGGAGGTGTCAAGAATGACCCTTGGGTTCCTGGCTTTTGTAACAGGGTGGGTAGTGGTACCAAACCCAGAGAGAGGGAAGACTGGGACTAGGGGTAAAGGATGCATATGTAGGTCAATCAGCAGTTGATTTGGACATTGAGTTTAAGTTATGGAGACCTGAGCGTGGAGCTGACAGGTAGGGAGCTGGGGGTATAAGTGTAGATCTCAGAAGACAGACTTCGGCTAGAAATGGAAATTTTGGCAATGCCAGTACAAGCGGGAATCAAGGTTGCTGGGAGAAATATCAATAACCTCAGATATGTAGATGACACCACCCTTATGGCAGAAAGTAAAGAGGAACTAAAGAGCCTCTTGATGAAGGTGAAAGAGGAGAGTAAAAAAGCTGGCTTAAAACTCAGCATTCAGAATATAAAGATCATGGCATCCAGTCCCATCACTTCTTGGCAAATAGATGGGGAAACAATGAAAACAGTGACATTTTATCTTCTTGGGCTCCAGAATCACTGCAGACAGTGACTGCAGCCATGAAATTAAAAGATGCTTGCTCCTTGGAAGAAAAGTTATGACAAACCTAGACAGCATATTCAAAAGCAGAGATATCACTTTGCCAACAAAGGTTCATATAGTGAAAGCTATGGTTTTCCCAGTAGTCATGTATGGATGTGAGAGTTGGACCTTAAAGAAGGCTGAGTGCCGAATAATTGATGCTTTTGAACTGTGACTGAGTGACTGAACAACAGTGAAGAGATGCCTTTTTTTTTTTTGCTATTACTTTGAGCGAATTCAAATGTCTAGAACAGTAGAGAGAATACTATGAGGAGTACCCAGTTACCCATCTAGATTTAGAATTTGTTATATTTTGGCCATATCGGCTTCATCTTCATTTCTTCCAGACCCTCCCCATTTGCCAGGTGAGGAAACAGAGGCTCAACTGGGGTCTGTCCCCAGTGAAGGTGGGAGGCTCAGAGAGGAAAAGCAGTGTTTGAAGCAACACAGAACCAGGTTTCCAAAACCGTCACTCTTGACTTCAGGGAGAGCACTCATCCTGAAGGGCCCTAGCACTTGAGAGCTGAGCTCCTGCTCCCTGTTCACCTCAGACCTCTGTAGTGGAACATGAGTCCTGCCAAACCAATTCCTGCTTCATTTTGATGTGCGTGTGTGTGCGCGCGCACAGGCTGCTTGGGAATGGGGCTCCCCAGTACCAGTGTTCTAAGAGCAGGGTTTCCCTGAGGCCAGGCTCCCCTACCTGCTGCTCTAATGCCTGGCCTCTTACACCCCGCTTTGCTCTTCCCTGCAGGTGCACCCCCGACATGGATGTCATCCTCAACATCCCTGTGGAAGAGCCGCTGCCCTTCTAGACGCCGGGGCTGGGGGCCAACCCTCCTTCCCCGGTCTCTTCCCCTTCCCCGGAGCCTTGAGTTCTCCCCTAAGGCCACGGCCCCAGGCAGGTGCCGGTCTGCAGTTCCCTCCCTCTCACTCCCTCTTTCCCCACTTTCTTTCCCTCTCTCCCTTCCTTTCTTTTTTCCTTTCCTGCCCCTCATGCTTTCAGAGCTGCTGCTTGGGCCAGGTAGGAATTCCTAGGCGAGTCCTTTTTACCAATAAAGTTGGGCTTGCCCTGGTCTTTGCCTGTGCCTGGGGCTTCCTACGGCATGATAGGAATAGATTTTGTCTTAAGAGGTGGATAACTGTGCTGCCTGCATCTGGGGCTCAGAACTTCTCAACAAGTGCTGGAGGGACCCCCTGCCTGAGGCTTCATGGTTCTGTGGCTCCAGCCGCCCCCACCTTGGTGCAGTGGGAGCCCAGTTCTCCCCCTGATTTGTGCCCAGATCTTTTGAGACCAGTGCCCGGGTGGAGGGGGGACGCCTGGAGTTTGATACCCCTGGGATCTTGCTGAGTCTTCACTGCTGCTGTCAATCTCCCTTACAGTCCAGTCTGTCTGTCCACCACCTGTATTCTCACTGTACGCGGACATGAACACCAACTCACCCTTGGGTGCCCGGTCAGGCACCATTCCCTACCACATAGGCTTCCAAGGTGGACTTAGAGGGGTGATGCCTGGACCCCCTTCAAGCAAGGGCTTGTTGCTGGGGTTACTGGGAGGGGCACTGGCAGGTGTCCTCCAGCTGCCAGTCCCATCGGTGTTTGTGTGAGGTGGAGAGAGCCCCGGCCCCTTCCCACCTCTGATGATGCTCAATGTGCAAACACCAGAGGCGCCTCTGGCTCCACAGCTCCCTGGAGGGTTGGCGGAAACTGCCCCTGGGTCTGCACTGTAGCTCAACTTCCTTGTCTTCCCAGGCCTGCGTAGCCCTCTCTTCTCTCCCGCAGCTGATCCCCAGTACACGCAGTGATCAAAGCTTGCACCCTATGCTGTCTCAGAGTCAGCCTCCCTGGGGACCTAGTCTACCCCCCTACTCCCAAGAGCATCTGACGACTCACAGATCCACTCTGTGTGTTGGGAGACTTTGGGTTACAGGCAACAGAACAGCCAAGTCAAACTGGCCTAAACAGTGAAGGGCTCAGGTACATATTCCTAGATGGGGTGAGGCTTTAACCAGAAATCAAGTGATGACACCAAGGACCTGGTTTCCCTTTTTCTCCATTGTTTTCCACGTGTTTCCCCTTGCTGAGGTCGGCACTCCTTGTGGTTACAGAGTGGCTGCCAGCATCTCCTAGGGTGTTTATGATTCTTTGTTCATGTCCTGCTAGAAAGAGAGAGTGTCTGTATCCCAGAATTTTCAGCCAGTGTCTTTAAGATGCACTGTGACTGGATCAGATCACAAGCCCACCAGGAATCAGCCTAGGAGGTGAGCACCTGCTAGTTTAGTCTAGACCCCTGGAGCAGGGGAAGGCGTGGACGGGCTGGGCACATGACCCAGGCTAAGCCAACAGGCACCACCAGAAGCACATGGATCTCCAAACAGAAATGGACAGTGTTGAACATCATAGCAAATGCTTAGCTGGAACTTCTTACATCTGTCAGCTCATCATATCGTCACAAGAACAACCCTAGGAGGAGGTGGGTATTGTGAGCATTTTTATTTTTACAGAGGACGAACCCAAAGCATAAAGCTGTTTAGTGACTTTTTTGAGAGTCACCAGGCTGAAAGTGGTAGAGGCAGTTCACTTTTAATCAGTGCACTGTCAGGAGCTCAGCCGGGCTGGAGAGAGCAGAGCCCCCAGGTGTCATAGGAGCCAATTAAGACAAGTCCAGGATTTCCCTGGTGGTCTAGTAGTTAAGAATCCTCCTGCCAGTGCAGTGGACACAGGTTCGATCCCTGGTCTGGGAAGATCCCATATGCTGGGGGGAGACTAAGCAGGAGCCTACTGAAGCCTGCGTGCCTGGAGCCCCATGCTTCACAAAAGAGAAGCCTGTGCGCCGCAGTGAAGACCCAGCACAGCCCAAGAAAGAGTCCAAGTGAGAGTAACAGTCCAGCCTCAACTGCTCACTTCTGTAGCATTAGGAAGAGGCTGCTAAACTGGAGAAGCACTGGCATCCCTTGAGTTTTCTGCTTGGGATGAATGGCGCCATCGGGTGGGGTGGGTCAGCACCAGGGCTGTTGCCGCTGCTGGGGGCCTGTGAACCTGGGGCTGGAGCTGGGGATTGGGTTGGGGGTGGTGTGGCAGTCACTTGGGGGCCAATTTCACTTGTATTGTTTTCCCTAGAAAAGGACTTAAACTGCAAACATATGTCTCCAAAGCCATGTCCGGACCTTGTTTCCCTCCAGAACTCTTGAGACACTCTCAGCCCTGGCTTGGAATCTGAATGGATGCTGGGGTCTGACCGAGTGATGCCTTGTGTGATCCCTCTGTGCCACAGCCCCTGGAAGATGTCACTGTTTCAGCATCCTCAAGCAGGGTGCAGAGCCTTGAGGGTCCCGGAGAGGCTTTGGTGATGGGGTGTGGTGGTGGTCTCAGCAGACAAGCGACCCTGAGTGATGGGAGGGAGGCCAGGGCAGACCTGGAGCTGTCTGTTCTGTACCTGGCCAGTCCGTGTCCCTTGGCTCCGAGGGTTGCACCTTCCAGTGTGGCTGTCACTTCCTGGGTATCTGCACCTCACTCCAGCTTCCTAGTTCTCCCACCTCACACCAGCCCCCTCCCAGTGGCCCTGGAGCCTGGGTTATTTGCTGTTTTTTCAAGCTAGCACCACACCCTGGGACTGACTGCCAAGAAGGACCATTGTTCATAAGAATTCCTTGCGAGTTCCAGCTAACCCTTAGATGCACTGTTCTGGGGTTGGGCCCTGAATTAATCCTTGTCTTTTCCTAAGCTCTGCTCTTTCTGACTTATTCTTGCTTTCTCCCAACCCAATCATCTCATCTTTTGTTCTTCAGAAAGCTTTGAGAGGCCAGCAGAAGTGTGGAGGTGAAGCCCTGCAGCAAAACCTCAAGTGGCTGCTTGACCTGGTCCCCAAAGCCCACTGGCCTCCGAGGAGGCAGGGAGGCCTGAGCATGGGCAAAGAAGGAGGTCAGGTAGCTTCAGGGGAGGGGACAGTGCGGAATGCCATGGAATGAGTGGAGGTTAGGGGGTGGGGTGGGAATGAGAGGAAGGTTAAGGAGTGAAAACCAATCTCTCCTCCCTCCCTCAATCCGCCCCCAGAATTGAGCTGATTAACCTGTAGAAATAGAGGCCCTGCCAAGCCCAACTTCCTTGTTTCCAGAAACCTTGGCACAGAGGCCCTGTTTCTGGCAGAAGCCCGTCCTCATCAGGGGAACCAGCGGAGCAGCTGTTGTGATTTTCTTTTTCCTCTCATTTCTGGCAATCCCGAGTGGGACTGTTTACTTTTTTCTTCCCCTTTCCTTCCCCACCCTCCTGTAGCAGGGAGTTGGTTCTGGTTAATGTTGAAGATCATAACATGATTACCCCAAAGTCTCATGAAATTAAATCACTTTTCTTCAAAGAGAAAGGGGTGGGGAGGCGACCGTCTGGCTGGTAGGCCAGCGAGGGACGAGCGGATATTGAAAGCAGGCTGGCAGCGGAGCTTCACTCGGGAGGCCGGGTGAGGAGGAGGAGGTGGTGGTGATGGGGCAGGGTGGGCGGGGGGTGGGGCACAACTCCGCAGATGGTGGCCTGGAGGAGCCGGGTCTCCACCTGGGTCCCCAGCACCTGCGTCCTGAGCACAGGGATCGGGGACAGGGGAGGCTGAAGGAGTGTGCGGCGTGGCTTGGAAGGCTGAAGCCAAGAGTGAGTCATCTGGGAAGACGTTGAACTCTTACAGCCAGCACCCCTCCGTGAGGCTGCTCCGTCACCTCCTGCCCCGGGAGTTCATTAGATCAGGGCACAGACTCGAGGGCGGCTCTCCCACCGGAATAGCCTGGGAAGGAAAATTCTCAGTCTTCTCTAGGAAGGCATCAGTGTTCGTGATAGGCCTGGGGCACGTGTGTGTCTCTCCCTGGGTTACACTGTCTCAGACTTGTGACATTTCGGGGGTGGAAGGATGCTCTTGATGATCCAGCATCTGACCTGGCACTCGGTGCAGGAATCCCCTTCGTGTTAACCCCGACAGGGAACGCTCATCCCTCCAGGGGCCGGTGTCTGCCCTCTCGCAGGGCCAATTCTTAGAGATTCTGGGAATTACACCTGTTGGTTTGGAAGTGCCTTCCGGGAACGCTGGCAGCAGTGTCCAGCATGGTCAGGGATGGGCACTAAGTAGATGCCTGGCAAGCCGGTGTTTGCTGTGATCGTGGCCGTGGCTTTCTCTCCTGGTGGCAGCCTGCCACCGGGGTTCTCAGTTTTCCTTGGTGCACTGGGTTCAGCTCCCCCGCTCCCCTCCCTGGCTATTTTCCTAAGCTGATCCCCTCCCTGCCCTACCAATTTTTCAACTGTCTTGCAAGGGAAACCGGGAAGAGGGAAGTCATTTGGAAGTAGTACCTAGAAGACACCTGATTCTTGTCGCCAGGGGCCCAGCACCCTGGGCTCTCGGTCCGGGGACAGTGACCAGCACGAGAGGCCCAGGAATTGGTGGAAAGGTTGTGTGACGTCTTGGGGAGATTGGTCTGCTGGCGCTGAGAGCCAGAGTGCAGCCACTTAGGCCCCAAAGGGAGCATCGGAGAGAAGGCGGTGGTGCTGGCGGCTCGCGGCGTCGGCCACTCAAGGCGTTGACATTGAACCATCGCGGGAAGGAAGGAGGCTGGCGAGGGTGGCGTGTGAGTTCAGCAGTTGCATTTTTCAGGAGAACTAGGGATGGGCCTCGGCCAGCTCGCTGGGGTTGGAGCTCCGAGCTGTGACTCATTCCCATTAGGGGTCACCGAGCGTCTCTCCGCGCGGCCTTGGGCTGAACCCCTCACCTGGCCGGCCTTCTCGAAAATGTGTGTCATTCCTTATGAGGGTGAGCCGTAGAGCGGGTGAGCGGCTGTGCACATCAGTGGAAATTCATGTCCAGAGTTGGAAAAACAACTCCAAGTTCATGACTCGTTGGCCTCAGAGGTGTGACTGTTAAGGAGGGAGCCGACTTTTTTGTTTTTCACCGAACAGACCCAAGCTGACAGGTCCAGAGATGTGTCCAGTCCACTGGAGTGGTCCCCTTGGAAGTAGATACACTTCTTCCACTGGCCTGGAGCGCCATTTACCAGCCCCACGGGGCATGGCCAGGTTCGTGCCTGTATGGCCACAGATAGCTTTCATCCAAGAACAATATCACCCGAGTTTTATCCCTGAGCCCGCTCACCAGACTTGACACCCAGATCTCAGGGCTGGATGTGAAAGTGTTGTCCAGACCTGCGGGTTGAAGACACGTGGATATTCAGAAACCCCAAGGACAGACTCCAAGACAAGTATTGGAGTAAATGAACAATCCTCACTCTGCCACCCCCAACACCCAAGGGTCTGACTCAAAGGAATGTGTGGTTGCAGAATGTTCTNTTTTTTTTTTTTTTTTTGCCCATACTACTTGGCATACAGGATCTTAGTTCCCCAACCAGGGATCAAACCCGTGCTCCCTGCAGTGGATGTGTGGGGTCTTAACCACTGGACCACCAGGGAAGTCCTAAGTAAAGACTTTTCAAGCTCAGTGATGACATCAGATTTGCATTCCAAGAAAAGACACTTTGTAAAGAATATGGAGAAGATATTGGAGAGGCCGTGTTGGGAGTCCAGTTGGTTGTGATGGTGGTTGTGTGTGGAGGGGGTGGTTGGGAGTGACTTGGCCAAGATGGGTGGCAGAAGAGAGAAGAGAGATGGACGGAGTGGAGAAATATTTAAGAAGGCAAATCTGTAGGACTTGGTGGTATTTGGATATGGGAAGCACAGTACAGGGAGGTGTCAAGAATGACCCTTGGGTTCCTGGCTTTTGTAACAGGGTGGGTAGTGGTACCAAACCCAGAGAGAGGGAAGACTGGGACTAGGGGTAAAGGATGCATATGTAGGTCAATCAGCAGTTGATTTGGACATTGAGTTTAAGTTATGGAGACCTGAGCGTGGAGCTGACAGGTAGGGAGCTGGGGGTATAAGTGTAGATCTCAGAAGACAGACTTCGGCTAGAAATGGAAATTTTGGCAATGCCAGTACAAGCGGGAATCAAGGTTGCTGGGAGAAATATCAATAACCTCAGATATGTAGATGACACCACCCTTATGGCAGAAANAGAGAGAGGGAAGACTGGGACTAGGGGTAAAGGATGCATATGTAGGTCAATCAGCAGTTGATTTGGACATTGAGTTTAAGTTATGGAGACCTGAGCGTGGAGCTGACAGGTAGGGAGCTGGGGGTATAAGTGTAGATCTCAGAAGACAGACTTCGGCTAGAAATGGAAATTTTGGCAATGCCAGTACAAGCGGGAATCAAGGTTGCTGGGAGAAATATCAATAACCTCAGATATGTAGATGACACCACCCTTATGGCAGAAAGTAAAGAGGAACTAAAGAGCCTCTTGATGAAGGTGAAAGAGGAGAGTAAAAAAGCTGGCTTAAAACTCAGCATTCAGAATATAAAGATCATGGCATCCAGTCCCATCACTTCTTGGCAAATAGATGGGGAAACAATGAAAACAGTGACATTTTATCTTCTTGGGCTCCAGAATCACTGCAGACAGTGACTGCAGCCATGAAATTAAAAGATGCTTGCTCCTTGGAAGAAAAGTTATGACAAACCTAGACAGCATATTCAAAAGCAGAGATATCACTTTGCCAACAAAGGTTCATATAGTGAAAGCTATGGTTTTCCCAGTAGTCATGTATGGATGTGAGAGTTGGACCTTAAAGAAGGCTGAGTGCCGAATAATTGATGCTTTTGAACTGTGACTGAGTGACTGAACAACAGTGAAGAGATGCCTTTTTTTTTTTTGCTATTACTTTGAGCGAATTCAAATGTCTAGAACAGTAGAGAGAATACTATGAGGAGTACCCAGTTACCCATCTAGATTTAGAATTTGTTATATTTTGGCCATATCGGCTTCATCTTCATTTCTTCCAGACCCTCCCCATTTGCCAGGTGAGGAAACAGAGGCTCAACTGGGGTCTGTCCCCAGTGAAGGTGGGAGGCTCAGAGAGGAAAAGCAGTGTTTGAAGCAACACAGAACCAGGTTTCCAAAACCGTCACTCTTGACTTCAGGGAGAGCACTCATCCTGAAGGGCCCTAGCACTTGAGAGCTGAGCTCCTGCTCCCTGTTCACCTCAGACCTCTGTAGTGGAACATGAGTCCTGCCAAACCAATTCCTGCTTCATTTTGATGTGCGTGTGTGTGCGCGCGCACAGGCTGCTTGGGAATGGGGCTCCCCAGTACCAGTGTTCTAAGAGCAGGGTTTCCCTGAGGCCAGGCTCCCCTACCTGCTGCTCTAATGCCTGGCCTCTTACACCCCGCTTTGCTCTTCCCTGCAGGTGCACCCCCGACATGGATGTCATCCTCAACATCCCTGTGGAAGAGCCGCTGCCCTTCTAGACGCCGGGGCTGGGGGCCAACCCTCCTTCCCCGGTCTCTTCCCCTTCCCCGGAGCCTTGAGTTCTCCCCTAAGGCCACGGCCCCAGGCAGGTGCCGGTCTGCAGTTCCCTCCCTCTCACTCCCTCTTTCCCCACTTTCTTTCCCTCTCTCCCTTCCTTTCTTTTTTCCTTTCCTGCCCCTCATGCTTTCAGAGCTGCTGCTTGGGCCAGGTAGGAATTCCTAGGCGAGTCCTTTTTACCAATAAAGTTGGGCTTGCCCTGGTCTTTGCCTGTGCCTGGGGCTTCCTACGGCATGATAGGAATAGATTTTGTCTTAAGAGGTGGATAACTGTGCTGCCTGCATCTGGGGCTCAGAACTTCTCAACAAGTGCTGGAGGGACCCCCTGCCTGAGGCTTCATGGTTCTGTGGCTCCAGCCGCCCCCACCTTGGTGCAGTGGGAGCCCAGTTCTCCCCCTGATTTGTGCCCAGATCTTTTGAGACCAGTGCCCGGGTGGAGGGGGGACGCCTGGAGTTTGATACCCCTGGGATCTTGCTGAGTCTTCACTGCTGCTGTCAATCTCCCTTACAGTCCAGTCTGTCTGTCCACCACCTGTATTCTCACTGTACGCGGACATGAACACCAACTCACCCTTGGGTGCCCGGTCAGGCACCATTCCCTACCACATAGGCTTCCAAGGTGGACTTAGAGGGGTGATGCCTGGACCCCCTTCAAGCAAGGGCTTGTTGCTGGGGTTACTGGGAGGGGCACTGGCAGGTGTCCTCCAGCTGCCAGTCCCATCGGTGTTTGTGTGAGGTGGAGAGAGCCCCGGCCCCTTCCCACCTCTGATGATGCTCAATGTGCAAACACCAGAGGCGCCTCTGGCTCCACAGCTCCCTGGAGGGTTGGCGGAAACTGCCCCTGGGTCTGCACTGTAGCTCAACTTCCTTGTCTTCCCAGGCCTGCGTAGCCCTCTCTTCTCTCCCGCAGCTGATCCCCAGTACACGCAGTGATCAAAGCTTGCACCCTATGCTGTCTCAGAGTCAGCCTCCCTGGGGACCTAGTCTACCCCCCTACTCCCAAGAGCATCTGACGACTCACAGATCCACTCTGTGTGTTGGGAGACTTTGGGTTACAGGCAACAGAACAGCCAAGTCAAACTGGCCTAAACAGTGAAGGGCTCAGGTACATATTCCTAGATGGGGTGAGGCTTTAACCAGAAATCAAGTGATGACACCAAGGACCTGGTTTCCCTTTTTCTCCATTGTTTTCCACGTGTTTCCCCTTGCTGAGGTCGGCACTCCTTGTGGTTACAGAGTGGCTGCCAGCATCTCCTAGGGTGTTTATGATTCTTTGTTCATGTCCTGCTAGAAAGAGAGAGTGTCTGTATCCCAGAATTTTCAGCCAGTGTCTTTAAGATGCACTGTGACTGGATCAGATCACAAGCCCACCAGGAATCAGCCTAGGAGGTGAGCACCTGCTAGTTTAGTCTAGACCCCTGGAGCAGGGGAAGGCGTGGACGGGCTGGGCACATGACCCAGGCTAAGCCAACAGGCACCACCAGAAGCACATGGATCTCCAAACAGAAATGGACAGTGTTGAACATCATAGCAAATGCTTAGCTGGAACTTCTTACATCTGTCAGCTCATCATATCGTCACAAGAACAACCCTAGGAGGAGGTGGGTATTGTGAGCATTTTTATTTTTACAGAGGACGAACCCAAAGCATAAAGCTGTTTAGTGACTTTTTTGAGAGTCACCAGGCTGAAAGTGGTAGAGGCAGTTCACTTTTAATCAGTGCACTGTCAGGAGCTCAGCCGGGCTGGAGAGAGCAGAGCCCCCAGGTGTCATAGGAGCCAATTAAGACAAGTCCAGGATTTCCCTGGTGGTCTAGTAGTTAAGAATCCTCCTGCCAGTGCAGTGGACACAGGTTCGATCCCTGGTCTGGGAAGATCCCATATGCTGGGGGGAGACTAAGCAGGAGCCTACTGAAGCCTGCGTGCCTGGAGCCCCATGCTTCACAAAAGAGAAGCCTGTGCGCCGCAGTGAAGACCCAGCACAGCCCAAGAAAGAGTCCAAGTGAGAGTAACAGTCCAGCCTCAACTGCTCACTTCTGTAGCATTAGGAAGAGGCTGCTAAACTGGAGAAGCACTGGCATCCCTTGAGTTTTCTGCTTGGGATGAATGGCGCCATCGGGTGGGGTGGGTCAGCACCAGGGCTGTTGCCGCTGCTGGGG
Organism: Oreotragus oreotragus; assembly: GCA_006410675.1. Taxonomy (NCBI): domain Eukaryota; kingdom Metazoa; phylum Chordata; class Mammalia; order Artiodactyla; family Bovidae; genus Oreotragus; species Oreotragus oreotragus. Next base: position 42,157 of record SJYX01016093.1, read on the forward strand.
GCCTGTGAACCTGGGGCTGGAGCTGGGGATTGGGTTGGGGGTGGGTGGAGTGGGGAAGGGAGTGTAGGGAGGGCTAGGAGCAGGAAGGTCCTGAGTCCTGAGTCAGAGTGAAGACAAGTGTCTTCGNGCTGGGGATTGGGTTGGGGGTGGGTGGAGTGGGGAAGGGAGTGTAGGGAGGGCTAGGAGCAGGAAGGTCCTGAGTCCTGAGTCAGAGTGAAGACAAGTGTCTTCGAGGTTTCTCCTCTACCCCTGATAAGGGGGAGGCACCTGAGGAGGGCCTTGGGCAAAGGCTACCCCCTCCCTTGCTGAAGGTCTCTGAAGGAAGCTGGATTAAGAATGTAGGATGGGCCAGGGGCTTGAGTTCTTGGCTGTGACCCCTCAGAGACTGCGTGCACTGGAGGGGCACCACGCTGGTGCGTGGGGGGCAGGCAGACTTCCCCACCAGGCCTGCCGGGGAGAGCCTTTGTAATGGCCTGTGGTTGTGCCTGAGAAGTTACAGGTATACACTGTTCCATGGGGCTTCCATGGTGGCTCAGCGTAAAGTATCGGCCTGCAGTGCAGGAGACGAGGATTCCGTCCCTGGGTTAGAAAGACCCCCAGGAGGAGGGGATGGCAACCCACTCCAGTATTCTTGCCTGGAAAACTCCATGGACAGAGGAGCCTGGTGGGCTACAGTCCTGGATGAATGAGTTTTGAGGGGGAAAACCAAGAAAGGATGACTGACCGCATGGATTCCCCGAAGTCATGCACGGCTGTGGTGCCTCCAGTTGTGACAGAGAGTGACCTCATATGTGCACAGCTGTATGTGGATGTCCTCTCACTTTTCAGAGCTTCACATGGGTGGATCCACGTGTGCACATGTGCACACAGATACACACCAGGACTGCCCTTATCAATAAAAGGACTGATCATGTGTGTTGTCTAGAACTCTCTGTTAGTCAGCTTTGTCCCCACTAGCGCGGCTGCATGAGAAGCACCTGCAGGACTCAGGGGACTGCGGCAATGAAAGTTCATCCTCTACTCAGGGGCCTCAGGTCGACTGCACTTTGGCTGAACCCAGCTGGGCTGGTTGGGCAGCTCTGCTTCAGGTTGTGGGTCAGCTGGGTTTGGCTCCAGACTCTGGATCAGGCTCAAGGATACTCCTGGGCTCTGGGGTGTGCTTCTCTCAAGGAGGATCCCAGGAGCAAATGAGTCAGGTCTTAAGACCTCTGCTTTCGGATGTACGAGCATTTCACTGGGCAAAGGAGGTCGCAGGCCCAGGGCCCAAATGACTTAGGGAGGGAGGTAGATCTCTCCCCCACCACCTCCCTTCACCTACCCATGGGAAGGTAAGGGGACTGGATGTGTGCTGAACAGTAAACTAGATGATCATGCTTTTCTGTCTACAGAGCCAGGGACTGAGCTCCTGGCATTAGTTTTCTATTGCTGTTGTAACAGATTGTTGCAATCTTAAATAAGGCAACACAAATTTATTATCTGACCTATCTGTAGGTCTGAAGTCTGACACAGATCTCAGAAGGGTAAAATCTAGGGGACATCAGGGCTGTCTTCTTTACTAGAGGCATTAGAGGAGAATCTCTTTTCTTGCCTCTTCCAGTTTCTCGAGTCTGCCTGTGTTCCTTGACTTGTGGGTCCTTCCTGCGTCTTCAAAACCAGTAACAGCAGGTTGAGTCCTTTGCCCATCACATCTCTCTGGCCTCCTCTTCTGCCCTTTCTTCTACTTTTAAGGACTCTATGATGACACCAGGCTCACCAGGATAATGCAAAGTAATCTCTCCATTATAAGGTCAGCTAATTGGCAACCTTAGCTTTATCTGCAATCATAATTCCTCTTTGCCATGTAGCATAACTCACTCCCAGATTCTGGGGATAGTATGTGGACATCTTTAAGGGGCTATTTTTGGCTCAGCTGGCAAAGAATCCGCCTGCACTGCGGGGGACTTGGGTTCGATTCCCGGGTTGGGAAGATCCCCTGGAGAAGGGAAAGGGTACCCACTCTAGTATTCTGGCCTAGAGAATTCCATCGACTGTATAGTCCATGGGGTCTCAAAGAGTCAGACATGACTGAGCGACTTTCACTTTAGCGGGTTATTATTCCTCCTACCCTACAGGCAAAGTATACATTCACCTCTTCCCAAAGTCTCATCCTGTTATTGCATCAACTCAAAGGAAAAGCATCTCATCTAAAACACATTAGTTCAAAAGTCCCAAATATCATTTAAACCAGGTAAAGGGAGGCTCTGAAAAGACTTTATTCATCCCTGGACACAATTCCTTCCCATCTGTGAACCCGTGAAATTAAAAAAACAAGTTATTTGCTCACAAAATGCAGTGGTGGGGTAGACATTAGATAAAAGTTACAGACTTTCTCATTCAAAAGGGAGAAAATGAAAGGAAAAAAGGAGTCACTGGTCCCAAGCGATTTCAAAGTTCAACTGCTTTCTAGGCCTGGGAATAATCCTCTAGGCTTGTATCATCACAGAGTCCTTAAAATGGAAGAAGGGGAGGGAGGAGAAGCTGGAGTGTTTGGGGAGGCCATGCGGGGGCAGGGCAGTGGTTGACAGTCAAGCGGTCCTTGATGCCTGCAAAGAACGGAGGGTAGAGGGGCAAAAGTCGTGGGAATTCCTAATTTGTGGAAATCGTCCACCCAGGAGAGGGTCGCCACTGATTTGTTCTTCAAGGGTGGGCTTGATCGAGATTATTCAGAACAGCAGTCCCCAGCCTTTTTGGAACGAAAGCTTGGTTTCGTGGAAGACGGTTTTTCCACAGATGATGTTTCTGGATGATTCAAGCACATTACGTTTACTTTGCAGCTGCTCCCCAGCACTAGCATCACGACCTCAGCTCCACCTCAGATCACCAGGTATTGTGTGCTCCTAAGGAAGGAGCACACAACCTACGTATGCACAGTTCACACTAGAGTTCACACACATGAGACTAATGCTGCTGATCCTACGGGAGGCAGACTCAGGAGGTAGTGTGAGCATCGAAGAGATTAGGAATACAATTGCTTGCCTCCTGCTGTATACCGCGCACCCTCCCCCCCTCACCATCCCCATTCAATACGGATCAGTTGCCCAGGGGTTGGGGACCCCTGATCTAGAGGATCTACATCTGCCTCCAAACATTTAAAAGCCCTAAGATCTTGGGGTAGATTTATGAAACTGGTTTGTGTAAAACTCTCTAGCAGGGAGTCATCAGCCCGAGTGGGTCTGCTTCGTCCATTTTCCTCTCTCTGCCTAGGGACTGCTGTGTTCACGGAGGGGTCCATCAGAAAATTCAGGATTTTGCACAGAAGAGATTGGTTTACTCTGGGTGGGTAGGCAGACAACATATTCAGAGGCTAAGTGCAGAAGCCAAAGCTTAAATACACAATGATCCAGGGCATCAAAGTTTCACTACTAATCTGAGGCAGCAGGGCTGGTGGCCAGCTGTGCCTGGACTCTGCTTGTCATAACTGAATGTGTTTATGCTGGGGTGTGTTGGGGGCCATTCACCATCATCAGAGATGTGAGACCTGCCTAGACTGGTTGAGAAAAATGCTGGGGGAGTCTAAGTGCTCCAGTGGTCCCAGGGTGTCATCTGGTGAGCAAACCCAACAAGAGGAAACCCACGTGAGGCAGGGTCTGTTCTGTGCCAAGGTTGAAATTAGGGTCCCAGCTCATGGTGCTGTCCTAGGCAACGCCGTCTCCCGTGGCGTCTTCTGAAGGGGTGATGTCACCTTAGGTGAAATCCTGTGTAGAGGCGATGTCTTCTCATCTGCTCAAGTGCAAGAGGGGAGACACCCTGAATTGAGGCCATTAGGGCCTGGTTGAGTCCAGAGTGTAGTTATAATGGGAAATTGGCCTCTGAACAACCTTGAGACATAGAGCCTTGTTGGGTGGAGGTGGGGGTGGTCTCAGATCCATTAACATTTACTCCATAAGTTAGTGTCCCTATTTGTCTGGGTGGGGGAGAGCTTCCCTGATAGCTCAGTTGGTAAGGAATCTACCTGCAATGCAGGAGGCCCCGGTTCGATTCCTGGGTCGGAAAGATCTGCTGGAGAATGGATAGACTACTCACTCCAGTATTCTTGGGCTTCCTTTGTGGCTCAGCTGGTAAAGAATCCACCTGCAATGTGGGAGACCTGGGTTCAATCCCTGGATTGAGAAGATCCCCTGGAGATCTTAACTGTGGTCAGGTGCATGGGAAGGGGCCAGGGGGCAGGGCAGTCACCCTGGGCTCAGCAAGAGTACATCCCGAGTGACACCACTTGTGGGGAGTTTCCAGACCATATTATTTGAGGGTATTTTTCACATGTGTCAGTTTTAGGTTATTCTGCCCCCTAATCACTAGCCATACCATATTGTCTGTGGGGCTGGGTACAATTACCTCCTCTTCCTGTGAAAGTTCATAGTTATTACTGGCTTGAGGTGGCCCTTGTATCCTGGAATTTAGGCAAAGCTTCTGCCTTAAGCAGATTAGGATTCCAAATCAGCATACTTGGGGGAAGGTGGAGCACTCCATAATGAAAGAATCCCACCCTATTGTCTGTCCATCATCCTTTCCTGGAGTATTGGAAGGTGGCAGGAGCGAGAGAGAAGATGTGTATGAGGAACCAGGGGAGGGGAACCAAGGGAGGGGAAAAAGCCTAGGTATCACCTTTGACGACAAGAACAGACCATTGTGGGTGTCCTCTGAGCGTTTTGCTGGGTGCCTCCGAAGGGGGAGAATTTAACAAGGTGAGAATTGTAGGCAGGCATGAATCAGATGCTAAAATATTAGATGACCAGGCACTATTTTTAAGTTTTAGTAGGGGATGTTTTGCAGAAGGAAATGGCAACCTACTGCAGTGTTCTTGCCTGGAGAATCCCAGGGACAGGGGAGCCTGGTGGGCTGCTGTCTATGAGGTCACACAGAGTCGGACACGACTAAAGCGACTTAGCAGCAGCAGGGGATGTTTGAAAAGCCTATTCTGGTACTCAGTGGGGCCAACTAATTGGACAACAGGAAGTTTCCTGTTTGTTTGTTTTTAAAATTATTTATTTATTTGGCTACACTGGGTCTTAGTTGCAGCATGTGAGAGACCTAATTCCCCGGCACCCTGTGTTGGGAACAGTCTTGACCAATGGACCACCAGCGAAGTTCTGGAAGTTTCCTGTTTAAAGGCCCATCTCTGTGTATCTTGTAAAGTGCATTGTGAGCTTTGATCTGAATCTAGTTTAAGGCATATGTGGAAATTAGAGGGGCCCCGGAGCAGTGGTGAATATCAGATTATCCCCACAATAAACCCGTGTGTTGACCATGGCTTGTATATACTGAATATCGCCAGCAGATGGCGGTACATGCCCAATAAAATGAACCTGTCGCCAACTACAAGGGCGTGATAGGAGGGAATGGCAGAGTATATCACCGGAAATGCTGGATGAATAACTCACAAGCTGGAATCAAGATTGCCAGAAGATATATCAACAATCTCAGATATGCAGATGATATCCCTTTAGTGGTAGAAAGTGAAGAGGAACTAAAGAGCCTCTTGATGAAGGTGAAAGAGGAGAGTGGAAAAGATGACTTAAAATTCAACATTAATAAAACTAAGATCATGGCATCCGGTCCCATCCCTTCATGGCAAATAGATGGGGAAAAAATGGAAACAGTGGCAGATTTTATATTCTTGGGCTCCAAAATCACTGTGGATGGTGACTGCAGCCATGAAATTAAAACACGCTTGCCCCTTGGGAGAAAAGTTATGACAAACCTAGACAGTGTATTCAAAAGCAGAGACATCACTTTGCTGACAAAGGTCTGTATAGTCAAAGCTATGGATGTTCCAGTTGTCATGCACGGATGTGAGAGCTGGACAATAAAAAAGGCTGAGTGCTGAAGAATTGTTTTTGAACCGTGGTGCTGGAGAAGACTCTTGAGAGACCCTCGGACAGCAAGGAGATCAAACCAGTCAATCCTAAAGGAAATCAACCCTGAATATTCATTGGAAGGACTGATGCTGAAGTTCCAATACTTTAGCCACCTGATGCAAAGAACTGATTCACTGGAAAAGACTCTGATGCTGGGAAAGATTGAAGGCAGGAGAAGGGGACGACAGAAGATGGGATGGTTGGATGGAATTACCAACTCAGTAGACATGAATTGGAGCAAACTCCAGGAGATAGTGAAGGACAGGGAAGCCTGTTGTGCTGCAGCCCATGGGATTGCAGAGTCAGACACGACTGAGTGACTGAACAAGTTAAAGATTTTAAGGCTTTCCTACATATGGGAGTGAAGTCAGTCACTCAGTCGTGTCCGACTCTTTGCAACCCCATGGACTGCAGCCTACTAGGCTCTTCTGTCCATGGGATTTTCCAGGCAATAGTCCTGGAGTGGATTGCCAATTCCTTCTCCAGGGGATCTTCCCAACCCAGGGATCGAACCCGGGTCTCCTGCATTGTAGACAGACGCTTTACCATCTGAGCCACCAGGGAAGAAGAGATAAGAAAGCCTTCAGCAATCAATGCAAAGAGATAGAGGAAAACAACAGAATGGGAAAGACTAGAGATCTCTTCAAGAGAATTGGAGATACCAAGGGAACATTTCATGCAAAGATGGGCTCGATAAAGGATAGAAATGGTATGGACCCAGCAGAAGCAGAAGATATTAAGAAGAGGTGGCAAGAATACACAGAAGAACTGTACAGAAAAGATCTTCATGACCCAGATAATCATGAGGATGTGATCACTAATCTAGAGCCAGACATCTTGGAATGTGAAGTCAAGTGGGCCTTAGAAAGCATCACTAAGAACAAAGCTAGTGGAGGTGATGGAATTCC
>SJYX01016093.1:52177-111284 GCA_006410675.1 Oreotragus oreotragus
GATGCTTTTGAACTGTGGTGTTGGAGAAGACTCTTGAGAGTCCCTTGGACTGCAAGGAGATCCAACCAGTCCATTCTGAAGGAGATCAGCCCTGGGATTTCTTTGGAAGGAATGATGCTAAAGCTGAAACTCCAGGACTTTGACCACCTCATGCGAAGAGTTGACTCATTGGAAAAGACTCTGATGCTGGGAGGGATTGGGGGCAGGAGGAGAAGGGGACGACCGAGGATGAGATGGCTGGATGGCATCATGGACTCGATGGACGTGAGTCTGAGTGAACTCCGGGAGATGGTGATGGACAGGGAGGCCTGGTGTGATACGATTCATGGGGTCGCAAAGAGTCGGACACGACTGAGCGACTGAACTGAACTACATATGAGAAGATGCAATAGTCTAAGCTTGCTGATATCATTCCTTTCATGTGCATCTCAGCTATCTAGGGCCAGTGCTTACAGTCACCATGGGGAGTGGCTAATGGCTGCCAGATAGAGAGCATTGTTCTCCCTGGGTGCCCTCTGGGCTCAGAAATTCACTTTTGGAGAGCCTGAATTGCAGATGGCTATGACATCCTCCTTGTTTATTGATATGGCAGTAAATAAGTCCATTTCATGGGGGCTTCCCTGGTGGCTCAGTGGTAAAGAATCTGCCTGTAGTGGAGGAGCCACAGAAGATGTGGGTTCAATCCCTGGGTCGGGAGGATACCCTGGAGGAAGCTATGGCAACCCATTGCAGGATTCTTGCCTGGAGAATCCCCTTGGCAGAGGAGCCTGCCTACTTAGCATGCATACACTCACTCCGTTTCATCATCCTCAGGAATCCTAGACAGAGTAGGGGAATGGGTAGAAAACTGGAAGACATGTGGCCAATTTGAGTTGTGGTATGCTTTATAATTATTGTGCCTCTGTTAGAATATTACTCTTTCCTGTTAATGTGTTTACTGTAGAAAAGTTATACATATAAGTAATCAATAAAAAACACTGTTCATAATTCCATATCTTTTTATCACTTTAGGGCCTCTTGCTATCAGAAATGCATTTATATGATAAAAATATATTTATAATCCTTGCTATTTTCTAAAAAGATTAAATGCTATGAAAGGTTATTGTTTGCTGATCTAGTTATGAATATAAGGATGTGACTAGGAGAAGCAGAGAGAGGGCAAAATGGCAAAAGAAGGGGAGAGTCAGATGGGGTGGGTGTACTGAGTGGAGAAGTAGAGTGACTTCAAGACCTAGGGTCGGTGTGCCGGGAGCCAGCGTGAGGAATCCCACCTGTGACAAGGTCGTGTGGCACAGGCCTGATGGGCAAGGCGAATCAGGCCTCAGGGTTTTCCCCCTGGTATTTCCTGAGCATGTACCGCCAAAGCCAGAATCTGTCTGCTTTTCCACTCTTCTGACACACTCTGGAAAAAGTTAACTCAGGGCTTCAGTCTTCTGCATTTGAAAGGGATGTTGCAGCTCAAACCACCTCTGACAACTCTCTAGCTTGCCTAACAGGTTCCCCTGGACTTTTTACATCTTGTGAATTGCTTACAGCCCCCAAACCGTGAGAGGCACAAAGCTTAAAAACATCTTAAAGATACAGAGCCTTTTCTAAAGAGCAAAAAAATCATATTGGTGACGGATTTCACTGTTAACTCAATGATTGCTGCCAGGCCTCCATATTCTTTATCTTTTAGGCTCCTGGGAGGATATTAATCAATGTAATCGGGATATGGAAAAAGGTATATAGTAGTTTTGATGTTAGCAACACTAGACTTTTGAGTTAATTTCTTTTGTTACAAATCACTGTACTCCTTTTACTTGTTAAAAATTGCTATATCTCTGCTATGTAAGAATGTAACTTTATTTAGTGCTTTCTGAGAGTGGCACCAGACTTTGGGAAGAACAACACAAATAAGTCTTCTGGCTGACAAACCCTTATCAGAAAAAAGGCTGTAAAATGTTAATTGGCTCTTTTGGCAGGAAGATGATGTAAATCACCTAAGACTTGTGTATACAATTAGATATGCAGAGAGAAAAGCCTGGTTTTGATAACAGTCTGGCCTGCTAATGCTGCATAATTTTGTATTACCCATTGATCTCTATGTACAATCAAAAAGATATAAAAGGCCTTTCTAGACAATAGAGGCCGAGCAAGTCATTGGAAGGACTGGTTTCCCCCGTGTCTCCTCTTTACTCTAATTTCAGGCTGAATTCCCATCTGGGGCGTGGAAGCTTGCCATGTCTATTTACTTGCCCTGGCTTCTAAGATCCATAAGAGAGGGAGCCCAAGGCGGGGCACTCTCCGATATTCAAATGGACGCTGGTGGCCTAACGTAGATGGTGCAAGCTCCTTGTCTGGAACTTTATTGGCTTTCCACGTAAACCAAGTTATTCTTTTCTCTGCTAAATTTTCCTATTACACTATTTCTTCCTAATCTAATCTTATATTTCTAAATAAATAAATAAATAAGTTTTTTCCTCACCTACTCTGTGTCCGCTTTGAATCACCCTGGATCCACCGGGGCTGGACCCCAGCATCCATGGGCTGAGATGTCAGTGGCTAAAAAGAACTTGGAAAAAAAAAAAAAAGAAACTTTAAAGAGAATTGTTATGAAATTTTGCTGGATAGGGGTGATGCAAAATTTCTCCCACATCTCCCCATGGCATCTTCAGTACAAGTTGTATTTCTCATGACTCTATTGTGGAATTGAATCTATTTTGGGATACCCTGCATTTCATCTCTGAGGAGGGTGTGGAGCAAAAACTAGCTGTTGAGAGCATCCCAATGTTTTGGGTACTGGTTTGCATGAATGCTTGTGTTTTTGTTGTAAAATGGGATCAACCTCTACATATGATTTTTTAAACTGCTCTTTAATAGCACATCAAAGTTATTCTCTATGATTGAGGAGAACTCTAAACTTATCCTTTAAGAAAAAAATTATTTATTATTTATTTGGCTGCATCAGGTCTTAGTTGCTTCATGAAGGCTCAGTAATTCCCCACAGTGTGTGGGACCTTAGTTCCCTGACCAGGGATCAAACCTGCATTTCTTGCATTGCAAAGTGGGAGTCTTAACCACTGGACCACCAGGATAGTCCCTAAACTTATCCTTTTAAAGAGATGCATAGTATCCACATTATGAATCTATAGCTACTTTACTTCACATTTCCCTCACCCCTGGACATTTAGGCAGCTTTCGGATTTTCATTATTTTAAACTATGCCGTTAAGATTATGCCTGTTCACACATTTTTATTTTAAATTTATTTGGTTGCATCGGCTCTTAGTTGCAGCATGTGGGATCTAGTTCTGCATTGGGAGCATGAAGTCTTAACCTCTGGACCACCAGGAAAGTCACCATCCATCATTTTTATTTTTTTTATTTTTTATTTTTACTTTATTTTACTTTACAGTAGTGTACATTACATCCATCATTTTTAAACACAGATTCTGGTTATTTCCTCAGAATACAGTCATTCCTAAAATTAGAGTCTCTCAGCCAAAGAACATGAACAAGGTTTAGTTTAAGGTTTTTAACTTTTAAAACAATTTTTAGAAAGGATATGGATTTCCAGAAGTAGCATTAACTGGTTTAAATGAATAAAAGACCTGTTTCTTTGTACTTGTTTTCACTCGGCATTCTGGTAGGATTATGCCAGCTTTACATGATATGGCTATCACCGACTCGACAGATTTGAGTTTGAGCATGCTCTGGGAGTTGGTGGTAGACAGGGAAGCCTGGTGTGCTGCAGTCCATGGGGTTGCAGGGTTGGACACAACTGAGCGACTGAACTGAATTGATATGATGTATATATGATATGGCTGGGCACATTCAAGTCACCAGCATCATTGCCTTGCTTTCAGATACTGCTGCCAATGTCAGATCTATGTATTTTGTCCATTTCTTTATGCAAATGAATACCTCATCTGTCGATCCACATGGAGGCCAAGTATCCGCATTCAGCTCCTTTCCCTCCCATGCTTTGTGGCAGGCATGGGGTGCCCCACTTAGATCTCCTGTCAGGAGAATTGCCTTGAAGATGTAGTTGGTGGAGAGCCTTCAGCTGCCATATTTCCAGATGTGTGGTAGCATTCTCCCCAAGGTCGTATTCTCCAGGGGCGGCTTCCAGCCAGTGACTGAACCCGGTGCCTAGCCATCCCTGCCCTGGGTGGGGCTCCTCTGAGGAGCAGTTCTTGTTTTGGGGCCTTGATGGGCTTGGCTGAGACTTTTCTTCAATCTTCAGCCTCAGGCTCCTCCTAGTCAGTCCTCTGTCTGTCCATCTTTCCTTTTACAGGTATCAGACCAGTAATGTAGTATGAGGACTCTCCCTGTCTGCTCCTTTTCACCGCCTTGCATCACAGGTATTCCCCCTTAATAAATGGTTTTGTGTCTAATTCTGTCTTGGCACTGGCTCTTGGAAGACCCAAGCTGACGCACACCCCATGGATGAGTCCACAGAGCAGCCGTTCCTGTAGGATAGATACAAACGCCAAGCTCTTTAATGAGTGAAAGATGGAGAGAGAGAGAAAACAGGAGCTTTAAGTCAAGATAGTCCTTCGGCTTCTTGAAGATTCTATTGTCTTACCCATTGGTCCTTGGTTTAGCCAACTGTGTATTTTCTGTATGGTTTGTTAGGTTTCTGGATGGGTGGTTGCATCATGGGCTTTGCTATGAAGAGGCCTTTTATACAACACTGTTTGTACCTGTCACACATGAATATCGTTTTTTCCAGGGAGCCGCATTCCGGCTTGCAGTGTCCCGCGATCTTACGCCCACAAATTGTCCCGCCCCCTTTGGCTGCAAGGGAGAAGAAAAGATGGAGCATCCAAGGTTAGAAACAAGTGAGGGACTGCCAAGGAGGTGGGGCTTTTATTTTTTTCCCTACTATGGGCATGTGGGATCCTGAACTCTGACCAAGAATAGAACCCTCACCCCACTAGACTGCCAGGGAAGTCTCTAAAGGGGACTTTTTATCCTCAAATGTATGCTTGAGATATGAGTCTTGAGAAGGACTCAGGAGGAGACAGAATTTCCCTTGATGGATGGCCTCTGGGAATGTGGAAGAGCTCTTTGTCTTTGCCAGCATCTACATCTTTGCAACAGCTAAAGCCTCTCATTTTTGCTGTAGTTGGTACCACAGAATGTCTGAATAAAAAGGGGACTGGGGAGCCAGGTCTTCAGTGTCGGGGAGGCATTTGAACACTCCGAGGGGAACTTGTGGCTGTTCTTACTCATCCCACATTTCCTTTTTTTTAAAAATTAATTTATTTTAATTGGAGGTTAATTGCTTTATGATATTGCAGTGTTTTTTGCCATACACTGACATGAATCAGCCATGGGTGTACATGTGTCCCTCGTCCTGAACCCCCCTCTCACCTCCCTCCCCATCCCATCCCTCAGGGTTGTCCCAGTGCACCCCACATCTCCTTTTAAAGGTGTTCCAGCCTCACTTGTTCTTAGGGAATATGAACTTGTCAATATCAATCAACCCAGAGTGGGGGAAAAAAAAGTTGAATCATTCTCCAGAAGCACTAAAGAGAAAATAATGGTTGCTATGACAGGCTATTTTGCATTCATACACTGTTACCAAGTACAACCTTCTCATCACACCTGAGGGCTTCGTCTCTGTGCACTGTCCACCATGGGCCCCCAGCCCAGGGATCTTCTGAGAGATTTCTCCTCTGGTTCTTCACATCCATTGCCTGGCTCTCTGAATTTTCTGTCTGGCTCTTCAATTTCTTCCCCCAGGGTTTGAGCCGAGCACCTCGTTTGACATTTTATGTAAACTTACCTTCTTAAGAGGTCTGTTCTCCCTGCCAGCCCTCTTGGGTGTAGGCAGGTGCTCCTGAATTTCTTACCCCAGGGCTTGGTCTCTCCTCTGAGCACAAACCTGGGTCTGATCTCAGAGGATGCAAATATGGAAGAGAGACGCCTTCTCAGCGTTTTTGGAGCTTAGATGTAGAGAGCTCATGTAAAGGGAAAGGGAGATATTTTGAACCAGGTTGGGGCTGACTCTTGTTTTAGAATGGGAAAAAATTGGGGCGGATTGGTTTTGGTATAGGGTTATAGAAAGCGATGGATGGATAAGGGGTATTGGGGCCAGTGCTGGATGCTGGGAGACCCCCACTTTAGGGCAGAGCTCAGTGGGCTGAGCCCTGCTTACTTCCAACCTGGCTTGTCTGTCACCAGAGCAACCAGATCTGCTGGTGTTCCTGGCCCCCAGTCCCTTCACTCTTCTCCATCCAGTTTACCTGGGGTCACCAGGAATCCCAGGGCTGTAAAGACCAGGAGCAGGAGCTTCATGGCTGAAGGGCGGCCTGGGGAGTAGGTGGTTGTTGAGTGGGGTCAGGACCCTCTACTGTCATATGCTTGGAGCTACTGCCTTTATAAGGTCTACACAATGCCAGGCTCCTGGGCAGTGAACCAGGAGAAGTCTCTGAAACCCAGAACAGACAGGTTAGATCAGAGTGTCTAATAGACTGTAGCCTGGATTGGTTTATTGAGCACCTGTATTCTAGGCTATTAGCAGGGAGAGAGAAACAGATCAAAGAGCACCCATCTTTGAAACTGTCTTCTAGGCAGTGTTGGTGAGGGTATGGGGAAACTTGTGTTCTTGCGAAATGTTGCTGGGAGTTTTGCTTTTGTAGAGCAATTTGGCATCAGAAGTCTTAAAAATAACGCATCCTTTTTGACTCAGAGACTCTGTTCCTTGGACTTCTGTCTGATGAAATAATTGAACAAGTACACAGAGACGTTTATCTCAACGTTGTTTCTACCAGGCTCCTCCATCCATGGGATTTTCCAGGCAAAAGTACTGGAGTAGGGTGCCATTGCCTTCTCCAAAGAGCAGGCACAGGCAGCTACTATTCAGGTAAAGGAGGGAATGCAGAAAACACAGGAAAAGCAGGAAAACTAGAAATTTAATGACAATAATTTAGCAATTAAAGAGTCCTAATTCCTCCTCAAGGGATATATATAATAATTAATACATATCTTTGTGCAGTTCTTTGAGAACTAAGATAGACCACACACATCCCCCAGACCCCCTATCCTGGACTCTAGTTGATCTTTATTTTGATTAATCTGCCTAACCTTTGTCCCAAGGGACTGTGGGTCAGGTTTCCCATCGTAATATCTGCCTTCCAGCTTTTAAAATTATTCTACACTGGGGTAAACAGAGAAGACTTGTTTGGGGTCCTTAATCTTGGGGGACCAGCAGGGGGTCCCTTTGTCTCACCCAACCTTTGGTAGTGCTGCATTAAACCTTTGTTTTAACTCATCCATGTCCATTTTAGTCATTCTGATGTTGGCCAAAATCTTGGCTTTTTCTGAAAACCAAAGCCGAATAAAAAAATACAGAGACAAAGTTTACAAAAAATAGAAAGGGGGCTTTAATTCTCAGCCGACGGAGAGGGGAACACGGTTGGCTCGGACCTCAAGAACTGTCCCGTCACCCTGTGAGGAGTCTATAAGGCAAGGGCTTATAGACTTGCTTATATAAGGCAAGGGCTTGGCAGTCAAGAATCAGCTGAAAGTCGTGATGAGGAACAAATGTGATAGGATCTTGAATTTTCACTCTTGCATTGTTTCAAAGATAGTCATAGACTGGTGTCAGGTAACCTAGTAATTGAGTCTGGCAGTTTGGTGGCTCTGTGGCCTTCTTTCTGATATGTAACTACAAGGGAAAGGGTGTTGGTAAGGGTAAACCCCAGATACAGGATGTGTTTAGCATAGAGTCCAAGGAAAAAATGAGAATTATAGCTCCTGCAGAGTTAGGGGCAGAAAAGGAAACTTAGTTACAGACATTCAGAGTTAGGAGTAGTTAAAGTCAAAAAACAAGAAATCAGGCCTGCTCACTATTTTATTTGCATTCTCAGGAAAGGGAAAGAGAAAAACTCATTCCTCTTTTTTCCTTTTTACTGCAACAATTCTATTTCTCAATAATAGTCTAAAGACTTCCACCTGCTGGGATGAGTCCCAAGACTCTTTCTGTCTCCTGTTTGTTTCATTGCTATCAATATTTGCTTTGCTCACCTTATTTTTAAATAACTCTTTAAAAATTTCAGTCTTGTTGGGAAGCGTCCCCGCAACTTCTCCTCAGCCTCTCCCCATTCTCTCGTTCATTAATTGAATGTTTTTATTAGCATCTGTAATACCTATGAGGGGGCTTCCCTGGTGGCTCAGCGGTAAAGAATCTGTTGCAGGAAGGGGAACTGCTTTTAGAGCCCAAAGCTGGGCTCTTGTCTAACATTCGGAAATGAATTGTCCAAGGAGACACATGTGCTGACAAGGCAAGAGATTTTCTTGGGAATACGGCACCCCGGTGGAGAGCAGCAGGGTAAAGGAACCCAGGAGAACTGCCCCCACCACGTGGCTTGTAGTCTTGGGTTTTATGGTGATGGGATTAGTTTCTTTAGCCAGTCATTCTGACTCAGAGTCCTTCCTGGTGGTTCATGCCTTGCTCAGCCAAGATGGATGCCAGCGATAAGGATTCTGGGAGGTGGTTGGACATGTGGTGTCTCCTTTTGACTTTTCCTGAACTCTTCTAGCTGGTGACTTATTAGTTCTGTGTTCCTTACCAGGACGTCCTAATAACTCATGCAAGTGGTTACTATGGTGCCCGGCCAGGGTGGGCTGTTTCAGTCAGTGTGCTTCCCCTAACAAATCTGCCTGCAAGGCAGGAGCCATAGGAGACGTGGGTTCAATCCCTGGGTCGGGAAGATCCCCTGGAGGAGGGCATGGCAACCCACGCCAGTATTCTTCCCTGGAGAATCCTATGGACAGAGGACCCTGGAGAGTCACGGAGTCAGACACTACTGAAGTGACTTAGCACACAAGCATATCTATGAGGGGAAACTCAAATGAGGGGAGACAGAAAATTTGAACTGTTTCTGGTTTTGCAACAAGTTTATATTGGGTGTCCGTGTGAAAGGGGCTCCCTGTGAACTACAAATTGGCAATTGCCATCTGACTTTACAAGGATTAAGTCATATGCTGCTGCAGCTGACCCATCCCCTGAAAGGAGTTCAATGTGGAGAGCAGAAATGAGGGACTCTGTGCTCAGGGGAAAGCCTGGCAGAACAGGTCTTCAGAGAGTTATTTCCCCCAATTTATAAAATGCCATGTAAAGACAGTTCATAGTTGCTTACTTCTTAGTTTTACTAAAATTTTCTGGAAGAGTTTAAGCAGGAAAAGTTTAGCAGGATGGGTTTAGTTTGCTGTGCTGTGTTTAGTCGATCAGTCATGTCTGACTCTTTGTGACCCCGTGGACTGTGGTCAACCAGGCTTCTCTGTCCATGGGGATTCTCCAGGAAAAAACGCTGCAGTGGGTTGCCATGCCCTCCTCCAGGAGTTCTTCCCAACCCAGGGATCCAACCCAGGTGTCCTGCACTGCAGGTGGGTTCTTTACTATCTGAGCCACCAGGGAAGCGTTTAATTTAGCTCTTCTCTAAACTTTTGGTAGAATTCGCCTGTGAAGCCATCTGGCCATGGGCTTTGTTTGTTGGAAGATTTTTTATTATAGTTTTGATATAAAATGAATTATGAGATTAGTAATTTAGGAGCTGTGTTTTGGTTTGGACGGTGCAGAGTGGAATAGTATATTTGGGTTGAGAGGTCCCACAGCTCACTACAGAAAGGGTAGCAGAGTTTGCCACCCCACAATATATCTCTTTGACAGAAGGATTACTTTAGGTTAATTATTTTTAAGAAAGCATCAGACATATGAAAAGCTCTGAAAACTAAGAAGTTACCTTTTTGTAAGAGACATTTACAATTCTAAGGGAAATTTTAAGGGTGTTTCCCTGTCCCAGCTTTAGTTACCGTTTAGAAGTAGAGATAGCTCATACATATAAAGTGTACATGACATAAACAAACCAGAGATCTCATGGCTTTAGTAAAAGCTTAGATGTGAACCAGGTATCACAATATTGATATAAACTTACTAGTTAACAAATGGTAGGAGTATCTTAAAGTTCTTCTCAGATGATTAAGGCTTACTATCTGTAACAGGGAAGCCTGGCAGGCTGAAGTCCATGGGGTCGCACAGAGTGAGACACTGTAGCATTTGGCAGTGGGAACAGTCCCAGCAATTTAGATTTAAATTTGCCACGTTTTCCGCCCCCCACACCTGCTTGGTCTTTCAGGTCTTGCCTGCTTAATTGGACTTAGTCTAGGTCTGCGTGGCCTATATTCATACTCTGGTTTAGACATTAGTGAGACAAAGGCAGTTGCTTTTCAAATAGTTTTGTTGCCTAAAGTTACTAAAATTTTTATCAAATTGAAATGTAATTTATGAAGTTCTATGTTTTATAACTTTAGAGCTTTAATTTATCACATCTTCAAAGCTTTGTATAAGGCATTTAGCAAAGATCTTTCTGAGTTTATAAATTAAATCATAGCAAAATCACTATTTTTATTTTATGAGCCCTTGTATGTTAATTCTCAGTTTTTACTTATTTTGTATGGCTCAGGTTTCTTCAGTACTTTTAGTTAATATTTCCTCAATGCAATTTATATGCCTTATTTATCCCACAGTATAATTAAATAAGAGCTGTAAAATTCCACCAACTTTTTCTATATCTTTAACTTTAGTTTTCATAAGGATCCAATCAACAAGCTTTGGTCTTAGGGGAGCATTTAGAAGCCTTTTTCTTTTTGTTCCCTGTCTATTTTACTTTACTTTTATATAAAAGGCTCTGGGATCCCCAGAGTTGGGTAGGGCTAAGGAAGTCAGGCCTTTTGGCGTAACTGTCCCAAAATAATTGGTAGGATATCTCAGTGTAAATTTTTCTAGTCCCTTAAATATATAACTTAAACTGGGTTAATAGAACAAACTTGGTTAGTTTTTATTGTTGGGGACCAGTAGGGTGTTCCTCATGGTTCATTAACTTTGGGTAGTGTAGTAATATCAAATCATTTAATCACGTAAATATCTATTTATCCCATTCTAAGTAATCATCCAAAGAATTTTTAATTCATTTTAGGTAATGCCTTAAATTTTTTTTTTACCTCTTTGAAATAATAGCTAGACTTTTTTTCCCTCCTCCAGGTTGTTTGTTGATATTCTTAATGCTCTTATTAGCATCTGTAAGGCCCATTGAGGGGAAACCACAGTGAGCTTCCTAAACCAATTTTTCTTCCTCAAGAAAAGTTCTTCAGTTAATTTGACTTTTATACGTACCAACAAAACAGTTGTTTACAATGAGAGCATTCTAGACTTAATAACTTGTTAGTTTCTCTAATTTTTAAAGGATATATCATTTCACCATCAATAAATATCTCCACAGAGTTGCCAACGATTAAAAATGCAAAAAGAGTTCTTATAGGCTAACATGGACAAACAGAATAGAACAACCTTAGGAAGGTCAGATACATCTCAAAGACACAGAAAAGTCTGAGCTTTCCCCTAGAAGGCCTTGTTTAAGGTTTTACCGAGCCAGCTTTTAATTTTTAACTACATATGCATTAAAGAGCCCCCTCAATATTTAGAGCGAGATTTAATCTCTCCCAATTGTTACCTACAGAGTCCAAGCTCATCCCCGAACGATAGGCCAATGGACCCAAGAAACAAGGTGTTGAGGCAAGAAAGAGACTTTAATCGGGGAGCTGGATGTCAGGTTCTTTCATAGATCAGAAAGAAGCAATGAGGAACTAAAGTCAAAAGGCAGAATAGAGAGGGAGATGCAGTGGGAAACTAAAGTGAAAGGGTCTTCAGTCTTGCAAAACATCTCCAAGGAAACGGCCAGCCTTTGGAAGTGGGTGTGTTAATCTCTTCTATTCACAGGTCGGTAGGGACAAACTATCCCTCTGGGAGCTGAACAAAGGCACTTTAGTTTACAGTCAAGCAGAGGGGCAGGGTCCTTCAGGCAAGCCGTTGAGTATGATTATAATAATAAAAGCAAGTCAAAGAAGCAGTTTCCAACAGGGAGTCAGAATTGGTCGCCTCCCTGTAACACAGTTAACTAGGTACTCGCAAGTATGAGTTCTGTCTTATGTCTTTCTACAAGGGAGCCACCGAGGTGTCTTCCAACCCAGCCTGGGGTATTTCTTGGTAACTTCCAACCAAGCCCCACCCAGTATCTAGATCTTGGGTGGATATATCTACCAGTGCCAGGTATCTTTCAGCCAGGTGTCTCCTCGTACCTTAATGGGAGGGAGCATGTACCTGCTATACCTCATCAAATAAAAAATTCAAGATTGCAACTGTCAGGCGAGTGTATGCTTCTTGGTTCTGTCTCATCACAACAAAGATTTGGAGTGACAGACATTAAAGCCCTCGGCATGTCTCAGCTCTCGGGTCTTGGACAGACCGTGTTATAGCTCTTTTGTACCTGCTATACCTCATCAAATAAAAAATTCAAGATTGCAACTGTCAGGCGAGTGTATGCTTCTTGGTTCTGTCTCATCACAACAAAGATTTGGAGTGACAGACATTAAAGCCCTCGGCATGTCTCAGCTCTCGGGTCTTGGACAGACCGTGTTATAGCTCTTAGACAAATCAGTGTTACAGCTCCATGTTACAGCTGTTATTTTATTTAGAAAATATCAAGAAAATCCATCCTTGAGGCGTTAGGGCATGCCGACCCAAAGACAAAAAGACAAGCGCATCCCTGCACGCTCCGGGCGTGGTGGGGAGGTGGGGGTGAGAGACAGAGAGAGACAGAGACAGAGAGAGACCCCCAGACCTTTGGCTCCTCTTTTTATATGTTTTTTTCCTCCCCCTGGGCCTGCCCTATGTAAATTGGGCTAGCCAGGAGTGCTGTTTGTTCTACCTGAGGTCCTCACTCCAGTCCTCGGACCTTCCTTTGTTCTGTTTTCGCGGGCTTTTCCCTTCCTTGTCTTTTAGCCACCGCCATTCTGGACTCCTGTTTCCTATTCTAACTACCTAACATCAACCAATATGGGAGATCTGAGAACAAGGAGTTAGTTAGTTAGTTAGTTCAGTTGCTCAGTCGTGTCCGACTCTTTGCGACCCCATGAATCGCAGCACGCCAGGCCTCCCTGTCCATCACCAACTCCCGGAGTTCACTCAGACTCAGACTTACTCAGATCCATCTGGAACTCCCAAGGAAGCAGATGGGCACAAGGGGGCTCTGCTGGTACAATGGCTCTGGTTTCTTGTAAAGTTCAGACGGAGGAGAAAAATCTACTCTGGGTCCCTTCAGTTCAGTTTAGTCACTAAGTTGTATATGACTCTTTGTGACCCCATGGACTGCAGGCTTCCCTGTCTATCACCAGCTCCAGGAGCTTGTTCAAACTCATGTCCATCAAGTCGGTGATGCCATCCAAACATCTCATCCTCTGTCATCCCCTTCTCCTCCTGCCTCCAATCTTTCCCAGCATCAGGTTCTTTTCCATTGAGTCAATTCTTCGCATCAGGTGGCCAAAGTATTGGAGTTTCGGCCTCAGCATCAGTCCTTCCAATGAATATTCAGGACTGATTTCTTTTAGGATGGACTGGTTGGATCTCCTTGCAGTTCAAGGGACTCTCAATAGTCTTCTCCCACACCACAGTTCAAAAACTTCAATTCTTCGGCTCTCAGCTTTCTTTATAGTCCAACTCTCATATCTATACATGACTACTGGAAAAACCATAGCCTTGACTAGACGGACCTATGTTGGCAAAGTAATGTCTCTGCTTTTTAATATGCTGTCTAGCTTGGAGAAGGCAATGGCACCCCACTCCAGTACTCTTGCCTGGAAAATCCCATGGACGGTGGAGCCTGGTAGGCTGCAGTCCATGGGGTTGCTGAGGGTCAAACACGACTGAGCGACTTCACTTTCACTTTTCACTTTCATGCATTGGGGAAGGAAATGGCAACCCATTCCAGTGTTCTTGCCTGGAGAATCCCAGGGACAGGGGAGCCTGGTGGGCTGCTGTCTATGGGGTCACACAGAGTCGGACACTCAGCAGCAGCAGCTTGGTCATAGCTTTTCTTCCAAGAAGCAAGCATCTTTGAGTTTCAGGTCTGCAGTCACCATCTGCAGTGATTTTGGAGACCCCCAAAATAAAGTAGGTCACTGTTTCCACTGTTTCCCCATCTATTTTCCATGCAGTGATGAGACTGGATGTCATGATCTTAGTTTTCTGAATGTTGAGTTTTAAGCCAACTTTTTCACTCTCCTCTTTCACTTTCATCAAGAGTCTCTTTAGTTCTTCACTTTCTGCCATCAGAGTGGTGTCATCTACATATCTGAGATTATTGATATTTCTCCTGGCAATCTTGATTCCAGCTTGTGTTTCTTCCAGTCCAGCGTTTCTCATGATGTACTCTGCATATAAGTTAAAATAGCAAGGTGACAGTATACAGCCTTGATGTACTCCTCTCCCAATTTGGAAGCAGTCTGTTGTTCTGTGTCCAGTTCTAACTGTTGCTTCTTTATGTACATACAGATTTCCCGGGTGGCAGGTAAGGTGGTCTGGTGTTCCCATCTCTTTAAGAATTTTCCACAGTTTGTTGTGATCCACACTATCAAAGGCGTTGGCATAGTCAATGAAGCAGAAGTAGATATTTTTCTGGAACTCCCTTGCTTTTTTGATGATCCAATGGATGTTGGCAATTTGATCTCTGGATCCTATGCCTTTTCTAAAACCAGCTTGAACATCTGAAAGTTCACTGTTCACATACTGTTGAAGCCTGGCTTGGAGAATTTTGAGCATTACTTTACTAGCACGTGGTGAGTGCAATTGTGTGGTAGTCTGAACATTCTTTGGCATTACCTTTCTTTGGGATTGGAATGAAAACTGACCTTTTCCAGTCCCATGGCCACTGCTGAGTTTTCCAAATTTGCTGGCATATTGAGTGCAGCACTTTCACAGCATCATCCTTTAGGATTTGAAATAGTTCAACTGGAATTCCATCACCTCCACTAGCTGTGTTCATAGTGATGCTTCCTAAGGCCCACTTGACTTCACATTCCAGGATGTCTGGCTCTAGGTGAGTAATCACACTATCGTGATTATCTGGGTTGTGAAGATCTTTTTTGTACAGTTCTTCTTCGTATTCTTGCCACCTCTTCTTAACATCTTCTGCTTCTGTTAGGTCCATACCATTTCTGTCCTTTATTGAGCCCATCTTTGCATGAAATGTTCCCTTGGTGTCTCTAATTTTCTTGAGATTTCTAGTCTTTCCCATTCTATTGCTTTCCTCTATTTCTTTGCATTGGTCACTGAGGAAGGCTTTCTTCTCTCTCCTTGCTGTTCTTTGGAACTCTGCATTCAAATGGGTAAATCTTTCCTTTTCTCCTTTGCCTTTCACTTCTCTTCTACTTGCAGCTATTTGTAAGGCCTCATCAGTCAACCATTTTGCCTTTTTGCATTTCTTTTTCTTGGGGATGGTCTTGATCCCTGCCTCCTGTACAATGTCATGAACCTCCATCCATAGTTCTTTAGGCACTCTGTCTATCAAACCTAATCCCTTGAATCTATTTCTCACTTCCGCTGTATAATTGTAAGGGATTTGATTTAGGTCATACCTGAATGGTCTAGTGGTTTTCCCTACTGTTTTCAATTTAAATCTGAATTTGACAGTAAGAAGTTCATGATCTGAGCCACAGTCAGCTCCCGGTCCTGTTTTTGCTGACTGTATAGAGCTTCTCCATCTTTGGCTGCAAAGAATATAATCAATCTGATTTCGGTATTCACCATCTGGTGATGTCCATGTGTAGAGTCTTCTCTTGTGTTGTTGGAAGAGTGTTTGTTTATTGATATGACAGGACATATTTTCATTTCACACTGACAACATTAAGTGCTGGCAAGGATGTGAAGCAAATGGAAATCTCACCCATTGCTGGTGTTGACCTAAAACTGTTAGAGGAAACACTGACGGAAACCAGCCGCCCTGGCCACACAAGATAGTAGCCACTTGCATGAGTTACCTTCAAAAGGAGGTCCTGGTAAAGAATGAAGAACTAACAAGCTACCGCTAAGCAGAAAAAAATCAGGATAGGTCAAAAGGAGAGAGGAGTCTCCAGTCCATTCGTCCTACCAACCAACCTCCCAGAATCCTCTCTGGAATACATCTTGGCTGAGCCATGCACACGCCCAGAAAGGACCCTAAATCAGAGTGATTGGCCAGAGACAACCTGGAAATCAATCCAATTACCATAAAACTCAAGGCTGCAAGCCTCATGGGCAGAGTAGTTGCCCTGGGTTCCCTTACTCCGCTGCTCTCAGCCTGGGCATCCCTTCCCAATAATGTCTCTTGCTTTGTCAGCATGTGTGTCTTCTCAGACTATTCATTTCCAAGTGTTAGACAAGAGCCCACTCTTGGGCCCTGGAAGGGATCCCCCTTCCTGCAACAAAACAATAAAACAGCCAGTTGTTTTACAAGCAAAATGGATTTATTCAGGAACAGCAAAGAATTACAATGTGAGATGCATAAATCAATTGCAAACCACAGGCAAGTCCAGAGAACAAAAGTAGAGAAAACATTCTTTTATAGAGAAGAAAGGGGAGTTGAGAGAGGCTGTTAAAATCAGTTTGTGGGAGTAAACTGGGCACTGCAAGGCCACTGAAAAGGGTAGTGGGTTTTTCATTGGCTGAATAGTGACAGTTTTGTCATTGGTAAGGCTATAGCCAGGCAAGGAGAAATTCTTTCCGTTTCCTGCTGGGTAGTAAAGTAGTAAAGTATTAACTTTCTTCTTGTTGATAATGCAATTAACCTTGAGTGGTAGAGTATGAGAGCTCCCCCTTCTGACATCTCGGCTCCATTTTGCAAGATGTTTCCATTGATTAATTTTCAGGTGGTGGCAATGCAAAATGCCATAGTCACTCTGANTGACAGTTTTGTCATTGGTAAGGCTATAGCCAGGCAAGGAGAAATTCTTTCCGTTTCCTGCTGGGTAGTAAAGTAGTAAAGTATTAACTTTCTTCTTGTTGATAATGCAATTAACCTTGAGTGGTAGAGTATGAGAGCTCCCCCTTCTGACATCTCGGCTCCATTTTGCAAGATGTTTCCATTGATTAATTTTCAGGTGGTGGCAATGCAAAATGCCATAGTCACTCTGGAAAGTGGTTTCCAGTTTCCTTTAAAGTTAAACATACTTTACCATAGAACCTAGCAGTCTTACACTTGGGTACTTACCTTAGTGAAATTGAAACTTTTAATATCGCAAAAATCTATAAGCAAATGTTTATAGCAACTTTACTTGTGTTGGTCAAAAAAACTATAAACAAACCAAATGTCCTTCAGTGAGTGAAAGGATAAAAAACTGGTATTAAATGTTTAGAATACAATACTATTTGGCAGTAAAAAGTAATGTATTATTGATATTAATATATTTGGGAAACTTGGATGAATCTTAAAGCCATGTTAAATGAGAGAAGTCAGCCTCAAACATTCCATTTTTGTGATATTCTCAGAGAAGGCAAAACTACAGGGGTGAAAAATAGCTCACTGGTTGCCAGGAGTTATGGTGCAATTAGAGTTTGAATACAAAGTAGTATATTTTAGAGTGATGAAACAATGTCCTGTTTGTGGTGATGGTCAGATGAATCTAAAGATGTTAAAATTCATAGAACTGTACTTTGAAAGGAAAAACAGCCAAATTTACCCTGTGATATTATTAAATTATGGACTTCCTGCTGGCTCAGATGGTAAGGAATCCAAGAGAATCTGCCTGCAATGTGGGAGACCTGGGTTCAATCCCTGGGTTGGGAAGATTCCTTGGAGAAGGGAATGGTTTTTTTTTTTTTTTTACAAACAGAATGAGAGAGATTATTTCAAATATCTGTTACTTCAAATAGCTCTTCTATTTGTGGTTATGCTATCAATTCAATATGCACTTTACCTGTTTATATTAGGTAAAATATTGAAATAATTTCTAAGTCAAATCTTCAAAACAGGATATATTCAGAGAAGTCTAGCTTCTTTTAAAAACCTCTCCTCTTTCTCATTTCTTCCTCTTCCCATAGATGGGCATTTAAAAATTTTCCTTCCACTTAAAAACAGATGTACCTAGTGCTTTTGTTTCTGTCTCCCCTCCCCTCCATCACTCTCTTCTCAATATGGAGAATTTCAGGTTACTTAAGGTTATTGAAGTGAGGAACAAGACAGCAGCAAAAGCCGGAGGCAAGAACTTCTTGCCTGAAGGATGGGGACATGCCTGGGGAGAGTGCAGTGGGGTGGGTAGGACAGAGCTACCTGTGTTACTTGCCTGGAGCTCCAGTATTTATTAGACTTCAGATGAGATCTGAAGTTGGGCAGTGGGCAGATGATAAAGCAGAAAGCTCTGCCATCAGGTCAAACAGATTTGGTTAGACTGTCTAACTGGCTACTGGGTAAATTTACTGAGTACTCATAGAATATCTAGAAGATTAGCTCCCAGTCCTTGAAAATATGCCTTCTAGCTTCTTGGCAAAGGCAAAGCAAAACAGGGACAGCTCTGTACTGTTCCTGTGGTTTTAACTTGATACAATATACTTTAGAGAGCAGTTTGTTGATGAACATCCAATCTCCAAAGCAAAATTAAAGAGAACAAAACTGTGACAAACCTAGACAACATATTAGAAAACAGAGACATCACTTTGCCGACAAAGGTTATTATTCTAAATTTAAAGAAACAATGACCATATAGCTTTTATTTTCTAAATCTTCAAGTTAAAAGCATATACTGTCTTGAAGTTGTTTTTCTGGTTGTGAATGCTTACCATAGATTTGCTGCAGTAATCTTAACATAGAATCTTTTGTCAGCTAGATAGCCAATTGCAGCTGTTCCAGAAGCAATGATAATTGCTGTGGTCCTGTCAGCTCCTAGTGCTTCCCAGGTGGCTCAATGGTGAAGAACCCACCTGCCAACACAGGAGATGCAGGAGACGTGGGTTCCGTCCCTGGCATGGGAAGATCCTCTAGAAGAGGAAATGGCAACTCACTCCAGTATTCTTGCCTGGAAAATCCCATGGACAGGGGAGCCTGGCAGGGTACAGTCCATGGGGTTGCAAAGAGTAGGACATGACTGAGCACAATTTAACCCATATGCTGGTATTTGAAGTCAAACTCCAATTGCTGTCACTTGCAAAGTGTGTGCACAGGGTGCTGAGCACAAAGGGACTCCTTTATTTTCACCCTAAAATAGCAACTTTTGGTATTTATTAGTAAATTCAAACCCAGTTTGTGTGTAAAAATTCAAATTGTCTGACAATTATTAAACAATTATTCCATGCTTATTGCCTTTTACTATGCATTCTGTGGCTTTTATTCTGAGTTAACAATAAAACAGTCATATCTTACTATGAAAGTGAATGAAAAGTGAAAGTCATTCATCTTCTACACATCTTACTGTAACTTTATATACACTGATATTTTCAATTCAAGTGTACAAATTCTACTAAGTTTGCTCAATTTTCCTTATTGACAAACCCAGAATGAAGGCAGAGAGGCTTGGAGTCGTTTAAGAGGCATCTGTTGTTCCTACCTTTAATTTTTACCCAGAGCTCAGCAAGAAGGAGGAAAAGGATATCATCTCTCTCTTACTCTTTTCCATATTTATTTTTATTTATTTATTTGGCTATGCTGGGTCTCAGTTACCATCTGGGATCTTTGATCTTGGCTGCAGCATGCGGGACATTTAGCTGTGGCATGTGAAGACTTAGTTGTGGCATGTGGGATCCAGTTCTCTAATCAGAGACTGAACCAGGGCTGCCGTGCAGAACCTTAGTCACTGGGCCATTAAGGAAGTCCCAGTACCATCTCTTTACGACTCACTAGTCTGCCTGGGCTGCTGTAACAAAATACCATAGGTTGGGTGGCTTTAACAACAAAGATGGATTTTCTCATAGTTACAGAGGCTGAAAATTTAAGCCACATGGGACTATCGAGCACTTGAAATAAGACTAGTATGATGAAATATGCTGTAACAGTAATATACATAAGAAATTTCAAAGACATAGTACCAAAAAAAAGGCAAAATATTTCAAATAATTTTTACATTAATTGCATATTGAAATGTCAATGCTTTGAACTTACTGCATTAAATAAAATGTATCATTAACATTCAATTCACCTATTTATGTTTACCTTTTTAATGCGGCTACTTGAAAATTAAAAATTACCTCCATGGTTTGCATTTGTGGTTTGGAGCCTGTGTCCACTGGAAGCACTGCTTTACCTGTTGTNACTGCATTAAATAAAATGTATCATTAACATTCAATTCACCTATTTATGTTTACCTTTTTAATGCGGCTACTTGAAAATTAAAAATTACCTCCATGGTTTGCATTTGTGGTTTGGAGCCTGTGTCCACTGGAAGCACTGCTTTACCTGTTGTCCCTTTGGGAATCTGGTTGAAAATGCCTTGGATCAGAGACAGAGTCATATCTCCCCCCTCCCCCCACCCCATATTTTTATCTTAAGTGGCCTCATGAATTTCTTCTGTGGAGAAGGTAAACTTGGTCTCCCCACCTTGTATGGGCCTTTCTATGGGAAAAAAAAAATCTATGGAAAAAAAAAATCTATGGAAAAAGAAAATATGTCTGCTGTTTGCATTCCTATCACCCCAAGAAAAGCACATCATACGAGAACCATACATTTTTGTCACAGAGGCTTACTTTGGCCCATCGATGGGTTAAATTCAACACAGTCAGCATTTCTCACTTTCTCCTGAGCATGTAAACTAAAATTCTGTTACTTTCTAGCTCTGTCTCTTCTGTGAGGCTCCTGTGAGAAAGATAAAATTATATAAACTGTGGGTGCTTGAACAGTGTTTATTGAATGACTGATAACAGAGCAAACAGTTCTATGTCTCAGTTTATAGATAGAATAGATAAAGAGGAACTTGGTGCTTTAAGGGAGAGACCCGAATCCCTGCTCATCTGCTTCTCCAGCTCCGGTCAAGCTGTTGGAAGTGTGTACGACGGAGGCAGTGCTGGTGGTGGGGAGTCAGTGCCTGAATCTCTTCTTTTCTTGGTAGAAGTAGCAGTGTGTATTATCTTCCCAGAGCTCACGCGGTTGGTGGTGGCAGAGTTCACAGTGGTGGCATTTGGGGTGATGATGGTGTTGATGTTGGCAAAAGCATCGGCACTTTTGATTTTGGGCAGAACAGATAAATTATGATGTTTGGTCTGCATCATGGCACTAACATTTTTGGTAATTTTTAGCACTTCCTGAGAGTCCTCTTTAAGCATGTGGAGCATTTCATTTTGTATGTAGTTTTTTATCAGTTGAACCACTTTTGATCTAATACAACATTTTTTCTTTTTGCATTTATCTAACTCTTTTTCATCCATGTTGCATTGCTCTTTGCATCTCCCCAAACCCATTACGCATCTTCTCAAGCCAAAATATTCTGCACAAATAAAACAGAAAACAATGTGTTAAGGTTAATAACTAGATGTGATATTAAAATTGCTAGAGTGAGAGGAATAGAGTCAGAGTGAATTTGTTAATGCTAAATTTAAAGTACAGTGGTTAAGGACGTTGATGAAGGCAACAGGCAGGCCAAGAGAGTCTTTGTACATCTCTGAAATCCAAAATAAATCTCTAGTCTCTTCTCATTGAATAATTAAAACCTTAAGAAGAAAAGGGAACTCATTTGCTTCAGGGTTAAGATTTTAGATCTCCAATATATAACATCATAGGCACTTGTTGTGTGTCATTATCTCTCCCCAGGATCCTAGGAAATACAGAGAAGAGTAAAATCTCTCATAAAAGTAACCCAAGAAAGAGTTTCAAAAGAGAATCAACTAGACTTTTCAGAAGTTCTGGCTTCTTGCCAAACTCAGTGGTCTATGACTTCACCCTCCTCGACAATCACTTGATCTGTGGTTCTTGCAGCATGGTGTTCTATCATTTTCATCCTCTCTGGACACTATGTCCCTCAGAGATCTTATTTATTATCATAGCCTTAACCTCATCTCTATGAAGATAATTCCTGCATTGTTATCTCTATCTCTAAATCTCTAAATTCCCTGCTTAGTGTAGTGTCTCATCTTCATCTGTTGGATGTTTTTCCATCCTAATGGTTCATCTATTTTTTTTTCCAAATCCAGAAGCTTCTCCTTCACTCAACAATTCAACCGATTTTCCATAAAACACAGGAGATTTATGTAGTGCCTACTGTTCACAGGCATTTCAATATTGTTTCTTACCAGAGAAAACACAGTAAAATACTTGTATTTTAAGAAGCTGCACTGATTAACCTTATCTTATGTGGGATTTGAGACTCAAATTTGACTTTACCGGAGATGACACAACCATACTTATACTATAACCCTTTTCTTAGGGTCCCAAGATAAAAAAATTAGATCTTTGACTACTCTTTTACTTTCCCTTCCTTGACCCCTTGCCTGTTTAAAATCTGGATAATTCTTGTATTCTGAAACAAGTCTCAATGCTTCTGTCTCCATTGCAGAAAACAACAGCCAATCTTCTGACTTAGCCATTTGCTCTGATGTGTTCCTAGAGGCTCTTGTGGGTAGTTTGGGGGTTTCCAGTAAAACAAAGGCTGAGAAAAGGAATGGAACTCTGTAGAAGTCTGAAAAAGTTGAGATGGAGAACATAGACCTGTTCACTGAATCCTGACAGTAGAGTTTTTTTTTTTTTTTGAGCATAATTTTAAGGTCTTCCTTCTTATTACACTGAAGTATAAACTGATCGAATCTTTTACTTAGAGATAGTTTAAATTAGAGATAGAGCAAAAATGGGGTAGACTTGGCTGGAATCCCAGGTGATAGCTATGTAGGAGGCAAGCAGGCAGTTTTATATACTGAATAATTTCTGAGTTCACAAACAATACCCTACTTCCTTTGTAGTTCCATGTGTATCCCCATCAGACACAGTCTGGGTTTGGAGCCTGTGGGACTGTGTGACGGATGGTGAATGACTGATGCAATATAAACTTTTCAGCTGTATCTTTGGGCATCTCATTTTCAGTGTCTCTTTGGGTTTCCATTATCCAGGACTGCCAAATCTCTGCTTCCTCCAACCACTCCCTCTTAGACCCAGGATTTCACATTACCTGTGTTCACCTGCCACTGTAGCATGAGGCTGGCAAAGATAGGGAAAAGGAGCTTCATGGCTGGGTGTCAGAGAAGAAGCCCTGGATCTGGGTTCATATTCTTGAGCTCCAGCCTTTATTGGGATCTTCATGGCCTTAGGCTCTGAGCAGTCAAGTGCAGCCAAAGCTCACGGCAATTGTGTTTTCTATGATTCTGTTTGAGAATCAGTTCAGTTCAGTTGCTCAGTTGTGTCTGACTCTTTGTGACCCCATGGACTGAAGCNTATTGGGATCTTCATGGCCTTAGGCTCTGAGCAGTCAAGTGCAGCCAAAGCTCACGGCAATTGTGTTTTCTATGATTCTGTTTGAGAATCAGTTCAGTTCAGTTGCTCAGTTGTGTCTGACTCTTTGTGACCCCATGGACTGAAGCATGCCAGGCTTCCTTGTCCATCGCCATTTCCTGGAGTTTGCTCAAACTCATGTCCACTGAGTCAGTGATGCCTCCCAACCATTTCATCCTCTGTCATCTCTTTCTCCTGCCTTCAGTCTTTCCCAGCATCAGGGTCTTTTCCAATGAGTCAGCCCTTTGCATCAGGTGTGGCCAAAGTATTGGAGCTTCAACTTCAGCATCAGTCCTTCCAATGAATGACTACCTGAATACCTCACACAAGAAATTTCCTGTTCTTAATCCTGGGGGGAATTATAAGACACATAAGACATGACAGTAAACACAAGCTCTTTACATCTCTTCCTCTTAGGATTTGTTTAGGGTATCTGCTTTACCCTTTGTGAGCCTAGAGTTAGGCCTGAGGCATTTAATGTGTGAGAATCAGAAGAACAGAACTTGCCATAGCCATAGACTCCTGGAGGATAGAGACTTTTCTTTTCTGTACTGCTTTCTCTATGGGTGCCGAATTAACATGAGAACTCAATACATGTTTGTTGAATGAGTTTGTGGGAGGCAGTTCTTGGCATAACTTTAGCGTCTTTAAAAAAAAGAAATGTAATTAACATATAACATTATATTAGTTTCAAGTAGAAGTGAAGATGTTAGTTGCTCAGCCATGTCTGACTCTTCGTGACCCCATGGACTGTAGCCCGCCAGGTTCCTCTGTCTATGGAATTTCCCAGGTAAGAACACTGGAGTGGGTTGCCATTTCCTTCTCTAGGGGATCTTCCTGACCCAGGGATCAAACCCAGGTCTCCTGCAGATTCGTTACTGTCTGACCCACCAGGGAATGATTTGATATCTGTATATATCCTCAGAAGTGGAATTGCTGGACTATATGGTAGTTCTATTTTTAACCTTTTGAGGTATTTCTATATTATTTCTAGAGTGACTGAACCAATATACATTTCCACCAACAGTGTACATAGATTCCCTTTTCTCTTAGCTGTTTTCATCCTTGCCAACACCTATCTTGTTTTCTTGGTGATAGATATTCTAACCGAAGTGAGGTGATATCTCATTGTGCTTTTGATTTGCATTTTCCTAGAGATTAGTAATGTTGAATGGCTTTTCCTGTGCCTGTTGGCCATCTGTATGTCTTCTTTGGAAAAATGTCCATTCAGATCCTCTGCCCATTTTTAATTGATCTTTTTTTTGGGCGTTGAATTGTTGACTTTACACATGGACATCACCAAATTGTCAGTACCAAAATCAGATTGATTACACTTTTTGTAGCTGAAGATGGAGAAGCTATATACAGTCAGCAAAAACCAAAACCTGGAGCTGACTATGGCTCAGACCATCAGCTTCTCACAGCAAAATTCAGGCTTCTTAATAAATAGTGGTCCAATATTTCTACAAGTATTCAGCTGGTTAGAATATTTTCTCTTTTTACACTTCTTTTTGGAACTTGACCCATTATTTTTCACTGAAATATTTCAGAGTGAAAGTCACTCAGTCGTGTCTGACTTTTTTGCAACCCCATGGAATTCTCCAGGTCAGAATACTGCAGTGGGTAACCTTTCCCTTCTCCACGGGATCTTCCCAACCCAGGGATTGAACCCAGCTCTTCCACATTGCAGGTGGATTCTTTACCAGCTGAGCCACAATTCAGGCAAATTATAAATATAATATTCCATTTCTATACATTCTAGTAAACATTAAAAAAAAAAAGGGTTATTTTCCAACATAGCCAACATAATATCATCACACTAGGCAAAATTAATAAAATTTTCATAACATTTAACAATTACTACTCAGTCTATTTTCAAATATCTTTAATTATTCCAAAAATTTTTTTTAAACAACTGATTTGTTCACACTAAAATTCACTCCAGGACCAGTCAATTTGAAGCTTTCTCTAAGTTAACATCAAATTTGCTTGACACGGGTGTGTCAAGGAGTGATTTTCTTTCTTTTTTTCTTTTGGCTGTGCAACATGGCTTTTGAGATCCTATTAAATAGTTCCCCAACCAGGGATCAAACCTGGGCCCTCAGCAGTGAAAGTTCTGAGTCCTAACCACTGGACCCTCGGGGAATTCTCTGATGTGATTTTTAATCTTGGAAGATACTGTGCACATGCATTTTTTGAGAGTTGCCCACACTAGGTAAAAACTGTAACCGTCTCTACTTCCTCTTGAATTTTTAAAATTTTCCTTGATACTAGAGAATTCTTTGGTCAGTCTTTTGACGTCTTACAGAACAATTATGAAAGTATGGTGTTTGTTGTTTCCTAGGAGTTCTCTTAAAGTTTTGAAACTTGTGATATTTGGATAGCTAGTAAGAAAATTTGCTTTGTCCACTAGGTGACACTTGAAATCTGGAATGCCTGAATTTAACATGAATGGAAGTCAATGAAAACCAGAGCTTAGCCATTCATGGAGCTTATGATTGAATAAAAGGGGAACTATGCATGACTGCAATGGATTTTTCAAAGTCTGCAGAAATATCAAATGGAGTATTTTAACTGGGAAAAATGCCTGATATCCTTCATTGCCTCTTAGTCTGATATGATGGGTAGATTAAGAACACAGTTTTGACTAACCTGAAAATTTATCCATAGTTTATGAAGTTTATTAATTTTATTGCTCCAAACATTTTCTAATTTTTTGTTGCTCAGTCGCTCAGTCTTGTCTGACTCTTTGCAACCCCATGAACTGCAGCGTGCTAGGCTTCCCTGTCCTTAACTGTCTCCTGGAGTTGGCACAAACTCATGTCCTTTGAATTGGTGATGCCACCCAACCATCTCATCCTCTGTCATCCCTTTCTCCTCCTACTTTCAATCTTTCCCAGCATGCCTACCTGTTATGGACCTGTATGTGATTTTCTCTTCAAATCATACTATAAACAAAGTCAACCTAAGTCACCCAAGACTAATCTATGATCTTTCTCTCTCTCTCTCTTTTTTTTTGATCTTTCTCTTTTCTCTGGCAACTTTCATCAGCCAGAGAGTACATGTCAGGCAGACATGGGCCGACACACACACACACACAAACACACCTCATCTCATTTGGAGAAAATTATTACTTTGTCATGCTATGGAATTCCGCATCAAGGCCAAGGTGCTATCTTTTCTATTTTAGATCCACCTATCATGGTATTACTTAACTATCAATACGTAAAAAAACCAAATCAAACCTTTGATTCATTTTGATTTAATGAAATAACCTGAAACCCACTGTAGCGTGGAGACAAAACCATGACACTGCGTATTTAAAATAGTTTAATCCTTCAATAGCTCTGGATGAAAAGAGAGCAATAGTTAAATGACGTGTGTGTGTACACAGTCACTTCAGTCGTGCCTGACTCTGTGTGACCCTATGGACTAGAGCCTGCCAGCCTCCTCTTTTTGGAAAGATAACATCTTAAGTAGGATTCAGAGAATATTTCTGAGTAATGAAACACATTAAAGGTCATTTATAAGTAAGGTTTTAAAAGCAATTTGTGCTGCTACGGATTACAATGGGAGCTACAGTAAACGTGAATGGGTGATTTTTTTTTAACTGATCATGACTAGAAAGCAACGTCTCATTATCCATTCCAGCCTACTCAAAGGGAAAATCTATTGTTTAGCCACAAAGGACCTTGAAAATGAGGAGACTATGGGCTTTTTGTGCCTAGCCAAGACTGCATAAAGCCTTGGATATTAGAGTTGACACAGCTGAACAGATAACAGACTAAGGAATCTGTGGAAGTAGGTAGGTGATACCATTTTCAGGAAGTAGTAATGTCATCGTTGGAAATCATAAATGTTAGTTCTCTCAATACAGATTTTTCTCTAAAGGTAGGTTCCTCTCTGAGTTGTGAGTAGGATGTAAGGACATGGATGGGGGAAGGATGTCCCGCCAAGTGCATTACCAATAAATTTTGTGAACAAGGCAACATCTTGTATTTGAATGTTTTGTCTTCAGTCTTCCTAAGATTGACTCAAAGAAGGCAGCCAACGAGATAGGTTAGCATAGGTTAGCACAACAGCTAAGACCTTTACTTTAAGGTTTATGCAGACCTGTGTTGATCCTAGCTCATTCCTCACTAGTTGTGTGACATTGGCCACATTACCAATTCCCTAAATTGTGGCTTAACAATTTTAAAAAGAGATGTTAACATTAATTCCTACTTCATAGTGTTCTTGCAAGGATAAAAGTAAGTAATGCACATAAAATGCATTTGTCATCTAGTAGACCCAGATTGGGGCTTCTGATATGGCACTAGTGGTAAACAGCCTGTCTGCCAATGCAGGAGATGAGGGTTTGCTTGATCCCTGGGTAGGGAAGATCCCCTGGAGGAAGAAATGGCAACCCAGTCCAGTATTCTTCCCTGGAGAATCCCATGGATGGAGGAGCCTGCTGGGCTATGGTCCTTAGGTTGGTCTTTCAAAGTTGGTCACGACTAAAGCAACTTAGCATGTGTGCATGCAGACACACTTTAAGAGGTTGTGGACTTCTTAAACCCTCGAGGGACTTCTCTGAAGTCCAGGGTTTAAGGTTCTGTGCTCCCAGGAACGTGGCATGGGTTCCATCTCTGGTCAGGGAACTAAGATCCCATATGCTGTGTAGTATAGCCAGAAAAAACCAACCAACCAACCAAACAAACAAAAAAAGAGATGGAGCTGAGAAATGAGCTGAGACCAAGTGGGATGCCAATGAGGCAAGTGCAAATCTGGTGGGGCCACTGGTCAGTTCTCACTGCTCATCTTGACATATGAGCAATATTTGACAATCTTTCCTTCCTGACAAACTTTTTTTTCTCCCTGACAAACTTAACTCACTCTGGTTACTGGACAACATAATAAGCTATATGCTGTGCTGTGCTTANATGAGCTGAGACCAAGTGGGATGCCAATGAGGCAAGTGCAAATCTGGTGGGGCCACTGGTCAGTTCTCACTGCTCATCTTGACATATGAGCAATATTTGACAATCTTTCCTTCCTGACAAACTTTTTTTTCTCCCTGACAAACTTAACTCACTCTGGTTACTGGACAACATAATAAGCTATATGCTGTGCTGTGCTTAGTCACTCAGTCATGTCCAACCCTTTGTGACCCCATGGACTGTAGCCTGCCAGGCTCCTCTGTCCATGGGGATTCTCCAGGCAAGAATACTGGAATGGGTAGCCATGCCTTCCTCCAGGGGATCTTCCCAACCCAGGGATTGAACTGGGGTCTCCTGCGTTGCAGGCAGATTCTTTACCAGCTGAGCTACCAGGGAAAACCATACTAAGCTATATGTAATACTTATTCTTAACTCTGATCCTAACTTTGTGCTATGACGCTAGTTTAATCATCTTCAACATATATTTATATCGGCTTCACAAACTTCAAAATTCTTCCAGGTACTGTCATAGAAAGATATTTGGATGAGCCCTAATCACTATAAATTCAAGCTTCTGGTGTCCACAAATTATAAAACAAGGTAAGCAACTTTCTTTAGGAAATGTCTAAAATAACTTTATTACTGTCTTGGGGGTATTTATCAATAATTTTTCAGTACTTTGAAATCATCTTGTAATTTTATACTGAAAATATAGTGTGAGTTTTGTGCTGTGTATTGAGAACTCCAAACTGAACTAGACTAGTGACCTGCCTTTAAGGGGTTCATGTGCGTGCATGCTCAGTAGCTCATTTGTGTCTGACTCTGCTATTCCATGGACTGTAGTCCTCTGTCCATGGGATTTTTCTGGTAAGCATACTAGAGTGGGTTGCCATGCTCTCCTTTAGGGGCTCTTCCCTACCCAGGGATCAAACTCGAATCTCCTGCATTGCAGGTGGATTCTTTACTATTGAGCCACCGAGGAAGCCCCTAAAGCGGCTCATATTCATAGATTATTGCAAATAATTGGAACATGACATGGTGTGACCAGCAACAAAAATACTTACAAAACACAGTGGTGGAACAAAAAGGGAGTTTGCAGCTCTATTTCATTGGGCTAGGGAAACTTTCACAGATGTAGAGATAATTGCACTTGGTTTTAAAGGAAAATTAGGAGCTCAACAGGGACAATTAGGTAGATGAGGTAGGGCAATATTTGTAAAGAGAGATTTAAATGTGCTGGAATCAAATATCAACAATCTCAGATATGCAGATGACACCACTCCTAATGGCAGAAAGTGAAGAGGAATTTAAAGAGCCTCTTGATGAGGGTGAAAGAGGATAGTGAGATAGCTGGCTTGAAACTCAACATTTAAAATACTAAGATCATGGCACATAGTCTCATCACTTCATGGCAAATAGATGGTGAAAAAGTGGAAACAGTGGCGGATTGTATTTTCTTGGGCTCCAAAATCACTGCAGATGGTGACAGCAGCCACGAATTTAAAAGATGCTTGCCTTTTGGAAGAAAAACTATGACAAACCTAGACAGCGTGTTAGGAAGCAGAGACATCACTTTGCTGACAAAGGTCTGCGTAGTCAAAGCTGTGTTTTTCCAGTAGTCATGTGCAGATGTGAGAGTTGGACCAGAAAGAAGGCTGAGTTGCTGAAGAATTGATGCTTTTGAACTATGGTATTGGAGAAAACTCTTGAGAGTCCCTTGGACAGCAAGGAAGTCAAGCCAATCAATCCTAAAGGAAATCAACCCTGACTATTCATTAGAAGGACGGATGCTGAAGCTGAAGCTCCAATACTTTGGCCACTTGCTGTGAAGAGCTGACTCATTTTAAAAGACTCTGATTCTGGAAAATATTGAGGGCAGGAGAAAAAGGGAGTGACAGAGGATGAGATGGTTGGATGGCATCACTGACTCATGGACATGAGTTTGAGTAAACTTCAGGAGAGAGTGAAGGACAGAAAAGCCTGGTGTGCTGCCGTTCATGGGGCTGCAAAGAGTAGGACACAGCTTAGCAACTGAACAACAACGGGTTATGGAAGTAACAAGTTGAGTAGAGGCACCAACACTAATTTGGCAGAAATGTAACTGGTTCCATAAAAAAAAAAAAAAGCCCAGGAGAGGAGAGTGAGAACCAGTTCAGAGTGAGTTGAACACTGTACTAAAGAGACTTGATCTTTGAAAAATTTTAGTTGTGAAATTGAATTTTGTTGTTGTTTTAATTGCTAAGTTGTGTCCGACTTTTTTGGGACGCCATGGACTGCAGCCCACCAGACTCCTCTGTCCTTCAGATTTCCCAGGCAAGAATACTAGAGTGGGTTTCCACTTCCTTCTCCAGGGGATCTTCCTGATGCAGGAATCAAATCTACATCTCCTGCATTGGCAAGTTGTTGTTGTTTTTTTTTTTCCCCAACCACTGATCCACCAGGGAAGCCCTGAAATTGAGCTTTACTGGATGGGTAAGACATTATGGGAAACTGAAATAACATCAATTTATCTAGTCAAGCCAAAAAGCAATCTTTCTCTTAGAGAATTTTCTGAAAGTTTCATACATTAAAAAAATTATTCCCTGGTGGCTCAATGGTTAAGAACCCACCTGCCAATGCAGGGGACATGAGTTTGATACCTGCTCTGGGAAGATTCCACATAAACCATGGGGGCAACTAAGCTTGTGTGTCGCAACTACTGAGCCTGTGCCCTATGGTCCCTGTGCCAAAACTACTGAAGCCTTCACGCTCTAAAGCCTGTGCTCCACAACAAGAGAAGCCATCACAATGTGAATCCTGTGCACCGCAACTAGAAGGCATCACCCCTCGCTGCAACTAGATAAAGCCTGCAAGCAGCAATGAAGACCCAGCACAGCCAAAGATAAATAAGTGAGCAAAATTATTATTGCACATGTGTTTACCTGCATTAGTGATTCAACTTTCCAGATGAATTACCCTTGTGAGTGAACGGTGGCACTAGTTGGATGAACACTGGAAGAGAAGGAATGAACTAGGACTGACCCACACAAACCGAGACGTATGGCCAACCCACTTTGACCCGAGTGGGCTGATGGCCCAGGTGAAGAAATCACTGTTCTTGTTCTCTGGGAGCTCATGTCCTGATGAAGGGGGAGTAAATGTGAGGTGACGAAACATTCGGTGACTGTGAACTCCATATTTGGGAGTGAAAGTGGGGGTGGACTTGAATTTCATCTTCTTCCATGTGGATTAAAATGAGAGCTCAGAATGCTAATAGCATCCAAAGCTGTGTCTCATCTTGAAAGACTCTCTGTGACTGTAAGTGTATGACACAGATCACTGGACAAAGAAATTCTGCTGCCTAGTTGTCTTGGGAAGTCTGTAAACATGAAGCTGTTTCTGGTCCTCCTTATCCTGCTGTTTGAGGTATCTGAAGGTAACTTGTCCAAATGCACCATGAAATTCGAGGAAATATTACTGTTCACAGGACTAGGGCAGGGCCTTCAAGATAGTTGATATCTTGCTGAGATCATCAAAAGGACCCACTGCCTTGGGTGCCTGACTTGAGTCTGTCTTAGAAGATAGGTTCCAGGAAGGTAAGAAATTGGGGCTGAACTCTCAGAAGTCCTCTCCTTCCATCGTCTAGTATTACCTTTACAATGGTGAACATAGTTTTCACCCAGGAATCTGGCCATCTCTTTTTCCATTTAAATTCACTTTTAGCCTATATTACAACAGTAATGTGAACAGTAGAAGCTGCGGAGTCCTGTAGATGTGAGGTTAAAATATGTCTTCCTCATTGCCTAGTTTATGACATGAGCTAATTATTCCCTTTGAAAATCAGTTTTTTCATCTATCACGTAAGGATAATGACTCAGTTCCACAATGACTGTATTTATGCAAGGATTACATGAGCTTAAAGTGCAGCACCGAAGTCATGGTGGGGGCTCTGACCTTGAGAATTCTCTTCCTTGCTGTTGTAGGAAGGTAGGTTGTCTTTTTGTGGCCCTATAAATGTCCTTTTCGGAGAAGGCAATGGCACCCCACTCCAGTACTCTTGCCTGGAAAATCGCATGGATGGAGGAGTTTGGTGGGCTGCAGTCCATGGGGTCACTAAGAGTCGGACACGACTGAGTGACTTCACTTTCACTTTTCACTTTCATGCTTTGGAGAAGGAAATGGCAACCCACTCCAGTGTTCTTGCCTGGAGTATCCCAGGGACGGGGGAGCCTGGCGAGCTGCCGTCTATGGGGTCGCACAGAGTCGGACATGACTGAAGCGACTTAGCAGCAGCAGCAGCAGCATAAATGTCCTTTTAACCTTCAAAGATGATCCTGGTTGTGGAATTTAGAATATGGAGAATCATATCTTTGTTTTCATCTTTATAAGGGCAAAGAAAGAATTGGAAAAGGAGCTTTACAACCTCCATGCAATACTCTGAATAGGTGACAATTTGAATGTGTGGGAAAACTGGCAAACATGGAATTGAGTTTGATCCGTGGATAACATATTTATCTGAGATCAAAAGGAGGATGGGAAGGGAGAGAGCGAGAGTGAGCAAGCGAGAGAGAGAGAGAGAGAGAGAGAGAAAGAGAGAGGAGAAGAGAGGAGAAAGGAGGAGCCAAGTTGTGAAAAGAATGAAGGAAGGAGTTTTCAACAGCAATATGCTGAGACTCACGAAGTATCAGCCAAGGGAGACTTCTGCTGCCCATATCAATGAGTGTGAAACCTAACGACACGGTTAACTTTAAAAGTTCTATCTGTGATGTTCTTTTAAAGGTTTGACTCTGAATTGTGCCCTGGTGACAAGTTGATACTGCCTAGGGCTGACGGGGTGCTGACTGTGAACATTGGCTAGGAACCTGGGATTTTACGTGTCTGAATTTGGGATGACTTTCAAGGAGGAGGCTCTGAGTTTTCTCTCATCATAAGGTTCACTTTGGGACCACAGGAGGCCATAGCTTGTGGGGAACCACATAACTCTTCTTCTGTGTCTCAGGAACTAATCCGGTTCATTGCTGTTTCCTGTGCACAGACACGGCGCGGTCCAGAAAATGCTTTAGTACCATAGCAGGTTACTGCAAGAAGAAATGCATGTTGGGGGAAATATATGACAAACCGTGTACAAAAGGAAAACTATGTTGCATCAGTGAAAGCAAAAAGAAAACACATCAGCAGGCCATACAACAACTCGAACCTTCAAGCAAGCCTGATTTGAAGTTGGACTATGTTATCTTACCCACTGTCACACTTGGCACAATTCCACAATAAACCGAGTGCTGTTGCACTGTTATCCTCTCTTCTTCTTAAATCAAAAGGGCCCCCTAATCTGATGGGGAGGGGCAAGAAATTGATCTACTTCTTTTGTGAACTTGATTTGCCACGTAATAAAGTCTTATACTTTCCCCTGGATTTATTTGTTCATGTATTCGCTCATTTCTTTTAACACTCCAAACTTAAATGAATATTTTTCATGTTTTGGGCCTTATGCTAGCAACATGGCTGATACAGATATGAAGTGAAGATATTGGCAGAAGTGGCAGTTAGTCCCTCCATTTTCTACGTGAGGTAGTATTTCACAGCATTTCAGGTATTACTGCTCTTTTTAATGAAATTTCTTAGGTCTAAACAGATCTCAATGTCTCAACTTTGTGTGTTTGGGAATGAATACAGAGAGTTTGACTAGCAACCAAAATTTTATTAGGAAAAGGCAAGACGTTTGAATATTTTCACAGATAGTTTTTGGGGCAGGTGTAATGGGCAGTGATAACAGCTAATGATAATTCCAGTACATCATTTGAAGCTCATTTAATGTTCATATTCCATCTCCCTTTTTAGTAGCAATTTGAACAGCCAGTTGATACCACTGGGAAAATATTACTCTTAGGATCTCTGAAAGAATTTCACAGTCTGTTTCAATAGTGTGAAATTTATAGACTTTTAGCTATTTGGATGAATGACATCTGCACTTCTAATGGAAAATACTGTGACTATAGTTGACAATACTGTACTGTATAACTGAAGTTTGCTGAGTGGAACTTGTATTCTCACCAAAACAAACAAAAGAACATGAAGGTGATGGAAGTATTAACTAACTAGGTGGGAGATTCTTTTCGTAATGTATACACATATCAAATCATTACAATGTACACTATAAATGTCTTACAATTTTATGTCAATTATACCTCAATAAAGCTGAAATTAAAAACTTTTAAAAAGGAATGAAATTTAAAGCCTTATTAATTGAGAAGGACATATTTAAAAAGCTCTTCATGAACTAGGTAACATTTTTAGTAAGTCATGCCTGTAGGAAATGCTTTCTAAATGAACAGAACTGAACCTTTTGTGGTGACATCCATTGATGTTGCTTGGTTGAAGTATTAGTCATAAGTAGCTTTCATGAAGCTAACATTTACTCATCTTGGATAAAGAAATCAATGAGCCTTATCTCTCCATTTGCATGCATGCTAAGTCACTTCAGTCATGTCCAACTCTTTGCAACCCTATGGAATCTTCTGTCCATGGGATTCTCCAGGCAAGAAGGATGGAGTGAGTTTCTGTGCCCTCCTCCAGGGGATCTTCTTGACCCAGGGATTGAAGCCGTGTCTTTCTCTCTCTCTCTTTTTTTTTTTCTTGGTAAACTCTGTATATTATAATTACTTTTTTTTTTTTTTTACAATAGAAAGGTAAAAATCAAGACTTAGATTTACTATACATTTCTTTTTCTTGCAGATTACAAAGTTTATATTATATAACTGGGGTTCCCTAAATCGAAGTCCTTTTTAAAACAGTTCTAAGAGAGACCAGAAGTGAATGTAAAAGAACTAAATGAAATAAAAAAAAAAATGAGTGAACCCGTGTCTCTTAGGTCTCCTGTACTGGCAGGTGGGTTTTTTTTTTTTTTTTAACCACTAGTGCCACCTGTACACTGTCACTCTGCTTATTTAACTTATATGCAGAGTTCATCATGTGAAATGCCGAGCTGGATGAATTAAGATTGCTGGAAGAACTATCAACAAACTCAGATATGTAGATGATAACACTTGTATGGCAGAAAGCAAAGAGGAACTGAAGAACCTCTTCATGAAACCAAAAGAGGAGACTGAAAAAGCTGACTTAAAACTCAACATTCAAAAAACTAAGATCATGGCATCTGGTCCCATCACTTCATGGGAAAATGGAAACAGTGACAGATTTTATTTCCTTGGGCTTCAAAATCACTGCAGATGATGACTGCTGCCATGAAATTAAAAGATGCTTGCTCCTTGGAAGAAAAGCTATGACAAACCTAGATGGTGTATTCAAAAGCAGAGACATCACTTTGTTGATAGATGCCCATATAATCAAAACTGTGGTTTTTCCAGTAGTCATGTACAGATGTGAGAGTTGGACCAGAACGAAGGTTGAGTTGCTGAAGAATTGATGCTTTTGAACTGTGGTGTTGGAGAAGACTCTTGAGAGTCCCTTGGACTGCAAGGAAATCAAGCCAGTCAATCCTAAAGGAAATCAACCCTGACTATTCATTAGAAGGACTGATGCTGAGGCTGAAGCTCTAGTACTTTGTGTGATCCTATGGATGGTAGCTTCCTACACTCCTCTGTCCATGGGATTCTCCAGGCAAGAATACTGGAGTGGGTTGCCATGTCCTCCTCCAGGGGATCTTCCCAACCCAGGGATTGACCTGGGTCTCCTGCATTGCAGGCAGATACTTTACCATCTGAGCCAGTAGGGAAGTCATACTTAACATTTATCTACACTGTTAGCAAGTATGGATTTGCATTTATTATAATGTTACACAAGTGTGCAGTATACTATTTTATAGGTACAATATCACACAGAAGGTCTTTACAACTGATTCATATTATTTAACTGAAACTTTATACCTATTGTTTATGCCTTTATGCCCTCTCCTCAGCTCTTTTTAGGGCTTCCCTAGTAGCTCAGCTGGTAAAGAATCCACCTGTAATGTGGGAGACCTGGGTTTGATCCCTGGGTTGGGAAGATTCCCTGGAGGAGGACATGGCAACTCACTCCAGTATTCTTGTCTGGAGAATCCCCATGGACAGAGGAGCCTGGCGAGCTACAGTCCATGAGGTCACAAAGAGTTGGACAAGACTGAGAAACTAAGCACAGCACAAAGTAGTATTACTGTACTTGTCATTACAATTAATTGAGGAAATTTTGTGGTCAGTATTTGTTCCTATAGTCTTTATGTAATCTAGATTCTATTTATGTACTCTTACCTAAGAAAAGTGAGAAGGTTTTTAATATAATAATAAACATATACTATCTGCTAAAAATTTGCGGGCTATTGTTAATGCTTTGTAGAGAGGGCAATCTATAGCTTTAAAATTCTCATGTATGGAATGAAGAAAGACTAAAAATAAAAGAGATAAACTCATCTAATAATGTTAGGGAAAAAGGGCATATTAAAATTTAAAAAGTAGATATAAGACATTGTATTTCACACAGGTAAAATGTAGTGAGGCGGATGAACCTAGAGCCTCTTAATCACAGTGAAGAAGTCAGAAAGAGAAAAGCAAGTATCATTTATTAATGTATATATATGGAATCTAGAAAAATAGTACTGATGAACCTAGTAGAGCGTGGACTTGTGGACACAGAGGGGCGAGGTGAAGGTAAGATTAACGCAGGAAGTAGCATTGACATATACACTATTGTGTGTAAAGTAGAGAGATGGTGGGAAGTTGCTATGTAACATAGGGAGCCCAGCCTAGTGCTCTGTGACGACCTGGAGGAGTGGGATGAGGGGGAGAGGAGGGAGGCTCAAGAGGGAGGGGCTATGTGTGTACACACAGCTGATTCACGTTGTTGTACAGCAGAAGCTAACACATTGTAAAGCAATNTATATATATATATATATATATAAAAATTATGACTGATTTGTGTTGCTTTATGGCAGAAGCAAACACAGTATTGTAAAACAATTTTCCACCAAATA
Organism: Oreotragus oreotragus; assembly: GCA_006410675.1. Taxonomy (NCBI): domain Eukaryota; kingdom Metazoa; phylum Chordata; class Mammalia; order Artiodactyla; family Bovidae; genus Oreotragus; species Oreotragus oreotragus. The sequence continues at coordinate 89,298 of SJYX01016093.1, forward strand.
AAAAATAAAAAAGCAGGTGATTTTATTGCGTGTGAAGTTGTTTGAAAAACAAGCGAAAGTAAGAACATAAGTAAAGACCTTGAAGAAGTGGAAGCTCAACTAAAATTCATGAAGAAAGTTTGTTTAATGAGTGAATAGTGAGACACAAGAAAAGCAAAGACAGAAACAATGGTCACAAAGCAGACGTCAATCACCATGTATCTTACAGATGTTAAAAAGAAAACATGGCAAGTTATTTTAGGCAAATACATTTGAAAATCTTAAAAAATAAGAAAAACAACAAAGTAAAAATACAAAAGCTGACTAAAAGAAATAGAAAGCGGGAATTATTTTTTAAGTCATCAAGAAACAACCTATAATTTGTACACTTCCTATACAGTGGTGAATCTTAGTTGATTCTATGAAATGTTTAAAGATATAAGAGGCTCTTAGACAAGTAGGAAAAGAGAGACTACTTCAGATTGATTTTGTGTTTAGTTTTTTAATTGAAATACACTTTTAATTTTAGACCAACTTTCTGTTTATAGAAAAGTAATGCAAAGACAACATAGGGAGCTTCTGGATACTCCTCATCCGGTTTTTCTTGTTAACAACTTACACAACCCTGATGCATTTGTCACAGTTAAGTACACTGACTAAGCTCTGCTCTTATAACTTCAGTAGTTTTTCTTTGACATTTTTTTCTTGTTTTAGGAACCCACACAGGATATCACGTTACCTTTAGTTGTCATGCCTCCTTGATCTTCCTCTGGTCTGTTACAGTTTCTCAGAAATTTTTTGTTTTTGGTGAATTTCACAGTTTTGAGGAGTACTGGCTGAATATTTTTCAGATTGCCACTCAATTTGGGTTTTTCTGATGTTTTTCTCACTGTTAGACCAGAGTTATGGGTTTTTGGGAGGAAGACAGCAAAGGTGAAAGCCATTTTCATCACATCGTATGTTCATGCTATCATGCTTTTCCTATAAAACCTACAGCATGATTTCATTAGGGTTACCCACATGACTCTTTGCTCCTTTTCATTCTCTACACTTTGGAAGCAACTCACCAAAAATAGCCCATATTCAAGGGAGAGGGAGGTGAAGCTCTACCTTCTCAAGGAGGAAGTATTTATATTAATTACTTGGAATTCTTCTGTACAGAAAAATCTGTTTCTTCTCATCTATTTATTCATACCAGTATGGGCTCATGGATGTTAACTTCTGCACTGTATTTATAATCCAGTGTTATGTTACTTATTTTATTACTCAAACTGTCCCAACTTTTTGTCATTTAAAACTCTTTCAAAGTGACTCCTATGTCCCATTAACATGCCTCATCCTTCTGATTTTTATAGCATGTCCTTACTTTCTGGCACTATAAAATACTTTGGGGGCATCTTGTATACTCTGTGCTCCAGTCCTAGGACAGGAGAGAAGAGGATAATTGAGAGAACATATACCACAGATTCATGATGGATATTACAGTGGTGAAATAACAAAGAAACAAAACTGGAAAATAGTGTGGAAAGGAGTTGGAAAGGAAATTTTTTGTGTTCAGTTCAGTTCAGTTCAGTAGCTCAGTCATGTCTGACTCCTTGAGACCCTGTGAACCGCAGCACACCAGGCTTCCCTATCTATCACCAACTGCCGGGGTCTACCCAAACCCTTGTCCGTCGAGTCGGTGATGCCATTCAACCATCTCATCCTCTGTCGTCCCCTTCTCCTCCTGCCCTCAATCTTTCTTAGCATCAGGGTCTTTTCAAATGAGTCAGCTCTTCACATCAGGTGGCCAGAGTATTGGAGTTTCAGCATCAACATCAGTCCTTCCAATGAACACCCAGGACTGATCTCCTATAGGATAGACCGGTTGGATCTCCTTGCAGTCCAAAGGACTCTCAAGAGTCTTCTCCAACACCACAGTTCAAAAGCATCAATTCTTTGGCTCTCAGCTTTCTTTATAGTCCAACCCTCACATCTATACATGACTACTTGTGTTAATCTTATCCAAAACATATATCTTTAAGAATTAGGTGGAATGTGTAAATGGATTGTCATTATGTCATTCTGCATATCGAGACAGCGGTAAGTCTTATACAATAGTGCAATTCAGACCAGTTCCTAGGTTCTTTACATTTCCTCCGAACTCGTAAGGGCCCCAGTCACAGACAGGATGCATTACCAGTGGTAACACATTAAACAACAACAACAACAAAGAAAATAAAAACTTTAGTCTTGCAGTTATATACCTGTGTCCGTCTCCTCCTTAGATAGTGAACTCCATAGTAGTAGGATCTTACTCATTTCCATCTTCCCAGTTCATTGCTTTTACACACTAAAGAACCTAGTCTTACCCATAGTTCAACTTTGGGTACTCTATTCTTAAACCAAACAAAGTGCATGTATATTCTCCGAAAATGTCCTGTCCTTTCTAATTTCCTTCTATATGTTGATTTCATGTTGTTCACTCAAATTACCTTCTTTACTAACACTCAGATGTTGAAATCCTGCATATTTCACAAGGCACCACTTTAATCCTAAATTCACTCACAAATTCTCTTGAATACTCAGCTTCGTATTTCTTCTCCTGAATTATGTGTCTACTTGTCTCCTTCCAGTCTTCCACGTTATAGATTTTTTTAGTGTATTGATTATATCCCCCTTTCAAGGGTAGGTTCTCTGTTGCCCTTATCAATTCATAATTTGATATGCTGAGTTTTCAATCTCTGGTTAAAGAACAATGAGTCAGAAAACTGGCAATGAGCTTTATTAGACTATTCTTTAAGGTCATTATGGGGATCTAGGAACAAGAAAGGAGAGGATGTGGACTACTTCATCTTAGATCAATGGAATAGGTTGAGAAACGAACAGAAAATCGTGTTTGATTTATGTAGGCTTTCTGTGGGAGTGTGTAGAATTCTGTTCAATTAAGTAATCTTGAGAAAAAGTAAGTGCCAATGTCCTTAGCTTTGGACGAGGCGGTCTGGTAATTTTTTTACGTTCTTCCAGTTCCACAAGACTGATGCAACAGTATCTTCCATTTTCACACAGTACTTCACGTACTTCTGTTGTTCTGCATATTTTCCGGCAGTATCCTTGTATATGTTGATTCCAGCATCTCTTAAGTTGTTCGGTTACTGTGCACATAAAGAACAATAGGCCAAGGTCAGAGTTTGAGACAAAAGGTAATTGTGGTCATGGAGAAGACAGGGGATGTTTGTAAGGATAAGGTATATGGGAGACTCACAGAGCATATATCAGTAATGTCCCACAGATATTACCCTCCAAGAGGGTGAACCTCAATGTTTACGTCCAGCTGATCACTCATAGTTTGTTCCTCTAGAGTTCTGGGCATCCACCCAATATCTGATGGACTTCACCAAGAGCAGTGGGTCTTATTTACAGAAATAAAGAAATCGAATTCTTGAGTTCAGGCTATGGAACTATGCTATGCTCCATCTGAGAACCTCAGTAAATCTGCCTCTGTTTGAATGCTGGAAATGGCAACCCACTCCAGTGTTCTTGCCTGGAGAATCCCAGGGGCGGGGGAGCCTGGTGGGCTGCCGTCTATGGGGTCACACAGAGTCGGACACGACTGAAGCGACTTAGCAGTAGCAGTAGCAGAAGGTACTACTTCCTGGAGGAGGAAATGGCAACCCACTCCAATATGCTTGCCTGGAGAATCCCATGGACAGAGGAACCTGGCAAGCGACAGTCCATAGGGTCGCAAAGAGTCTGACATGACTAAAGTGACTTATCATTAACATAACAGTGTACCACTTCTTTACCACTGCTCAGAATACAATAATTTGTTACTATGTATTTATGTCTGACTCAGACTCTGCTCTTGGGTTCATACTTGCTATAATGATAAAGAACGACTGTTTCTGGGTCCAGTCAGATGTTTTCCCCCCTCAACATTCTTACCCCCCTGTTGCTTCTCAGTATTGTACATTTTTATCAATGCATATCTTCCTTTGGCTTCTATGTCATTACAATAATTTTAGATTTGTTTTATTCCTCCATGACTCCCCATTCTCTTTCTACTTCCAGAGGAAGAAATTCCTCCAGACCTTTGCTCACCATGATATGTTTTCTATCCTTCAGTGATCCTAAACATTTTCAATAATCTCAGAGTTTAGGATGTTCATATTTTGGCTTCAGGGCTGGTGCTATCCTCTGGATACTAACCCCAGAGGATGAAGGCTGAGAACAAAAATTACCAGGTTCTAGAGTTCCTTTGACTGTTAGAAGTTTAAGGGGCTAGAAGTAGGCCATTCTTGCTCTGTCATAACAAGCAAATATAAGAGATCTGGTTGTGAAAGAGGACAGGAAGCTGATTTTTTAACTCTTACTATGTGCCAAGCCTTATGCTGGATGTTTTATTGCTTAATAAATTCCCCATGAACCAAAGGGCTTCTCTGGTGGCTCAGTGAGTAAAGAGTCTGCCTACCATGCAGGAGACCTGAGTTTGACCCCTGGGTTAGGGAGATCTCCCAGAGGAGGAAATGGCAACCTACTCTAGTATTCTTGCTTGGAGAATCCCAAGGACAGAAGAGCCTGGTGGGCTATAGTCCATGCGGGTCTGAGGGACTACACCTACCTACCATGAATGAGGTGTCATTATCTCCACAAATGGGGAAACTAAGGCTCTGTGAGTCTTCACCTTTTATCCAAAGTTGATAAAGTGGTAGATGTTGAAGGCATGTTTCTTAAGACTGAATCCAACGTTTCTTCTTCTTCCACTATTCACACATTTTAGTATAATATTGATAGATTAAAAAATATATATATACAGTATCAGAGTGGAAGAAAATAAGGCTGGGTGCTAGAGTAAAAACTGTATCCAAAGAAGTAAGGGTATTCCCAGTTATTGGTCTTATGTCTTTCTGTAGTGAGTCTTTGTCAGAGGAAATTATGACCTCTTTTTAGCTCTATGAATACTCCTTTTAAGAACAGTACCAGAGTAGAAGCACTCAGGAAGAGGGAATTTTTGATGACATTTGATAGATTTCAGCCACTCCTAGGGCCTCTTTTCCTACTGTGAGTTATAAAATTCCCTTGAGTTCTTGAAAGTACTTTATCCATTACTGATTTGAGTGAGCTCCTGAAAATCTCTGGATTACCTGTGAACTTCTGGAACAGCAGAATCGCAATGATCAGGAGGAGCCTCATGGCCAAGCTTCCCAGAGGAGGTGACAACCAGGTCTCTTGGTCCACTATGTCACCTTCCTCAGAGACTTAGATTCTTATACAATGAACCAGAACAGATGGTATGATATGAAGTGTGCCCCCAAATTTCTGAATTGCGGATTTTGCAACATGTGGGCAGACACAGGAAATTCGGTTACTCGCTTAACCCACACATGGGATTCAGAGAAACAGTGTGTTCCATCTCATCACACCTGATGCCATTCTGTAGGCTGCAGACTGCTGGTGAGAAAAGTCTGTGCTTTCTCTACTTTGGCTGTCTGCCTAGATAGACATGTAGACCTATACTTACTTCTAAGAATGAATAAGGACATAAAATAAAGGAAGCCTACTCTGTTGACTGCATTCATCTAAGTCTCTGACTATTGTGTCTAACACTTTAGCCAGTCCAAATGGTAGCCAGTTTTTATCCCTATAGCCTAGCTAAATTTAGTTACTCACAAACAAGCAATATGGGCTTCCCAGGTGGCTCAATGATAAAGAATCCACCTGCCAATGCAGATGCAGGAGATGCGGGTTTGATCCCTGGGTCAGGAAGATCCCCTGGAGCAGGAAATGGCAACCCATTGCCGTAATTTTGCCTGGAAAAATCCCATGGGCAGAGAGCTGTCGCCTGTAGGGCTGCAGTCCATGTTGCACAAAGAGTCGGACACAGTCTAGCGACAGAACATGCAGCAGGACAAGCAACATACACTGGTGGAAGAAAAAAAGAATGACTACAATAGATTTCCATTTAGAAAGGTAAAAATGGGGAGAAAATACAGAGATAACATAGCATAAGGTATCATCTTGATGGACCATAATGGCAAAAGTTTCTTTTCTGCAAGGGTAGAGAAGTCTTTAGTTTGTATCTTTCTGTTCTATCCTCTGTCCCCCTGTCCATTGATCTCTGTGGAGGTATCTTGGAGGAGGTTGGGAGAGAATTCTTCTGGGGATTGTTCTACTTTAACAACACTTTTCTTATGAATACAGGTTTAGGAAACTATGTGAATGATTTTGTTATTCAGGCTTCGACTTCTATGACATTATAACTCTTCAGAAAGATGAGCAGAAAGTTAACAGACTTTCCTTTCAATTGTTTTCAGTCATTTTCATGTCTAAGACCCAACTCAGAAATCTTTTTGAATCGTGGCAGCTCATTTTAGATCTCAACCAGGACACTAATATCATCTATGGAGTAAGCTTTTGGAGATTATACTATCTCTACCACTCCTAACAATTTCTCACTCAGGCTCTGGCTTTGAGCAGATACAATATAATAGCTTCTGGACAGTGTAGATGAACTAGCTGAGACTGATTACCATTAATTTAAGTAGTATCAACACACTTTTCTGTGTAATACTCCCGGCAACACTTGTCTATCTAAACACAGAAATGTACACAACAGATAGTTGGGTCAATACAGGTTTGTAGTGTGCCCAAGGACTCAAACAACTAAAAGAAGAGGAACAAAAGAGTTCTAGTTATTAGCTAAAGAGTTGTTGAAGTAAATCATGGACTCTATTCTAGATAGGGAGAGAATATAAAGAGGGAGGGGCTGAGAAATGATCTTTGAGATTTGAAGGTGAAAGAGATTATTTATATTAATAAAATATATTGCCTCTACAATGGGGAGAACATTCTATATCTAACCTGCATTGTCTTCTTCACCAACTTTTTGATTAGAAAACTCACATCCCTTTGTCCCACAGGTAATATTAAATGAGCATCTTAGAAAAAATGATCTCTTTACTTTCACTTCAATAATGTATGTGTGTGCCTGCATGTGTAAATGCACATATGTATGTGTATATCTATTCTAGTCCCTGCTGCCAGACAGTCTATGCACCTGGAAAATCTCCCAGATCGATCCCATAAAGTAGGGAGTTGTTCCCATGAGTGAGGTGGAAGAATAAAGAACATGACGTTTCTTAAAGAGGAAGACATCACTAATCAGTACTAAATCTAAATACCTTAAAGTCCACTGGGGGTTTTAAAAGTACAGATTGTTTCAATATACTACTTAAAAAGGGACATGAGTGTAATAAATTTCTGGATAACTCATCCACCAAGCTCTACTGAGTTAGGAGTTAAGAGAGCACATTTGACTGTTTAAGTGGGTCAGCCAGGAAGCATGTTTGAAGTTTTTGTTTTATTTTTCTCCTTATGTCAATTAAAATAGTATTTAAAGATAGTTTTATTGTGTAACATACATTATTCACAAGAATCAGGAAATATAAAGACAAAGAGAAGAGAGAAAACAACTAGCACCATTACTACTATCTAAAGAAAACACCTGGGAATATTTTGTATACCATTCTAAATTTTTCTTTAGTTGAACTAAAATTGCTTTATTGTTTAATCTAAATATCAGTTTATGGGATTCTCCTGATTAATAGGAAAGATACAATAAAACTGTCTCAAACTTCCACCAATTGCCTGACTTTTGAAAGCCTCTGCTAGTTTCAGACCTCTGCTAGTTTCCAGAGATGTTTACATTGTCAGGGATACACTGGCCTTCAGAATTCTGTGTTCATATGTTAACTCTGATCTGCACTATATCCACCCTCCTTCAGGTAAAGCTCTTTAACTTCTAGCAAAAATAAAATCACACATACTAAGCATTTTGGAATTTAGTAGAATTTATATAAGACTTTGGGAAGAAGAGCTACTGAGAAGATGATTAACATAAGTAACATAATTAACATAAATAACATAACATAAATAACTTTATAGGATGGAAGACATCATTGAACTTTTTTTTTTTAACCTGACAACTTTGTTGTTATTTTTTAATTAAAAATTTTTATGAAGCTTGCCTTTTCTTTCCTTTCTTCCTTCCTCTCTCTTCCTCCCTCCCTGCCTCTTTATTTCCTTCCTTCCTTCTTATTGAAGTATAGTCAATTACAGGATTATATTAGTTTCAGGTGTTCAACAGTTAAACAGTTCAATTTTGAGATTTTTATACATTACAAAATGATCACTGTGATAAATTTCATTACCATTTGTCACCAAATTTATTACCATGCTATTCCCTAGAATGTACATTACATCACTTATTTATTTCATAACAGGAAGTTTGTACCTCTTAATCTCCCTCATCAATTTCTCTAATCACCCTGACCCTCTCCCCTTTGGGAACCACTAATTCGTTTTCTGTATCTGAGTCTGTTTCTGTTCTGTTTGTTCATTTGTTTTGTTTTTTAGATTCCACATATGAGTGAAATAATATGTCTTTCTCTGTCTGATTCTTTATTATGACTGAGTAATATTCCTTTCCCTAGAAATATCACATCTTCTTTATCCATCCATTTATTGATGAATATTTAGGTTGCTTCCATATCTTGGCTATTGTAAGTAATATTGCAAATAATGCTATAAATAACAAACTTGGGGTGCATATACATTTTCAAACTAGTGGTTGTTTTTCCTTTTAAAAATGCCCAGAAGTGGAATTGCTGGATTGTATGGTCATTCGGTTTTTAATTTTTTGAGAAATCTCCATACTGTTTTTCATAGTGGTTACACCAGTTTACATTCCCACCAACAGTGTACAAGGGTTCCCTTTTCTCCATATCTTCACCAATACTCGTTATTTTTTTGTCTGGTAGTCTTTCTGACATCTGGTATCTCATTGTGTGTGTGTTTTTTTTAAGATTTTTTAAATTAATTAATTAATTAATTTAAACTGGAGGCTAGTTACTTTACAATATTGTGGTGGCTTTGCCATACGTCGACATGAGTCACCCATGGGTGTACATGTGTCTGCCTCCCTGTTCCTAACCCTACTCCCACCTCCCTCTCCATCCCATCCCTCCAGGTTGGTTGTTGTGGTTTTGATCTGCATTTTCCTGATGTTTTGATGTTGAATGTCTTTTCTTGTGTCTATTTGTCATCTGTACATTTTCTTAGGAAAAATGTCTATTTAGGTCCTCTGCCTCTTTTTAAATCAGGTTATTAGTTTTTTTTGGTTTTGAGTTGTATGATTTTTTTTTATATTTTGAATATTAATCATATTAGACACATGATTTGCAAATATCTTCTCCCATCGGGTAGATTGTTTTTTCATTTTGTTACGGTTTGCTGTGTAGGAGTTTTTTAGTTTGATGTAATCTCATCTGTTTATTTTTACTTTTGTTTCTCTTGCCTGATGAGACATATCCAGAAAGTACTGCTAAGACCAACATCAAAGAGAGTACTACCTATATTTTCCTATGACCCAGGCTTTTCCCTGGACACCCTCAGCTGTGACATACTAGCCTTCTCAGAATATCTTCATAGCAGTCAATCTTGGTCCTCTCCCTGGGGTCCAACCTCTGAGGCCTGAGTTTTATAGTTGTAGACTTTACATTCAAATCTTCAATCCATTTTGAATACATTTTAAAAATATGGTGTGTGATACTGTTTCTACAGTTTATAATTTTTTTCATACGACTGTCCAGTTTTCCCAATACCATTTGTTGAAGACACTATTCTTTCTCCATTGTATGTTCTATTCTCCTTTGTCATAAATAAATTGTCCATATATTCATGTGTTTATTCCTGGGATATCAACTCTGTTCCCTTGATTTATGTGTCTTTTTTTTTCTGCCAATACTGTGCTGTTTTGATTATAAGAACTTTATAATACAGGAGTTTTAAAACAGGGAGTGGGATACCTTCAGCTTTGTGCTTTTTTTAAGGATTGCTTTGGCTGGCATATACATGTTAGAATTTTTCATCTATTTTTGTGAAAAATGTTCTTGGGATTTTGTTAGGGATTGCACTGAATCTGTAGATTGCTTTAGTTACTGTGGACATTTTAATAAGGTTAACTCTTACAATCCATAAGCATGGGATATATTGTCTGTGTTGTTCTCACCCCATTCAGACTGAGAGAATTCACTTGGGGCACTGTGAAGGCAGGGTCCTATGTTCTGCAAGCACTCAGAGTTACAGTGTTCCTGGCACAATGATCTGCTGGCTCTCTGATGGACCCAGACGTTTTCCTGGACTCTCTCAGCTGTGTCATACTAGCCCCCTCAGAGTATCTTCATAGCAGTCAATCGGTCCTCTCCTTGGGGTCCAACTCCCGAAGCCTGAGCCTCAGCAGCCAGCCTCTACTTGCTGCAGAGAGCTTGCAAGCCACTTCTTGGCTGGGAAGTGCTGTTTGGCATCGATCCCGGTGGTGAATTCCCTTCACTTTACCATCTGATCACCTGTTGCTGCCTTCCGCTCTGAGGCTCTGAAGCTCCCCCCGACCCCGTCCGTGATCCGCATGTGCTCCTTCCTTGGGGCACAGGTCCTTGTCTTGAAATGCTTTGTCTCTTTTTAAGACCTTTCTCTTCTGCCCTACCTCATTCTGAGGAGACTGGCTTGCCTTTTTGGAAATCTGGGGTCTTCTGGCAGTGTTCTGAAGATATTCTAAAGGAGCTGTCCCACAGTGCAGATGGGTTTTGATGTATTAATTGTCAGGGTGGAGGAGTGATCTCCCTGTCTTACTCCTCTGCCATCTTGAAGGTCTTTCCCATTGTATAACTTTCTATAATATATTTCACAAATACAAATAACCTATAGGGTTTTGTTTTTTCTGCATTAAGTCTTTGTTGCCACATGTGTGCTTCTCTAGTTAGGCACATGGGCTTAGTAGTTGGGGTGTGTGGGCTTAGTTGCCCCCAGGCATGTGGGATCTTAGTTCTCCAACCAGGGTCAAACCCACTTCCCCTGCCTTCTGTAGAGATCATACTTGAGAACTATGTGGCTATGCAGAATTTCAAGGTAAAGCTTTGAGGATATCTTCAGAATTGGCATGAAATGGCTTAGAGATGTTGTAGCCTTGAAAGCAGGCAGCGATGCCTTCAATACGTGATTGTGTTTGTGAAAGATTCTCTTCCTCCATGAATCTCAGACTTTTCATATTTTAAATGGGAATAATATATCTCACTAGTATAAGTCTTAGAATTCCACAGGTGCAAGAGACCTTGGTGTTCTATATGTCTTAACTATTTTAGTTTTCAGAGTGATTTTAGGATAGGTGTATGATTATACCTGTATTACCAGTCAAAAAACTGAGGCAGGTGTCACATGATGAGTAAAAACAATGTAAGCAAACCTAGATATAATCCTGCTGCTGCTGCTGCTGCTAAGTCACTTCAGTCGTGTCCAACTCTGTGTGATCCCAGAGATGGCAGCCCACCAGGCTCCCCCGCCCCTGGGATTCTCCAGGCAAGAACACTGGAGTGGGTTGCCATTTCCTTCTTCAATGCATGAAAGTGAAAAGTGAAAGTGAAGTCGCTCAGTCGTGTCTGACTCTTAGCGACCCCATGAACTGCAGCCTACCAGGCTCTTCCATCCATGGGATTTTCCAGGCAAGAGTACTGGAGTGGGGTGCCATTGCCTTCTCCGAGATATAATCCTAGATATATTTTATTCCAGTCTATTCAGCTTTAATCATGTTATCATAATTATTATAAATTGCTCTTGTTTATTGAGATTGTATATCAACATGCTTGGTATGTTTTGAGTTCTCATACCATGAAGATGCCTTTTCTCCCTCAAACCCTAAAGCAGTTAAAGATTATTTACCACCTTATTTCAAGCATGAGATGAAGAGGGAATGGACCGAAGGCATGAGACAGGAGTTTCATGCTCTAAGATTACAGTTTTCTTCTGTAATCTCATTGATCATAGCTCTGTGGGGTGATTATTGAGGAGAAAGCACAGTGAGTTCTACCACAAGCCTTTAAACCCCATCTGGCTGTTCAAAGAGATTTTATGAGCCTAACTTCTGTCACACTTTTCTGTGCATAGTAATGAACTCCCCCCCTAGGTGAAACATGGCTTATAATCACCCCTAACCACACAGAGCAGCCAAGGTCCAGTGGGCAGGGCCCTCAGGCAACGTGTCTTTCTGTTCACCCAGGAATCGGCAACCTGCTACAGCTATGTCCCTATAATGTGAGTGAATCTGAAGATACTGCTCTAGCCACGTTCAAAGTACTCTGAAGAGGAGTAAATCTGTCTCTGTTCTTCAAGTTTGTAAACTGAGGCTCAAAGATGGAAAATCATTTGTCCACAGTCCAAGACTGAATACGGTCATAGTGGCAACATGAAAGACCTCAATATATGTCTGAGCACAAAATTCATTATTTTCTCTACTCTCCTTCTCTGCTACAATGACCTGCTTCTGCCCTCCCACTTTCCAGCGTGAGTTCAAGACTTCTAGCTACAGTGATAGTCATGAGTATATAAGACCATGATGTTCTACTAGTTGGGACAATTCATCTCTCAAATATCTTTTACTAGATAATGACATATCATAGATTTATCTCTTGAAGGAGGCAAAGGCCTGTTTCCCGGTGATGAGAATAAATGAAGGTGGTATTTCATTCTGATTACCTTCTCTGACTTGTCTGTGTAGAACTCTTATGGGAAAAGTCCTATGGCTAAATACAAGTGCCTTTGATAGCCATGAGTATATAAGACCATGATGTTCTACTAGTTGGGACAATTCATCTCTCAAATATCTTTTATTAGATAATGACATATCATAGATTTATCTCTTGAAGGAGGCAAAGGCCTGGTTCCCGGTGATGAAAATAAATGAAGGTGGTATTTCATTCTGATTACCTTCTCTGACTTGTCTGTGCAGAACTCTTCTGGGAAAAGTCCTATGGCTAAATACAAGTGCCCAACCCAATATTTAAGTTACAGTACAGAGCTCTTGATCTCCCTTCTATCCTAAGTTGGCAATTTATGTGAATGTAGATTTTCAGGGAGAGAAGAGAATTGCATAATATCAAAGTTCTTTTAGTAGACAATTGAGTCTGTCTCAGTTTAACAGCTTCAAATCAGTATTTTTTTTTTCTCTAAAGTGAGGTCACAGTACCTACATCCCAAATGTGTTGTGGGAAATCCAATTAGGAAATAAATAAGAAAGCACTCTATAGAAATGATTTTGTATGATTAACCACTTCAAAAGTATGTAGCAAATGCCTTCAATCTGTAGGAGAAGGCCTTCAGTTGTTCCATATTATGGAACAGTGGTTCTCAAAGTGTGGTCCTTTGGTCACCAACATCAGCATCACCAGGGAACTTGTGAGTAGTGCTAAGTCTCAGGCTCCATCACAGAATTAGAAACTGGAAGCGAAGATCATAAATTTGTGTTTCAGCATGCCCTACAGATATTTCTTATGTCTTTTAAAGTTTGATAATTACTGGTGAAGCAGCTTGTGGGCCTATGAACTGGGAACTGTTTTCAAAGATGACACCATTTCTCTCCATCAGTCAGACAGAATAAGTGTTTTACACTAATTTGTGCCTGGCTTCTATCTCATTTTCATCCCTTTCCATGGAATTGTTGGCACTACAGAGATGGTAATGTCCTTCCAAACAGGGCTGAGCTCAGGGATAGTGGGAAGGGAGGTAAGTGAAAAGACTGACACCAAAATAAGGCCCTTTGCTTTAATAAATCAGGGATCCTAGGTCAGGAGACAGAGGCTGAAATGTTCAAAGACTGCCTGTTGTAGATCCTCCTGTAGCTGCAGATGTCATACTACTACTGCCACTAGGAGTGGTTTTCATCGAACGTTTAGAACAGCCATTATACAGAACGCAGCATAATTTTTCTTTGCTGCACATCCCGGTAGGCGGATTTATCGCTTCCTCTCCATTTCTGCATGTGCTTCTGCAATTTCCAGTTTTGTTTGCACACTTTCTCAGATACCAATTACCTGCATAAAGGAATTATATAGATTGTTTAAGCCAGAGATCTATCACAAAAAGATTAAAATAACCATCAGTTCAGTTCAGTTCAGTCGCTCAGTCGTGTCTGTTTCTTTGTGACCCTATGGACTGCAGCTCGCCAGGCTTCCTTGTCCTTCATCCTCTCCCGGAGCTTGCTCAAACTCATGTCCATCAGGTTGGTGATGCTATCCAACCATCTCATTCTCTATTGTCCCCTTCTCTTCTTGCCTTCAGTCTTTCCCAGAATCAGGGTCTTTCCCAATGAGTCAGTTCTTTGCATCAGATGGACAAAGTATTGGAGCTTCAGCTTCAGCATCAGTCCTTTCAGTGATATTCAGGACTGATTTCCTTTAGGATTGACTGGTTTGATCTCCTTGCAGTCCAAGGGACTCTCAAGAGTCTTCTCTAATACCACCGTTTGAAAGCATAGTTCTTTGAACTTTTGATTATTCAAGTTCTTTAAGTTGTTTTATTATATTTTTCCAAATCATAAAGTCTTGCTCTGAGAGTTATGTGGGATTTTATAAATATGTATAAGTAGAGTTTTAAATACATAAATTATGAGCCTTTAAGAGATAAAATTCTGCATATAAACACTCACCAGGTATCTATTTCCCATTATTTTAAATGGAAAATATATAACACATTATTAGTCATGAATACAAAACCTCCAACCAGTTTCATAAGAAGAACGTAAACACACATAAACACCTACATAGAAGTAAAAAAGCTATAACTTTAAAATAAGAAATGCTCAGATTATTGCTGTAATGCATATATAAAAATTATCTCATCACAAGGTATAACACAGAGAAAACGCTGAAGAGACAGTTGAATCATTTCTTTCCTTACTCTATAAGTTAGTTGTCATTCCTATACTCACCAACAAATATATCACGTATGCCTGTGTCTTCCCTGGTGGCTCAGCTGGTAAAGAATTCACCTGCAATGTGGAAGACCTGGGTTTGATCCCTGGGTTGGGAAGATCTCCTGGAGAAGGAAAAGGCTATCCACTCCAGTATTCTGGCCTGGATAATTCTATGGACTTATAGTCCATGGGGTCGCAAAGAGTCGGACACAACTGAGTGACTTTCCTTTTCACTTTCACCATATCAAGAACTCAGCAAGATGATGAGAATAAAATAACGAACAGGAAGACAAGGTCAAGAAGCTTATATTAGAGAAGGCGAGAAAGAAAACAAACAAGCACATTAATAAACAAAATAACTACAGATTGTGATAAGTGCAGCAAATGAAAACAATAATGCTGTGTGCTGCTGCTGCTAAGTCGCTTCAGTCATATCTGACTCTGTGCGACCCCATAGACGGCAGCCCACCAGGCTCCCCCGTCCCTGGGATTCTCCAGGCAAGAACACTGGAGTGGGTTGCCATTTCCTTCTCCAGTGCATGAAAGTGAAAAGTGAAAGTGAAGTCGCTCAGTCGTGTCCAACTCTTAGCGACCCCAGGGACTGCAGCATACCAGGCTCCTCCATACATGGGATTTTCCAGGCAAGAGTACTGCTGTGTAATAGAGGGTAAATGAATAGAGTAATCGTTTTTGAGTGCTATTGCTGCTACCATTATCTCTTAACTGCTGCTTCATCTTCCTCTGAGAATTAAATGAGATTCTCTTGCATGATATTTACATACATACATTTATATCCATAGATGTACAAATGCATGCATGGGTCTCTCACGCCTAAAATCAGAATTCTACGTACAGTCACTAAGGAAACTATACCTCAAGAAATGCCATTCAAACCCAGATATAAAGGATCAAAAGTTTCCAGCTATTTGAAGAGCTAGAGGAAGAGTATTTAAAGAAGAAATAACAAATGAGAAAGCCATGGGCCAGGTAAGAGCTTGATATTTCTGAGAAACAGAAAGATTGCTTCACTTCTTTTGTTTTCATGATTTTTCTTACTCTGTCTCGTCTTGTTGTCTTTTGTATTCTGCAATGTCTCTCCATAATGGTCCTTGGCCTTAAGTTTCCTCTCTAGTCATTCCCTCTGTGATCCCCTTCTGTCTCACTCTCCCAAACATCTCCATGGAAACGTTTTTCTTTAGCTTTCTTCAGCTAGGACTTGTGGATGGAGACCTCTGAACAAAGCTCCTTCCTTTCCATCCTGATTTTCTTTGGGCCCTGATGTTTGTCGATCCTTCCTTCCAAATGTCCTAAGAGTTGCCTTTCTAATGCCTTCAGATTTTGGATTAGACTTGCATAGTTCTACAAAATAATCCTGAATTGCTTGTGTTTGTCTGTTAATAGAAAGGTAACTGAGGAATTTTCTTAGGGCTGTTTGTTTAGAAAGAGGGCACTGTGCGACCATGTATTGTACATAATCGGAATCCCAGAGACGGAGGGAGAAAGCATGCGGTCTAAACCCAGAATTTCAAGGATTCCATAAATCTGAACCATCTTCTGAGAAACCCTCATACTGTTACTAATTTTCTCTTATCTGTCATCAATTTGAATAGTTCAGCAAAAATCTAAGGAACGTAAAGCACTATCTCTAGAGGCAGGCTGTAGAGTGATACAATTTTCTACCTTCTAGTAAATTCTACCTCAAAAAAGTTAGTTTCTCACTTTATGTCATAATTAAAATGTGGGGCTGCATCCAGTATAAAACACAGAATAAAAACCCAATGGTGGAGCTTCCTTGGTGGTCCAGCGGTTAAGAATCCGCTGGTTGCATCTGTGGTTCAGGAAGATCCCACATGTCATGGAGCAAGGAAGCCTGTGCGCCACAGCTACTGAGCCCGTGCTCTAGAGCCTGTGAGCCGCAACCACTGAGCCCACACCCTGCAACTACTGAAACCTGAGCACCTAGAGCCTGTGGTCTGCAACAAGAGAAACCACTGCAACGAGAAGCCCACACACAGCAATAGAGAGCAGCCCCCGCTTGCCACAACTAGAGCAAGCCCGCAGGCAGCAACAAAGCCCCACCACAGTCAAAATAATAATAATAACTAAATAGATAAATCTTAAAAAGACAGCGGTAAACATGAATGAACTCTTCTCAACATGAAGGAAAACTTCCTAAGCTAATAGGAGAATGCAAAAAAGTACCAATAGATTCAACAACGTGAATATAAAAAACCTGTGCCTTAAAGAAATCAATAAAATTCTTTTTCGAAATAATCAGTGTATTGCTAAATATTTAGAAGAAATATGAAATAGAAATACTGAAAATACTCATACACTAGTAAGACTTGGAAATACATGCTAGTTTCCTAGGACTCACTTAGATACCTTTTGATCAAGCAATGGAACTTCTAAAATTTGCCCATATAACCAGAGAATCTCACAATGATATATTAACAACATCACCTATAATAGTGACACATTGGAAAAAAATAATCCAACTGACAAACAATAAAAGATTCTCCAAGTTAATATTGGTACAGTATGCGACAAAATAATAGGCTTCTACTACCAATTGTACTTTCAAGAAATATTTAAAGATCTGTGAAGATTTCCCTGATAAAACATTAAGTTAAAAAAGGGCAGGTTCTAAGCTTATACATCAGTTGGTCCCAATTTTTAAAATATAAGCAATGAAGAAATGGTGGTATTTATTTCTAAAACGCCTTCAGTGTTCTTAATTTTGTAAATATAAACTCTAGAACTTAACAAGAAGAAATGTTTACACAAATAGAAATAAAATCAGACATGCAATTTCCAACAGGCCTGAATTCTTTTCTCATGTTCACTCAGAATATTTTTCTTCCCTTTTCCACGTTGTATTTCTATAGATATTTAGGAGTAAACTTCCCTGTTCTAATCAAATCCAAGAACAAAAAAAAAAAGAAAAAAAGAGAGAGAGAGAGATCTTCTTTAGAAGACCAAGAAAATTGAGAGAAGTATTACAGAATTGTAACTTTGGGAGGTTGTCATACAAAATGAAGTGAGACAGGGCTGGACCAAACTGGCCTTAAGCGATAGAATAAAGGGAAGTTTGGAATGTTAGTCTTTGGAGGCAACTTTACAGGTTTCATCCTTCCCTCCTTCAGCTTCCATTACAGACACTATTCTATCATGAGAGTCTTGAGGTCTCTTATAATAGAGGTGTTCTGAAGAAGTAAGGCAAATCTCAGCCCACCTCCCCCTGACAGTGGAAGCCCTGCCTCACTCCCATGGATGTTTGGTAATAGGGACTCCACATGCAGGACCCTAGTTCAGGCTAACATTTCTACTTCCCCAAGATTCAAACAGAATCTGTTTTACCTGAGACCAACTGGACCAGAAGGATAAGGAGTATAAGAGTGAACAATAGCGACTTCATTGTAGGCAGTGGGTGCTGCGGAATCCAGAACACTCTATGTAGTGTGACTCTGAACACAGGTCTTAATTGTCCTCCCAAGGTGGGGTTGGGCTCAACCAGTGTACCAGAAGGAGACAGTATATTGTGCCAAACATAACCTCAGTCCATTGGCTAGCAGCTCTAATTGAGGCATCACTATTCAAGAGCCCTGTTCTAGGCATGCCTTGGGGGAAAGAGAAAGACTCAGAAGAGAAGGTGCACTCCCTGCTGAAATGTGTGACAGGAGAGAAAGACACTTACAGAAAGAATTTACGTGGATACCCTAAGGCTGGGTACCCCATCTGTTTTTGTTTGTTTGTTTGTTTTTTTGTTTTTTACAGTGTCCTGTGTTGTTTCTGCCAGAGTATTTACTTTAGCACATTGTGACAGCTCATCATCTGTCTGTCTCTCTCCCCAAAATGCAATGTATTTTTGAATACTGACTACTTATTATTATTATTTACTTATTATTATTGCCTGTATATTAGTTCTGGGCAATAAAGAAGTATCTAAGTCATTCTCTGAGAAATGAAGAAGTTGATATTTTGTTGATAATCTGGCAATTTATAAAGTTTTATTTTTTAAAGAAATAAACAATACTCAAAGATTATATGCTAAGATTTCTTTAAATCCCCACTTGGGTCCAGTGACAGAGCATCATAAATTGAAGTGCATCCATATGATATAAGGCTGTGTCTGTCTTAGCACGAGTGCAGCAGGTTTTTTCTCTATATTTCTGAATGAAAAAGCAATATTATAGAACATGCATAGTCATGATTCAATTTATGTGAAAAAGTTATGTGAAAAAGTATGCATTGTATTAGTAAATGCTTTAACTAGAGTGACAAGTGGATATTCTAATAATAGTTGTTTTCTGACTGAGTTTAAGGCAGGCGTTCAAAGAAGATTTTATTTGTGTTCGAATTTTTTTAGGAGCGGGGGTTGCCCAGTGGATTGTGACTAGAAGACGTAAAGTCCTAGAAATTTATTCTTCTTGTGGTTTTTATTTTTCCTTTTAAAAATTACTGAGATATAATTGGTATACAGTTGAACTGAATTATTTAAAGTGTACAATTTGATGAATTTAACAAATTATACACTCTTAAACCAACATCAGAATCAACATAATATATACATTCATCCTCAAAAGCTTCATTATGTCCCTTAGATAGTCACCCCTTCCTCTACCTTTTTCTCTTCTCAGCTCCATGACACCCAGTCCCCTCTGATCTACTCTCTGTCCTTATAGCCTTGTTTACATTTTCTAGACTATTATGTAAATGAAGTCATACAGTATGCAACTTTTCCTGCCTGGATTCTTTCATCCAAGGCAATCTTTTTGAGATTCTTTCTCACCATTGTGTGTATCAGTAGCTCTTTCCTTTTTATTGTTGATATTCCTTTTTATAGCAATTTTATAACAATGTTTGCCATCTCTTAGTGGATGTTTTGATTGTTTCCAGCTCCTAGCTGTTGCAAATAAAGCTACTATTGATCATTTTCGTGCAAGTTGTTCAGTGGACAAATGCTTTTATTTCTTTTTGGTAAATACCTAGATGTGGAATGACTGACTCACTGGGTAGGTACATATTTCACTTGCTAAAATACCAAATTGTTTTCCAGATAGCTGTGCTACTTTACATTCCCACCAAAAGTATATGAGGATTCATTTTTCATCAACACTTGGCACATGTAGTTTCTTTCTTCCTTTTTTAAAAAATTTTAGCCATTTAGTGAGTATGTAGTTAGTGATGAAAATATTTACTAGGTTTTCATGTAATGTTTATCATCCACATATCTTCCTTGGTGAATTCTATTTATATCTTTTTCCCAAATTTTGCTTAATTCTCATTATTATTGAATTCTAAGTGTCCTGTTTATTTTAGATTGAAGAATTTTGTTGGATTATATAATATGTAAATAGTATTTCCCAGTCTGTGACTTGTATTATCATTTTCACATCAGTACTATTTATTTATTTATTTATTTGAACTCCCACACATGAACCTCCCCCCCATGCTACAGCTATGTCCCTATAACATGAGTAAATCTGAAGATGCTGCTCTAGCCACCTTCAAAGTACTCTGAGGAGGAGTAAATGTGTCTCTGTTCTTCAAGTTTGTAAACTGAGGCTCAAAGATGGAAAATCATTTGTCCACAGTCCAAGACTGAATACGGTAATAGTGGCAACATGAAAGACCTCAATATATGTCTGAGCATAAAATTCATTATTTTCTCTACTCTCCTTCTCTGCTACAATGACCTGCCTCTGTCCTCCCACTTTCCGGCGTGAGTTCAAGACTTCTAGCTACAGTGATAGTCATGAGTATATAAGACCATGATGTTCTACTAGTTGGGACAATTCATCTCTCAAATATCTTTTATTAGATAATGACATATCATAGATTTATCTCTTGAAGGAGGCAAAGGCCTGGTTCCCGGTGATGAAAATAAATGAAGGTGGTATTTCATTCTGATTACCTTCTCTGACTTGTCTGTGCAGAACTCTTCTGGGAAAAGTCCTATGGCTAAATACAAGTGCCCAACCCAATATTTAAGTTACAGTACAGAGCTCTTGATCTCCCTTCTATCCTAAGTTGGCAATTTATGTGAATGTAGATTTTCAGGGAGAGAAGAGAATTGCATAATATCAAAGTTCTTTTAGTAGACAATTGAGTCTGTCTCAGTTTAACAGCTTCAAATCAGTATTTTTTTTTTCTCTAAAGTGAGGTCACAGTACCTACATCCCAAATGTGTTGTGGGAAATCCAATTAGGAAATAAATAAGAAAGCACTCTATAGAAATGATTTTGTATGATTAACCACTTCAAAAGTATGTAGCAAATGCCTTCAATCTGTAGGAGAAGGCCTTCAGTTGTTCCATATTATGGAACAGTGGTTCTCAAAGTGTGGTCCTTTGGGCACCAACATCAGCATCACCAGGGAACTTGTGAGTAGTGCTAAGTCTCAGGCTCCATCACAGAATTAGAAACTGGAAGCGAAGATCATAAATTTGTGTTTCAGCATGCCCTACAGATATTTCTTATGTCTTTTAAAGTTTGATAATTACTGGTGAAACAGCTTGTGGGCCTATGAACTGGGAACTGTTTTCAAAGATGACACCATTTCTCTCCATCAGTCAGACAGAATAAGTGTTTTACACTAATTTGTGCCTGGCTTCTATCTCATTTTCATCCCTTTCCATGGAATTGTTGGCACTACAGAGATGTGATGTCCTTCCAAACAGGGCTGAGCTCAGGGATAGTGGGAAGGGAGGTAAGTGAAAAGACTGACACCAAAATAAGGCCCTTTGCTTTAATAAATCAGGGATCCTAGGTCAGGAGACAGAGGCTGAAATGTTCAAAGACTGCCTGTTGTAGATCCTCCTGTAGCTGCAGATGTCATACTACTACTGCCGCTAGGAGTGGTTTTCATCGAACGTTTAGAACAGCCATTATACAGAACGCAGCATAATTTTTCTTTGCTGCACATCCCGGTAGGCGGATTTATCGCTTCCTCTCCATTTCTGCATGTGCTTCTGCAATTTCCAGTTTTGTTTGCACACTTTCTCAGATACCAATTACCTGCATAAAGGAATTATATAGATTGTTTAAGCCAGAGATCTATCACAAAAAGATTAAAATAACCATCAGTTCAGTTCAGTTCAGTCGCTCAGTCGTGTCTGTTTCTTTGTGACCCTATGGACTGCAGCTCGCCAGGCTTCCTTGTCCTTCATCCTCTCCCGGAGCTTGCTCAAACTCATGTCCATCAGGTTGGTGATGCTATCCAACCAT
>SJYX01016093.1:125936-151539 GCA_006410675.1 Oreotragus oreotragus
AAGAATTGATGCTTTTGAACTGTGGTGTTGGAGAAGACTCTTGAGAGTCCGTTGGACTGCAAGGAGATCCAACCAGTCCATTCTGAAGGAGATCAACCCTGGGATTTCTTTGGAAGGAATGATGCTAAAGCTGAAACTCCAGTACTTTGGCCACCTCATGCGAAGAGTTGACTCATTGGAAAAGACTTTGATGCTGGGAGGGATTGGGGGCAGGAGGAGAAGGGGACGACCGAGGATGAGATGGCTGGATGGCATCACGGACTCGATGGACGTGAGTCTGAGTGAACTCCGGGAGTTGGTGATGGACAGGGAGGCTTGGCGTGCTGGAGTCCATGGAGTCGGAAAGAGTCGGACAACGACTGAGCTACTGAACTGAACTGAACTGAATAATGAGTGATTTGAGCATCTTTTTGTATGTTTACTGGCTATCTGTATGTCTTCTTTGGACAAATGCTTGTTTAGGTCTACCAATTTTTGACTGGGCTGTTTGTTTTTCTTATATTGAGCTATATGAGCTGCTTATGTATTTTGCAGATTAATCCTTTGTTATTTGCTTTGTTTGCAAATATTTTCTCCCATTCTGAGGGTTGTCTTTCCATCTTGTTAATGGTTTCCTTTACTGTTCAAAAGCTTTTAAGTTTAATTAGGTCTTATTTGTTTATTTTTATTTTCATTACTCTAGGAGATGGGTCAAAAAGGATGTTGCTTAATTTATGTCAGAGTGTTCTGCCTATGTTTTCCTCTAAGATTTAAGTCTTTAATCCATTTTGAGTTTATTTTTGTGTATGGTGTTAGGGATGGGCTGTTTGTTTTTCTTATATTGAGCTATATGAGCTGCTTATGTATTTTGCAGATTAATCCTTTGTTATTTGCTTTGTTTGCAAATATTTTCTCCCATTCTGAGGGTTGTCTTTCCATCTTGTTAATGGTTTCCTTTACTGTTCAAAAGCTTTTAAGTTTAATTAGGTCTTATTTGTTTATTTTTATTTTCATTACTCTAGGAGATGGGTCAAAAAGGATGTTGCTTAATTTATGTCAGAGTGTTCTGCCTATGTTTTCCTCTAAGATTTAAGTCTTTAATCCATTTTGAGTTTATTTTTGTGTATGGTGTTAGGGGTTGCCCTAATTTCATTCTTTTACATGCAGCTGTCCAGTTTCCCAGCACAATTATTGAAAATTTTCTCCATTGTTTAACCTTGCCTCCTTTGTCATAGATTTATCTTTGTGTTTCTATTCTGTTCCATCGATCTATATTTCGATTTTTGTTCTAGTACCATACTGATCTCGTGACTGTAGCTTTGTAGTACAGTCTGAATTTAGGGAGCCTGATTCTTCCATTTCCCTTTTTCTATCTTAAGGTTGCTTTGGTTATTCAGAAACTTTTGTTTTTCCAAACAAATTTTATTGTTTTTTTTTTGCTCTAGTTCTGGGGAAAATGCCATTGATAATTTGTAGAGATTGCACTGAACCTGTAGATTGCTTTGGGTAGTACAGCTATTTTAATAATGTTGATTCCTCCAATCCAAGAACATGGTATATCTCTTGACCTGCTTGTGTCACCTTTGATTTCTTTTATCAGTGTCTTATAGTTTTTTGAGTATAGCTCTTTTTCCTTCTTAGGAGGCTTATTCTCAGGTATTTTATTCTTTGTGATTCAGTGATAAATGGATTTGTTTCTTTAACTTCTCTTTCTGATCTTTGTTTGTTTGTGCATAGGAATGCAAGAAACTTCTGTATATTTCTGTGTATTCCTGCAACTTTACTGTATTCATTGGTGAGCTCTAGTAGTTTTCTGATAGTATCTTTAGAATCTTCTACATATTAGTGTCATGTCATCTGTAAACAGTGATAGTTTTACTTTTTATTATCCTATTTGGATTCCTTTTTTTTTTTTTTTAAACATTTATAGATGGGGAAGCTGAGGCTTAACAGTGTTAAGTAATTTGCTCAAGATACCAGTCAGTGTATTTATCTTTTCGAAATATTTTTCCCCCAGGTTTATAATTTTTCAGATTTCAGCAGTGAGTAGGAAAGTAAGGAAATGAGCATTTTTAGGGAAATATACACTTCTAAGTTCATTTCACTCACTCTAGTGTAACGGCTTTATGTTACTGTCCATTGTGGGGAAAATGCAGATAAAGGCTTCATTTTCCAGGTTCCATGGCAGTCCAGTGGTTAAGATTCCACAGTTCCACTGCAGGGAGCACAGGTTTGATCCCTGGTTGGGGAACTAAGATCCCACATGTCTTGCAGCTATGTGGCAAAAAAAAAAAAAAAAAAAAAGGCTTGATTTTTCTAAAGCTTTGAGCTCATTTCCCAAGCTCTCAGACTCTGAGATGGCTTCTAGAAGCTTAGAGCCTTAAAAAAAAAGTCTTTCCTTAAATTCCTCTGGTCACAAATATGATGTTTGTTTATAAATTCTTAGGAGAGTAACAGATTAGATGATTAGANGTGGCAAAAAAAAAAAAAAAAAGGCTTGATTTTTCTAAAGCTTTGAGCTCATTTCCCAAGCTCTCAGACTCTGAGATGGCTTCTAGAAGCTTAGAGCCTTAAAAAAAAAGTCTTTCCTTAAATTCCTCTGGTCACAAATATAATGTTTGTTTATAAATTCTTAGGAGAGTAACAGATTAGATGATTAGAGACTTTTACTTGTAACATTTAGTTAAAAATTTCTCCAAATGTTCATGGTGTTATGGTTCATCCGGAGGCAACTGTAGCTCTGTACGTGGTTTGACTTTCTCTATCTTCTTTCTACTCACACTCAGTTTTGATGAGGGGTCTGGCTAAGCATATGAGTGAGTACTTTGGAGTTTAGTTGCTTCCTTAGGGTTTGGAGAAGTTGGCTAAGGAGAACACTGTCTTCTATGTGCCTTTTTAGGCTGGCCTCATGGTAGACCTCAAATGGGTTGGAATTTACCTGTGTTCCGCACCTTAACATCCATCCCAGTCTGATGCATGTAAAGTTAAAACCAAATGAAACTTAAAATTTTCAGGGTGGGGAGGAGTGGGAAAGGAAGGGAGTGGGTAAAATTCTTTGTTTTTTCTAATCTGTGGATACTAAAGAGGGTGGTAACTTTTGCCTCCTGTTAATTCATAAGGTTTGTATTCATACAAGAGTACTAACCATAAAGGTATGTGCAGTGTATGCACAGGCTGTACCTCTTTTAGCTGATCCTTGCATAATTGTACATGTCCTTTCAGGTTATAGACATGAATGACTACCAGAGAAGGAGGTTTGCTTCCCGGATCATAGATAGTCTGTTTAATACAGTGACAGATAAGAAGATAGCTATTTTGGGGTTTGCTTTCAAAAAGGACACTGGTGATACAAGGTATTAATTCTTTCCTTTTTGAGAATCCTAACTCCTCATCCTGATTTTTTGATGGTAGCTGTATATGTGAAATACATGTATGTGTATAGTATAAAGAGTAAAAAAGTGGACGTTCATATCCTCACAAGAAATAGAATCTCACCTGTATATTAAATTCCATAGGTATTAAAATATATACCATTTCAGAAGCATAGCAAACCTGGGTTTTGTTTTTTCCTTCAGAGAATCATCCAGTATATATATTAGCAAATATTTGATGGATGAAGGCGCACACCTCCATATATATGATCCAAAAGTACCAAGGGAACAAATAGTTGTGGATCTTTCTCATCCAGGAGTTTCAAAGGATGACCAAGGTGAGCCAGGCTTTGTCTCTCACATGTTGTTTTGAGTTTGGGCTCCCAAACTTATTTATTCTCTGGAAACCTTTGGTTGTTCAGTTTTTGTCATTGTTATCATTGCTAAGCCCCTCTTTTCAACCTCAATTCTCTAAAATTAAACTCTCAGACATTGCTTCATCAACTTTGATTTGAAATAATCCAGTGGATTAGTAATGTAATTACTAATTAGTAATTGAGTAATGAAGTAGATTACTCTAATGATTTTTCCAAGATATGCTTTTAAAAAGCCCCAGAGATTATAAGGAGATGCTTCTGGGACAACACTGGGGACTACTCGAGGCCCCTCACTGTTACCCCCACTCATATTTCAACCAGACCATTCCACTTCTGTCAGACTCTCAATTCCTCCTGCAATGCTGGTGTTAAAATGCATAATCTCAAATCACTCCTTTCTTACTGCCGTGTTTTGTTGGGTTGTTGCAGTGGCCTCTTACTGCCGTGTTTTGTTGGGTTGTTACAGTGGCCCGGCTCGTGACCATTTCCAGAGATCCCTATGAAGCCTGTGATGGTGCCCATGCTGTGGTGATTTGCACTGAGTGGGACATGTTTAAGGTGAAGTGTCAGAAGTGAGATTAAGGAAAATTTTAGAGGTGTTCTAATAGCATTTGGGGTGGAGTATGCGTTCCTGTATATGCCCTAGTTATTTCTCTGGTTCTTTCTTTATAGGAGCTGGATTATGAACGCATTCATAAAAAAATGCTGAAACCAGCCTTTATCTTTGACGGACGACGTGTCCTGGATGGGCTCCACAATGAACTACAAACCATTGGCTTCCAGGTGAGCGTCATCCTGAATTGGTTTTGTTTCATTTGATTGGTCGTTTGCTTTTTGAAATGGGCTGAGTTTTTTCACTTTCATTTTTCTCATTTAATCTTTGGCTGCACTGGGTCTCCGTTGTGATGTGTGGGCTTCTCATTTTGGCGGCTGCTCTTGTTGCAGAGCACAGGCTCTGGAGCGTGTGGGCTTCAGTAACTGCAGAACATGGCCTCAATAGCTGTGGCTCCCAGGCTTAGTTGCTCCTTGGCATGTGGGACCTTCCCAGATAAGGGATCGAACCCGTGTCCCCTGAACTGGCAGGTGAATCCTTAACCACTGGATCACCAGGGAAATCCCTGGCTGTGAGTTTTATGATTTTAATATTTTCTCATTTAGCAATAACATAACTCTGGGAAAACGTCAGTCAGTTCTCTGGGAAGTCTCTGGTATTTGTGAAGTACTCTACTCTCTCCTCAAATTCATAACCTAAAGGGCATTCAGTTTGGTCTCTCTTACAAAGTTTATAGGGCCAAGATGTGCCTCACCCTACCTCGTATAACATCAAGTAAGAAAGGGTAGGCATTCTTTTTTTTTTTTTTTCCTATATCTTCTCTAATTGCCATGGCTAGGAGTTGTGAAGCTATGTTAAATGAAAATGGAGAGACTGGACATCATTGTTTTGTTTCTGATTTTGGTGGAAATGCTGTCAGTTTTTCACTGTTGAGAATGTTTGCTTTGAGTTTGTTGTATATGACCTACATTATGTTGAGGTAAGTTCCCTCTCTGCTTACTTACTGGAGAGTTTTGTTTTGTTTTTATCATAAATGAGTATTATATTTTGTAAAAAAAACTTTTTCTGCTGCTATTGAAATGATCATATGGTTTGTATTCTCCAGTTTGTTATGTGATATATCACATGATTTGATTTGCATATATTGAAAAATACTTATATCCATGGGATAAATCTCACTTGATCATGGTGTTTGATGCATTTAATGTGTTTTTGAACTAGATTTACTAGCGTTTTGTTGAGGGCTTTTGTATCTATATTCATTTGTTTTATTGGCCTGTAATTTTCTCTTATAATATTTTTGTCTGGTTTCGGTATCACAGTAATGGTGGCCTCATAGAATGTGCTTTGGAGTGGTTCTTTCTCTACAATTTTTAAAAAGAGTTTCAAAAACATAGATCTTTAACTTTTCTCTAAATGTTTGATAGAATTTCCCTGTGAAGCCATCTGGTCCTGGACTTTTGTTTGTTGGAAGTTTCTTAATCTCAGTTTAAATTTCAGGACTCAGGATTTATCTGTTTGTAGTTTCTTTTTCTTCCTGGTTCAATCTTGGAAGGCTGTACCTTTTTAAGAATTTGTCCATTTCTTCCAGGTTGTGTACTTTACTTATGTGTTGTTACTTGTAGTATACTTTTATGATCCCTTGTATTTCTATGGTGTCCATTGTAACTTCTCTTTTATTTATAATTTTATTGATTTGAGTCCTCTCCTTTTTTTTCTTGATGAGTCTGGCTAAAGATTTATCGATTTTGGTTTATGTTCTCAAAGAACCAGCTTTCAATTTCATTGATTTTTTTCTATTGCTTTCTCAGTTTCTACTTCGTTTATTTCTGCTCTGATCTTTATGATTTCTTTCTTTCTACTAACTTGGGTTTTTATTGGTCTTCTTTATCTAGTTGCTTTAAATATAAGGTTAGATTGTTTTGCCTTCTTATACTGTTCATGGGGTTCTCTAGGCAGGAATACAGGAGTGGGTTGTCATTTCCTTTTCTAGTGAACCACATTTTGTCAGAACTCTTCATTATGACCTGTCCATTTTGGGTGGCCCGGCACAGCACGACTCATGGTTCATAGCTTCACTGAATAATGCAAGCCCCTTGGCCATGACAAGGATATGATCCATGAAGGGGAAGATCAGTTTTCATTCCAGTTCCAAAGAAGGGCAATGCCACAGAATGCTCAAGCTACCATACAGTTGCACTCATTTCACATCCTAGCAAGGTTTTGCTCAAAATCCTTCAAGCTAGGCTTTAGCATTACGTGAACAGAGAACTTCCAGATGTACAAGCTGCGTTTCAAAGAGGCAGAGGAACCAGAGATCAAATTGCCAACATTTGTTGGATCATGGACAAAGCAAGGGAGTTACAAAAAAACGTCTACTTCTGCTTCATTAACTGCTAAATCCTTTGACTGTGTGGATCACAACAAACTGGAAAATTCTTAAAGAGATGGGAATACCAGACCACCTTTTTTGTCTCCTGAGATACCTGCTTGTGGGTAAGAAGCAACAGTTGGAACTTGTCATGGAACAAGTTGAGTGTTTCAAAATTGGGAAAGGAGTACAAGGTTGTATATTGTCTCCTTGCTCTTTAATTTATATGTGGAGTATATCATGTGAGATGCTGGGCTGGATGAATCACAAGCTAGAATCAAGATTTCCAGGAGAAATATTAACAATCTCAGATATGCAGATGATACCATTCTAATGGCAGAAAGTGAAGAAGAAATAAAGAGCCTCTTGATGAAGGTGAAGGAAGAGAGTGAAAAAGCTGGCTTCAAATTCAACATTCAAAAAATGGAGTTCATGATATCCAGTCCCATCACTTCATGGCAAATAGAAGGCAAAAAAGTAGAAGCAATAACCAATTTTATTTTCTTGGGCTCCAAAATCACTGTGGAATATGACTGCTGCCATGAAATTAAAAGACCCTTGCTCCTCGGAAGAATAGTTATGACAAACCTAGACAGCATATTAAAAAGCTGAGACATTACTTTGCTGCCAAAGGTCCATATAGTCAAAGCTATGGTTTTTCCATATAGTAGTCACATATGGATGTGAGAGTTGGACCATAAAGAAGGCTGAGCACTGAAAAATTGATGCTTTCTAACTGTGGTGTTGGAGAAGACTCTTGAGAGTCTCTTGGACTGAAAGAAGATCAAACCAATCAATCCTAAAGGAAATCAACACTGAATATTCATTGGAAGGACTGATGCTGAAGCCGAAGCTGAAATACCTTGGCCACCTGATGTGAAGAGATGACTCACTGGAAAAGACCCTGATGCTGGGAAAGATTGAAGGTAGAAGGAGAAGGGGACAATGGAGGATGAGATGTTTGGATGGCATCACCAACTCAACGGACATGAGTTTGAGCCAGCTCTGAGAGATGGTGATGGACAGGGAAGCCTGGTGTGCTGCAGTCCATGGGGTTGCAAAGAGTTGGACATGACTGAGGGACTGAACAACAACAATATATATAATAAAATAATGCCATTTGCAACAACATGGATGGATCAGGAGAATATTTTTCTTAGTGAAGTAAGTCAGAGAATGATAAATATTATGATATCTTCTATATGTGAAACCAAAAAATAATACAAAAGAATATATATACAAAACAGAAAGAGACTCATGTATGTAGAAAACAAACATGATTATCAAAGTGAAGAGCAGAGAAGGGACAAATCAAGAGTATAGAATTAACAAACTTCTATATATAAAATAGATAAGCTCAAAGATATACTGTATAGAACAAGGAATTATATTCAATATCTTATAACAACTTGTGATGAAATGTAATCTGGAAAAAATAACAATACTTTGCTGTACACCTAAAGCACATAGTAATTATATATTAAATACTATAATTTTTAAAAATCTGATGACAAATAGATTTTTTAAAAAGTTCCTGAAATAGTAATATGTATAAATTTTTAGGAACTAACTTACTTTTGGGCATTAATTGAATTTGCCTCAAAGAATGAGGGAAATAAAATAAGACTGACATCTGAAATGCATGTTATGTCTGAGTAATGTCAGAGAAACACTATTAAGCAAGGCGTTGTCTTTGCTGCTGCTGCTGCTGCTAAGCCGCTTCAAACCCAGAGATAATGAAATAATTGTAACAATATCTGTCCATAATAATATCTTTATTTTATTCACTGGCTGTACCACGTGGCGTGCAGAATCTTAGTTCCCTGACCAGGGTTCAAATCCATGCTGCCTGAAGTGGAATTGAGGCGTATTAACCACTGGACCACTAGAGGTCCCCGTAATCATCTCTTTTATATGGGCAAGTACCATTTCTGTTGGGAAAGCATAGTTAAGATTTCTTCAATTCTTACTAATTTGTTCTGTAAATGAAACTAAATTGTATTATGATCTACTGTGAAGTGGTGTGACATTGGCATTGTTAATAATGTTCAATTATCTTATTGATTAAGTCATGAGATAATATTGTTATTGGCGATCAGATATATTGAGGAGTAGAGTTAAAGCATCCTGGGAATATATTCGCAGTGTAATATCACTCGCCTGAGGAAAAACTGGATTTAGTTAACCATTGGCTAGTTTCTATGCTAGATAGTTCTGTACAAATTTATCATAAAGTAAAAGTCATAGATGAAGAGGGAATAAAGTAATAAATTAGTACAAAAATATGAAAAATTATGTAATGGGTTTACAGAGTGATTGCTTGCTTCTTGAAGTCCATCTCTAACCCACGTTAGCTTCTCTGTGTTAGGAATATACGTGCAAGTGTGCTAAGTTGCTTTAGTCATGTTGGACTCTTTGTGACCCTACTGGACTGTAGCCCACCAAGCTCCTCTGTCCATGGGATTCTCCAGGCAAAAAGTGGAGTGGTTTCCATTTTCTTCTCCAGGGGATCTTCCTGACCCAGAGATCAAATCACCATCTCTTTCGTCTCCTGCATTGGCAGGTGGGATTTTTACCACTAGTGCCACCTGGGAAGCCCACATCCTGATGTTGTTTTTATACTCATAATGTAACTAACTGTTAACTTAATTGTGGATTCTCACAGAATCAGGATCGTTTTTCTGTAAGAGGGCCTGAGTAAAGGGCCATGGATGTGAACTATGAACTAAATAACTAACTCAACACATTTGTGATTGCCCAAGCCTACACATTTCAAAAGCCATCAGAATTGGTCTATAATCAGAATCGCAAATAATTTTTGAGCTCTTAAAATATCCTGCCTGAGAAAATGTCTCTGTAGAACTGTGACTTGGGCCATGCCAATCACACGATATATATTAATAATAAATACTTATTTTTATAAGACTGGGGCTTTTAAGCTAAACTGTATCTGTATGAACACTGGAAGAAGGGATTGAAGACTGAGTAGCTAATTTCACTCACATGGATGCTCCAAGCCTATGTAACTGATCCCCAATAAAAACCCTGGGCGCCAAGGCTCTAGTGAGCTTCCTTGTCTGGGAGCACTATACATGTGTTATCACACATTGTGACTGGGAGAATAAGGCTATGTCCACGTGACTTCACTAAGAATCTCACACCTGGCTTCTCCTAGATGCATTCCATATCTTTTTCCTTTGCTGATTTTAGCCTGTACTCTTTAAATGTAATTGCACACATGAGCTTATATAGGTCTGATGAGCCCTGGTGAATCATCAAACTTGACAGGCAATAGGGACTATCCAAAACAACTAGATACATGTGTCAATGGAATAGAATTGAGGGTCTGGAAATGAATCTTAATGCTATGTCAACTGATTTTCTATAAGGATTTCAAAACAATTAAATGAAGAAATAATCATCTTTTTAACAAATAGAATTGAGGAAACTAGAGAGCCATGTGTAAAGGACCAGATTTAGATTCTTATATGATATCATACAAAAATTAAAATGGATCAGAGATAAATGTAAGAATTAAAATTAAAAGTTATCAGAAGAAAATGCAAGAGCAAATCTTCATGATCTTGAGTTTAGCAATGAATTTTTAGATATGACACCAAAAACAACAGACAAAAAATGAAAGATCATAGAAATTTAAAACTTGTACTTTAAAAGTTACCATCAATAAAATGAAAAGGAAACCTTGAGAATGGAGGATGTATAAATGTAAAATATATCTAACATACCAGATCACATGTCTAACTCAAGACATGTAGTATTTCAGACTATAACTGGAATCTATGCAAAAGGGAAGCAAATGCAAATACTATGTTTCTAACATTTTATATGAAGTTAGCAGTAATTTGGAGGCCAATTCCCGTTTGGAGAACTGATGGATCATTAAGCTACGGGGCATCCTAAACAGCAATGATGAAAAGCAAGCAAAAGCTATCATGCTGCACAATGTTGAATGCTTACAATCATGGAAAAAGAATATAGAGAAATGCTTTAAAAAACATAACGATCAGCGTAATAAACATCATCAGTCTGCACCAGGTGATGTATGAAGCCTAACTGTTTTGAATTTTGAAGGTTAAGTGTTTTCTAACACAATTTTGAATTGAGACATAAAATATTCCATAATAAACTCATATAATAAGATGATATGATTACAGGTGTGTTATAAAAATTGACATGTAAAAATATTACAGATTTTCTTTTCAATTCAATCTGAATGCATAGAATCCATTATTCACAATAATCCATTTAATATGCAAAAAGAGTTCCTTAGCAATTAGAAATATTATACAAGTTTTCCTTTTTAAACTTTAAGTTTGTTTATATTCTGCCATACCCATAAAATTAGAATCTAATGCAATATCTATTTTTTTGAAAGTCTATTACTGTTAATTCTATCATATTTCTCTGCAAAAATGAATATATATTGTAATTTTTATTGTGAAATCTGTTTAAATATAAAGCTGTAAATATTTCACAGCATATTCAAGGTTGAGTTGCTATTGCAATATTTGGAACAAAATTGGTTAGAACCACAGGCATGTGAAAAATAATTATTAACCTGCATGTTTACTATAAATACTTCCTTTTAGTAAATAGTGCTTACCGTCTATTAGTTTATGTGTTGTTGTTTAGTTGCAAAATCCTGTCTGACTGTTTTGCAGCTTCATGGACTGTAGCCTGACAGGCTCCTCTGTCCACGAAATTTCATAGGTAAGAATACTGGAGAGGTTGACGTTTCTTCTCCTGGGGATCCTCCCGACACAGGATTGAACTTATGTCTCCTGCATTTCCACTGAGCCCCCTGGGAAGTCCTAGTTTATGTGTAGATAGACATATTGTACCGATAAAATGAAGGTCAGTACCAGATTTATTCTCAGTTTTCATTTTTAAACATGTAATCAATGAGCAACCTTATTCAATCAAAAAGTAAATATGAAGATTGAAAGATTACATGTCAGATATATAAATGATAGACATGCAGAGAGAGATAGAAATAGAGAGAGGGAGAAATGTAGTTCTTTTAAGTCCTCACAAGTTACAAATTCCATTGTAAGCTATCACCAAAACTTACTTACAAAGATCTATCAACCACCAGCTGATTTGCTTTGCTGTCCCTGCTTTGATAAACAAGAATTGAAGTCACTTGATTTTCCAAAGGATTTGCTGTCCAAAGTCTGTGATTACTTAGTTTCTGAATAACAGCACCAATCTTTGAATTATCCACTGGCTTGATACCTGCAGCTTTTTACACGATGAGCAATCCTTCTGTCCATGCTTGTTAGAAAAAAAGGGGTGTGAGGTAAGTTTTCTTTCAAGAGTGAAAGAAGAGGAATTTAGAAAGTGGAGATAGAAGAGCCTGTTAAGAATGCTGAGTATCACAAGACATTAAAAAATTGAGGGTCAAAAAACCATTTCCCTTAAATTATCGATATGAATATGTTTGAAAAAATGTTATATCCAGTATCCAAGATTGATGATTACTACTTTGTATTGTCCGACCTTCTCATATTTGTTGAGATGATTATATGAACAGCAAGTGCTCAAATCTTTATTGAGCATCCACTATGCACAAGGCCCTGGTCTACCAATTTGGGACACAGTCAGGAACCAGAGCATGGTATAAGGACTCTGTGTACATTAGAGTGGTGATGACAGGCTATATGTACGTAACTAATGAAATAATGCAGAAGGGCAGCAAAGAAATCTACAAAATATTTCAAAGAGTTTAAGTGATAGGAAGAAAATGATGCAAAGTAGAGTGAGGAGTGGTTTTATGGATTATTTCTAAGGAGGTGACATTTAAAGGAAAGGCATAGAAGAAGAATACTCTAGGCTGAGGCAGAGTGGTGGTCTCAGGCTGTCTTCGTAGTGAAAGAACGCCTCTGTGAAGTTGGCATGTGACCTGTGTGATGAGGTGTTTGACATACAAAAGAAATGGAGATAACCAACTCGGGCCAAGGTACATTAGAAAGAAGGTGATCAGCTTGCCCAGGCTTGCTAAAGACTTTCTGGGTTTCAGTACTCTAACTCCCATGTTCTGGGAAGACCCTCAGTCCCAGGCAAAGTAGGGTATTTGTCAGCCTTTCAGGAGGCCCAAGAGCTATTGGAATATGAAGTCTACTTAAGGGTCAGTGGCCTGAGCCAAATACCTCTTCTATAGCCGGGATCCCTGGCAACTTGACCCAGACAAATAAAAAGAATTAGAGAGTAAACCTTCTCGATTCTGAGATATGTAGGCATCTGAGACTGTGGCTCTCAATAACACCCCAACCATAGCGCAGTATATGAATAATTAATCAACCTTGGAGTGAATAGCTACTTCTCCATGATATCAGAGAGTAAAGTGGCAGAACCACCTGTTGCTGTACAAACAGCACGTGCATGACAGAGGAAGTGAAGCACAGGCACCCTACACATGATCGGTATCATGGACGAAACGCACGTCTGGAGAGGCACTCCATGAAACAACCGCCGTTGGAGGTTCTGAGTAAATATCTAAATGGAAAGAGCATTGGAAAGATAAGCAGAACTTGTGATGTAGTTCTTAATTTAATAGGATGTGTTCTGAAGGCAAGTCCCACCTGCTCCTCTATCTAGTTAAACGTTTGTGGTGAATGAGTTTCTGACTATAACTAGGTTCGTTTCAGGTTGAAGTATTAAACAAAATTTGGCCTCATGATACAAACAGGGATTTAAAGTCAGCACTTACAAAAAATGTTGGTGGAAACAGAGAGACAAGAAAAGGAGGACTTACCTGAAACCTTTTATGTGAATTCATAGGTTCTTCACATATGATATTAGTGTTTCAGGTATTATATCAAAACTTCTGTGTCTACTATTGAGGCAGCTCAAAACTGTGACATTATTTGTTTATTTATTAGGGAAAAAGGTACAGACACACATATATCACCAAAGACCAGATATTATCACGTACATATTAGTAGAGCAGATGAAAACAGAAAAAGAACTTAAGCCAAATATGAAGAATCCGTATATCCTCTATACATTTATCTTTATACATGTCAACTTGTAAGGTAACTCTTTGTTCTTGCCTTGGCAGTAGCATTATGTTCATCTCTAGTCATCCAATCCCATCCATTGAACTTCCCCTGGTAAAATAACATCAGTAGAATTGTCTCCTGGCTATTAGTCCCAAGGCTTATATAAATATCCTGTCTCAAGGTCATCAGAAAATGTTGTATCCTCAATGCTCTCATGAGTAGGTGTCGAGATCTAGGAAGAATCTCTCTGGGAAGATCTGGGCCTAATTGCTGTGCTTTCTTGAGTCATTTCAATTGTAACTGAATCATCCATCTCAGATACAGGGGTAAAGGGAATATCATCCTGTGTAACAAATTCAGCAGTTACATCTTCCAGTAATGTGGGCTGGATTGGCCATTGAGTGTATGGATCATCACTGCTTAGTGGAATGCAGCACGATAGCTTGTTCATACAAAGGAGTTTGTACCTTTCGGTATGGAAGCATCGTTTTCTGCAGTATCCTATATTATTCTTCCAGCATCTTTGAACAAACCAGCCAGCTACAGTGAATAAACGAACAGTTAATTTTTAAACTCTAGCAACAAGATGACAAACCCTAACTCAAAAATTTGACAACCACTACTACTACCATCCGAAGTGTTAGTTGCTCAGTTGTGTCCAACTCTTTGCAACCCCATGGACTGTAGCCCACCAGGCTCCCCTGTCCATGGGATTTCCCAGGCAAGAATACTGGAGTGGGTTGCCATTTCCTTCTCCAGGAGATCTTCCTGACACAGGGATCAAACCTGGATCTCCTGCATTACAGGATCTCCTGCATTACAGGCAGATTCTTTACCATTTAAAGGGATATGATTAAAAATACTACAAGTCACTGGGACAGACAAAGAAGAAAACTAAAACTGTATATTAAAAACTGTGGTGTGCCATCAAGGAAACTGGATAGGAAGAGGGACAGAGAGAAGGAGAGGGGAGGAGGCAGGAGAGAGCCTAGGGAAGACAGGAAGAGAAACAAAGAGACAGAGAGGATTAGATATAAGTAAAGCTGATACTTAAGCCATGGCAAGGCAAAAATGATGAAAGGAGGCAACAGGGTATACAGAAGGAAAAGAGTATTTCTGGAAAGGACCAGCAAATCCTCAGTCCCAATACTGAGAAACAGTATAGTGTCTTTAAGGTAAGTGAAGACTCTATAGAGTCTGGAGTGTAATGTGCAAAGAGCGAAAGAGCAGGAGACAATGAACCTGAAGTAGAGGGGCCATCCCCTAGTTGCTTTAGGCCATTATTAAGCATTTTGATTTATTTGAAACCATCATATGAGCTAATTTAACCTGTGTTTTAGGTAATTAGGATTTCACGTGGAAATTGGATAAGGGAAAAGAAGGAAAAGAATCTGGGAAACAAATTAGGAGCTTTGACCAGGTAAAACATGATGGCGGGGACTTCCCTAGTTGTCCAGTGGCTAAGAATCTGAGCTCCCAATGCAGGGGGCCTTGGTTTGATCCCTAGGCAGGGAACTAGCTCCCCTTGAGACACAACTAAGAGTTGGCATGCCACAGCTGAGGATCCTGTATATTGCAACTAGAGATCCCGCATGCTGAAACAAAGACTGAAGACCTCGTGTACCGCAACAAAGGCAGGTCACACGCAAATAAATAAATAAGCATTTTTTAAAAACTTGATGGTGGCTGGAACTGGGGCTGTGAGAGTTGTGGAAGAAGAAGACAGATTTAAGACACTGATTTTTTGAATATAAGGTCAAAGGAATATGCAGCAATCCAAGTAAATTATTACACTTCTGAGTTGATTTGGAGAGTTGTGCTACCTGCCATTCATAGAATAGTAAACTGTGGAAAGAACAAGATCTGAAGGGATGAGGAAAAGATAGCTACAAGTATTCATTTCAGGGCATATAACATGTTATACCTTAGATGTCCAGAGAGCAATGGGGAAATACCTGTGGTAATTCAGTAAACAAGTTTGGACTCCATATGTAAACTGTGGGATCATTGCTTAAGGGTCTTTATAATGAAAGTTAGAGTTATAGTGAGTGTTGGATAAATATGAGACAAAAAGGGAGACCACAATTAAATTTTGGTGAGTTTCAATAATGAGAGCTCAGAAAGGAGGAAAAAATTCAGGAGAAACAGCCAGAAAAATGGAAGCAAAACAGGAGAATGAGACACTAGAGAATCAGATTAGCTTCCCCAAAAGAAACCTTGGGAAAAACTGTGAGTGTTGTATAACAAATGAGTTTAGAGGCAATTCACACCACCACACCACACCTTTATTAGTTTGGAAATGTGGAAGTTAGGGAAGTAAAACGGCAAAAAAAAAGGTGAGTGGTACAGTTAGTTAGCCATGTGGTTGACTAGAGCATGATCCTCTGGGGAACTCTGGCAGCAAGTATATGGCCAGGACAAAGCTATCATTCTTGAGGGACAGAGGAGCTGGAATATTTTTTCCACCATCCTGCCTGCCAATAGTTGACAGATGATTTTAGAGTGAGCTGATAATTCCCTGGCATTTCTGGACTGCTTCCTACAGGGTCTATTTGCAAGCAATCAACCATACTTTGAGGATACTGCCAGTGCAAGTCATACTGGTGTGCAGGAAAATGGCAAATGCCAAAGGGACACAAGAAAAGTTGTATCAGGTATGACTAGATTATGGAACTGTGGGAAACGTTTCCTAAAGGAACATGTTTCCACATGTTTGTTGGTGAATGTGTGTTGGCACGCTTTGTTGGCATATACTGCTAATAAGGCAGGGGCCTCTATTGTATTTAACATGACGAGTGCCACCGGTAATCTTCAGAGTGGTGGGAAATGGAGACGCAGAAGTAACGTGATTGACATGTGAATGAGAGAAGACTTGAAAGTGCTACCTGGAGACCAAACTCTTAGGAAGTTCAGCTATGAGGAAGAGCAGAAGAGTACTTGGAAGACAATATGGAGTCCAGGGAGCATTTTTCTTCTTTTGAATACTGGGAAACAAGAGAACACATCTGCAAGTGTTAGGAAGAAACAAGGAGAAAGAGAGAAATTAACAGAAGAGGCAAAAGAGACAAAAGAAAGGCATAGTCCTTGCTTAGGTGACCAGGATCAGGCTCACATATAGTGTTTGACTGATTCGGAGAAAGCATACTTCCTCAGCTATGTCAAAAGGAAAAGAGAAGATGGGTGCAAAGCCAAACGAATGTTGACGAAAAACACACAATGTAAAAGTTGAGAGTTATGTTTTATGTAGCAGAAAGTTTCAGGACTTAAGCCCAGGAGGCAGCATCTCAACTAATCTTGAAGGAACTGCTCCAAGAAGGCAAGGCAGCTAGCCAGATTATACAGAAGTTTTCCAACAAAGGGCAGGTAGTCAGAACATCAAAAGATTATTGTGAATTAAAGAAAAATCAGACATGTCAAGTTAAGGAAGTTATTGTTTTTCTGTGCATGGGGAGATGCAAGAGTTTGGGCTCACTGAAATCATTCCTTTGATATCCACTTCACTTATCTGGGGCCAATTATTCTGTGTCTTCGCATCCTGAGTTTCCTCAGCACTCATCATGGGGAGTGACTGCAGTCTGATGACTGCTAAATGGCAGATAGTCTTCCTGAGTTCCATCAGGGCTCACCATCCACGGTGGCTGCAACTGCTAATGATTGTGGCATCCTTTGTTTACTGATATGGCAGGAAATTTTCTAGTTCTCACTGGTGTGAGTGTTGGCAATGGTAAAAATAAAGTGCTATTTGAATTTTTAAAATCTTGAGATGTGGGATAAAGTCCTAAGATGGGGTAGGAGGGAGACACAGACAGGAGTGGAGCAGGAAAATTGAAGAGAAAGAATGTCAGAGCAAAATAGTGGTTAAGAAAGAACAATGAGCTCAGGCGGGAAATAAAGTAGGCTTTCTAAGAAGCATCATAATTTATTGGAGGGAGGATATGGATCTAAAGTGAAACTAGTCTGTTCCATTTATTAAGCAACTACATGACCATCTTTCTCAGCAAACTACCCGAGAAGCACCCATGTTGATGTATTCAAGGAAACTAATGCGAAAGCTGTATGTTGGAGGAAGATAATGATGTGTGAGGAAAGTCAAGTAATTCTCAAAACAACTCTTTTTCGATTTAATCTGGTAAAGTATGAAAAGTACTTTGTGGGTTGAGATAGAGAGAGAGAGAGCTCTTGATGGAAACTTGGCTCCTATTTCCTCCCCTGGGACATGTTGGCATTATGCCACGTCTGTGATTCATTATTCTCTTCAATTCTTTTCCCTTGGTAAAATTTTCTGTAAATTTCAAGGGTAACCATTCCACCTCTTTCATCCTGGACAAAGTCTAACATTGCTTCCACATTCCTCGTATCTACAAAGATTATTTCACCATGTGTCTTTTCCTCCATGGTGTCTGTCCTTGCCATCTGTATCCTCTTAGCAGTATTTCTCTTCCACTCCCAAACTTGTTAAATCATCTTGCTCTCTCAATTCTGCTTCACTCTTGCCTCTCACTTGCATTGATCACTACTACTTTTCACCTGTTAACTCCAGAGTTAAAATTCGTGTACAGCCCCTCAGTCAAGAGAGGTTTGAGCCCAATTATATAACAGATTCTATTCTAGGCACTTGGGATATGTAAACCAAGAAGACAAAATCAGATGGCACTTACACTCTGGAAGGAGAAACAGACCAAAAAAAAAAAAAAAGGATCCTGTATGTGACAGGATGATAAATGGTTCTCAGAAATAAGGGAATAGATTGAAGGGGCGTCTATTTGGCCTGTCATAGGGGTAGATGACAGTTTCTTCAATAGCAGTTGGCATAGGTCTTGATAGAAGGTGACAAGACACAATGATTTTAACATGGTGAAGGAATTAGCCATGCCAGTATATGGGGTAAGCCCATATATTTGGATCCGCTAGGATATACAACTAATAGGTTAGATTCCTTCATTGACTGATTCAGAGATTCTGAAAGAGAAGACTGAAGAGCTGTTATTCTAGGGTAGGAAAGGCCTCTCTCTTAAACTTATACAAGCCTACTGATTGCTTGAAACTTTCTAATCAGTTGAAAGTATAATTGTTAACCAAAGTAGATGTTTCCAAAATAGCATTATTAAAAAAGAAGGCGTAAGCACATTCTTTACTGATCAGTTAGCAGAGGTTCCCTGTTGATCACTTATCTTTTTAGTCTTAACTTATCCCCACTTCTAACTTAAATTTGTGTTATCTTTCTCATGACAGCTTTACCAGTTCTACAGATAGTGTGGTGAACTTGTCCACCTTGCCTCAGAGGGCCTCCTTTGAAAGCACGTTCATGACAAAAAAGAATTCTAGATGGTGGTAAGAGTTAGACTAACAGGACACAACTATAAAATAGGTGCAGCAATGAAACTGTTAAAATAGAAGCAAAGTGAAGTTGAGTTAACAATGGTTAGTGATAGAGAAAGGAATAGAGGGCTGCTCAGAAGACTGAGGAAATTCCTGCCTTTGGAGAAATGTTTCAGAAGTCACCCCAGATTAATACTTGCCTATGAGTCATACTGTGCAGGGCCACCCAGGACAGGTCATAATGAAGACTTCTGACAAAACATGGTCCAGTGAAAAAGGAAAGAGCAACCCACTCCAGTATTCTTGTCTGGAGAACCCCATGGACAATATGAAGAGCCATGGATTGGCAAAGACTCTGATGCTGGGAAAGGTTGAAATCAAAAGGAGAACGGGGCAGCAGAGGTAGAGATGGTTAGACAGCATCACCAACTCAGTGGACATGCATTTGAGCAAACTCTGGGAGACAGTGGAGGACAGGGGAGCCTGGCAGCCTGGCGTGCTACAGGCCATGGGGGTCACAAAACGTCAAACACAGCTTAGTGATGGAACAGCCACAGCAGATTCTTAGAGAGTAGGACATCGAGTCATCACAAAAGCACTCCCACTGCTCTTTTTTGGCCCAAAGCTCTTCCTACGGACCCTCCTTCTCCCTCAAGACACCTGGGAACTCAGGGTCAACAGCTCATGTTAGTTGCTTCTTCTCTCCACTGTAGGGTTCCATTACCTTTGGTCACCAGGGTTAGTAACCCGCAGAGCATGAAGGTCAGCATCAGGAGATTCATGGCTTCTGGGAGAGAGAAAGGCCTGTGTCCTGAGGAGTGCAGAACACTTTGCACAGCTAGGACTCTGAGTGGTCACCTTTACGGGCCTATCATGGGTGATGAACCAGAGAAGGGGAGAAGGCCATGCCACTCAGAACTCAAGATGATTAACTTGTACCATTGTGTATGCATGATGAAGTAATGCTTTGTTCTAGAAACTGTAAGAGGAAACTGCCTTATGACATGAGTCATAATCCTGGGGATGTGGAAGTTCTGATGGGAAGAAATAATTCCCCCCAAAGTCCTCCTTAACTCTGGATGGAGCCTCATTACTTTTCTCTCTGTATGCAATACTGTGTATATACCCAAATAGCAGAATGCTATATCAAGTTCCAACTTGTTTCAAACCTACATCTAATGATAGCTCATGACATCCAGTAGATTATCGTCCTCTCCATCCAAGTCACCCCCATCTTCATGTATTAATTTTTGTTTAAGTTGTGAAGTTTAGTTTGAACAGATTTTAAAAAACTGTGGATATCCAATTTTTGCAGTAACCATTTGTTGAAGTACTATCCTTGCTCCTGGAGTAGGAAATGGCAACCGAATCCCATATTCCATGGATAGTGGAGCCTGGCAGGTTACAGTACAATGGGTGGCAGAGAGTTTGACACAATGGAGGGAGTGAACACATCCTTCCTCCATTGAATTGCTTTGGCAGGCTTGTCAAAATTTAGTTGGCCATAGTTGATACTCTATTCCATTCCATGGATTATGTACTGATTCCTCTGCCAATACTACACATTCTTGACTACTATTGCTGTATAATATGTTGAGATAGTACAGTGATTCTTCCTGTTTTATTCTGCTCTCTAAAAACTGTTGTAGCTACCCCAGTTCCTCTGCCTTTCAATAACAATTTTAGAATAGTCTTATGTATATCTACAAAATATTTTATTGGGCTTATGATAGTAACTGAATTATAGGCTTGTTTTAGCCTGGGGAGAAATGACTTGCCTGCTATGTTGAGTCTTTCAATCGATTGGCATGGGTGTTCATAACACTTCATTTAAGTCTTTTTAAAAAAATATACCTTTCATCAGCATCTTGTTGTTTTAACTATAAGCCCTAACTTTATTCAAGGTCCATTTAATTATTGCAATTTACAAGTGATTTTTATGATTTTATATTCTTGCTTTCAATTCTTGCTTTCTATGACCACAAAAATCTTGCTCAGATTTTGATAGATATTTTATTAAGCCTATAGATCAATGTTATGTCTTCCAGTCCATGACTACAGTATGATTTGCTGCATATTTGGGTCTTCTTTGATTCTTCCACCAGAACTTTTGTGATTTTTGGCATATGGATACAACAAGCATGTGTTGTTAAGTGTATGCCTAAGGATTTCATTTCCTCTCGGAGTGGCTAGAGTTAGTATTGCTTTAAAATTTCCATTTCCACATGTTTGTTGCCACTATATAGAAGTGTGGTCTACTTTTTCTTTTATTCTG
This sequence comes from Oreotragus oreotragus, assembly GCA_006410675.1. Classification (NCBI taxonomy): domain Eukaryota; kingdom Metazoa; phylum Chordata; class Mammalia; order Artiodactyla; family Bovidae; genus Oreotragus; species Oreotragus oreotragus. The sequence continues at coordinate 147,204 of SJYX01016093.1, forward strand.
CAACTCATCTGAATTTGTTTGTCAATTTTTGTGGGCTTATTGATGAATATTCAGTTATTAATCAAGTTAAGAAGAAAACAGAATTTTATTCAAGCTAAACTGAGGATTACAACCTGGGAGACAGACTTTCCTCTCAGCAGCTCTGAAAACTGTTCCACCTGTTAGAAGTAAAGGACACAGTCATATCGAGTTGTGAGACAAAGGATCATACATCAAAATGAAACATTGACATTTTGCATATAATTCACCAAAGATACATGTAAATAGCAAGCAGTGAGTTGTTCCAATCCATTATAGAGTTGGGAAAGAATGTTAATCAAAGAAGTAACATTCCCAGCATCAGAAGAAAGACAAGAAACTGTTCTTTGTGGTCGGGTAGGCATTTCCCTGTTTGAGGTCTGGTTAATGTATAATGCACATTGCCCACTAAAATGGGAGACAGGAGGCCCAAACAAACAGAGAGAGAGAAACAACTTCAAGTTTAAATTTTCTTATCCTGCCTTAAATATAAATTTTATTTCATCAGGTGGGTTGGGGGAAGGATTTGTGGGTGTGTGTGTAGATAATCATGTCATCTGCAAACAGCTCTTTTTTCTTTTTCATTCTGTATGCCTTTTATTACTTGCTTTCTTGCAACAACTACAACTTCCATTAGTCTTAAGGTGAAAGCATTCAGTCTTAGACCATTAAATAAGAGGGATTTGTTCTGTAGATGCTCTTTATCAAATTGAGGTAATTCCCTTTTCTTCCTAACTTGCTGAGAATTTGCACCATGATTTGGTAGATTTTGTAAATTGCTTTTTCTACAACAATTGATATCTACCTATTATTTTAATTATTTCCCTGTTGAGATGGTGGGTTATAATGACTTATTTTGAAATTTTAAACTAGTCTTGCATACTTGAAATAAATTTCTCCTGGTCCTGGTGTATAATTATTTCTGTACATTGCTGGATTCTATTTGCTAACATTTTGCTGAGGTGTTTGCACATAAGTTCATGTGAGCTATCAGTTTGTAGTTTTCCTTTCTCATAATGTCTTTCCCTGGTTTTACCATTAAGAGAAATGCTGACATCACAAAATGAGAACTGGTTTATTTCTTCTAGATGTAAAATTTATGAGTGAAAAGTTTCTTATAGTATTCCCTTTAAATTTTATTTAATGCCTACAAGATTGTAATGTTATCCTTTGCTTCAATGCTATTATTAATTTGAGAATTCTTTCTTTTTATCTTTATCAACTTTGAAATTAGATTTAACAACTTTATAGTTTTTGAAGAAAAATCTTTATGGTTTTTTTTCCTGCTGTTATCTTTATTCTGTCCTTTCTTTTGCTTTATGTTGGGTTTGTTATACTCTTCTTTTTCTAGTTTGAAGTAGGATCTTGGATGATTGAGATCTTGCCTCTTTTATCACTTTAGATGCAGCCCACATACCGTGATAGGGTGTGCTTTACTTTTCATTGATTTGCTTCAGATATATTTGGGCTTCCCTTGTGGCTCAGCTGGTAAAGAATCCATCTGCAATGAGGGAAACCTGGGTTCGATCTCTGGGTTGGGAAGATCCTCGGAGAAGGGAAAGGCTACCCACTCCAGTATTCTGGCCTGGAGAATTTCCTAGACTGTATAGTCCATGGGGTTGCAAAGAGTTGGACACGACTGAGTGACTTTCAGTGTGTGTGTGTGAGTGTGTGTATTGCTGGCATCACGAGGGCTCAGATCTGCCAGGTTATTGTCGTGGTCCGGGTGCGGTTTAGAAAAGAATTTCCAGACATGAGACAGAATGGGAGGGAAATAAAGTTTATTAGAGTGGGAGACACGGTTAGAACAGTGGGCCAGCTCAAGGGAGAACTGATGTTGAATAGGGGTCCTTAGTCCACTTTTATACCCAGGGTACAAGGAGTGGGATCAGGGTCTTGCAGGTCATTTGCTGATTGGATGAGGCATATAAACTGGGTTGGGGGAGAGTAGGGCATAAATACCTTCTCCCTATGGGGTAGGAGGGGAGACAGGTTATATTGCTCAGGAGGACCTGAAATCCATTAATAGTTACAACATGGGGGAGGGAAGGATGATAAGGGTCTGGTTTCTCCATTCCTGTATTCCAAGACCATCTTTGGTTTTATCTGCTCTTTTACTCTTGCCTGGAAAATCCAATGGATGGAGTAGCCTGGTGGGCTGCAGTCCATGGGGTCACTAACAGTCGGACAGACTGAGCGACTTCACTTTCACTTTTCTCTTTCATGCACTGGAGAAGGAAATGGCAACCCACTCCAGTATTCTTGCCTGGAGAATCCCAGGGATGGGGGAGCCTGGTGGGCTGCTGTCTATGGGGTCACACAGAGTCGGACACGACTGAAGTGACTTAGCAGCAGCAGCAGCACCATAGTTATTATTTGTTTTCTTTCTTCCTTTTATTTCTTATTTTCCTGTTTTTCTTTTCTTGCTTATTTGTTAGTTAATTGAGCTTTTTAAAGAGCTTGATTTATTTTACAGTGCTTTTAGTATTTCATTTTGTATAGCTGTCTTAGTGTTTGCTTTAGGTAATTGAAGATACATATGAAACTTACCATCACCTACTGGCACAGACATTTTGCCACATCATGTGAACTGTAAAAATTTTACTTCTATTTAGGTCTCTATTATCCCTCTGCCTTTAAAATACTATTGCTTTAAATACTTCCTCTACGCACATTGAACACTATATTTGATGATATGATTTTTAAGCATCAGATTGATAATTTATGGTAAATGATGTTGGATTCAGATTCGTGATTTCTGAAGATTTAGTTTTGGGACCAGAGACCAGGCTTGGCCGCTCAGGGCTCTTATGTGGCAGAAGTTTTATTACAGTGAAAAGGGACAGATAAATCTTCTGACACAGACATCAGAAAGGGGCAGAGAGTATCCCACTTGCTAGTCTTAGCAAGGGAGCTATATACTTTTTTAGTTAGTTACTACAATAAATCCAAAGACCCCATGGACTCCAGCACGCCAGGCCTCCCTGTCCATCTCCAACTCCAACTCTACTCAAACTCATGTCCATTGAGTCGGTGATGCCATCCAAACATCTCCTCCTCTGTCATCCCCTTCTTCTCTCACCTTCAATCTTTCCCAGCATCAAGGTCTTTTCAAATGAGTCAGCTCTTCACATCAGGTGGCCAAAGTATTGGAGTTTCAGCTTCAGCATCAGTCCTTCCAATGAATATTTAGGACTGATCTCCCTTAGGATGGACTGGTTGGATCTCCTTGCAGTCCAAGGGACTCTCGAGAGTCTTCTCCTGCACCACAGTTCAAAAGCATCAATTCTTCATTGCTCAGCTTTCTTTACAGTCCAACTCTCACATCCATACATGACCAATGGAAAAACCATAGCCTTGACTAGATGGAACTTTGTTGGCAAAGTAATGTCTCTGGTTTTTAATATGCTGTCTAGCTTGGTCATAGCTTTTCTTCCAAGAAGCGTCTTTGAATTTCATGGCTGGAGTCACCATCTGCAGTGATTTTGGAGCCCCAAAAAATAAAGTCTGTCACTGTTTCCCCATCTATTTTCCATGAAGTGATGGGACCAGATGCCATGATCTTAGTTTTCTGAATGTTGAATTTTAAGGCAACTTTTTCACTCTCCTCTTTCCCTCTCATCAAGCGTCTCTTTAGTTCTCTTTCTCTTTCTGCCGTCAGAGTGGTGTCATCTACATATCTGAGATTATTGATATTTCTCCCGGCAATCTTGATTCCGGCTTGTGCTTCATCCAGTCCAGCGTTTCTCATGATGTACTCTGCATATAAATTAAATAAGCAGGGTGACAGTATACAGCCTTAATGTACTCCTCTCCCAATTTGGAAGCAGTCTGTTGTTCTGTGTCCAGTTCTAACTGTTGCTTCTTGACCTACAGATTTCTCAGGTGGCAGGTAAGGTGGTCTGGTGTTCCCATCTCTTTAAGAATTTTCCACAGTTTGTTGTGATCCACACTATCAAAGGCGTTGGCATAGTCAATAAAGCAGAAATAGATGTTTTTTTCTGAAACTCTTTCTTTTTTGATGATCCAGCGGATGTTGGCAGTTTGATCTCTGAGTCCTATGCCTTTTCTAAAACCAGCTTGAACATCTGAAAGTTCACTGTTCATGTACTGTTGAAGCCTGGCTTGGAGAATTTTGAGCATTACTTTACTAGCTTTTGAACTGTGGTGTTGGAGAAGACTCTTGAGAGTCCCTTGGACTGCAAGGAGATCCAACCAGTCCATCCTAAAGGAGGTCAGTCCTGGGTGTTCTTTGGAAGGAATGATGCTAAAGCTGAAACTCCAGTACTTTGGCCATCTCATGAGAAGAGTTGACTCA
>SJYX01016093.1:164065-217436 GCA_006410675.1 Oreotragus oreotragus
GCAGTAGTAGATATAATGGTCATCTGAGTTAAATTCACCCATTCCAGTCCATTTTAGTTCCCTGATTCCTAAAATGTTGACCTTCACTCTTTCCATCTCCTGTTTGACCACTTCCAATTTGCCTTGATTAATGGACCTAACATTCCAGGTTCCTATGCAGTATTGCTCTTTACAGCATCAGGCTTTGCTTCCTTCACCAGTCACATCCACAGCTGGGTGCTGTTTTTGCTTTGGCTCTGTTTCTTCATTCTTTCTGGAGTTATTTTTCCACTGATCTCCAGTAGCATATTGGACAGCTGCCGACCTGGGGAGTTCATCTTTCGGTGTCCTATCTTTTTGCCTTTTCATACTGTTCATAGGGTTCTCAAGGCAAGAATACTGGAAGTGGTTTGCCACTCCCTTCTCCAGTGGACCACATTTTGTCAGAACTCTCCATCGTGACCCTCCTGTCTTGGGTGGCTCTACACAGCATGGCTCATAATTTCACTGAGTTAGACAAGGCTGTGGTCCATGTGATTAGATTGGTTAGTTTTCTGTGACTGTGGTTTTCAGTCTGTCTGCCCTCTGATGGAGAAGGATAAGAGGCTTATGGAAGCTTCCTGATGGGAGAGACTGACTGAAGGGAAAACTGGATCTTGTTCTGATGCTCAGTAAATCTTTAATCCAATTTTCTATTGATGAGTCTACTATAATCCTTAGTACAGAGTTTAAACAGAGGTTTTTTTTTGTGTGTGTGTGTGTGTAATCATCAGTTCCAGGATTAAAGAAAAAAACGTTTTATGTGACTAAGACTAAGGAATGTAGAGAGAGAAAAAAAGATGTTAGTCCTTTCCTCCTCCTTGAGAATTCGAGACCCCATCACCTCTTCAATAGTCCTAGACCCCTCTCTCCTCCTTGGGGACCCCAGACTTCTTATTAATCCACCTAGAAGTTGACTCTCAAAACATTATATAAGAAATTCATGAGAAGGATAGCATATTAGAGCTACTTTAATTTTGCTCTTACCGATCATCTTCTTTCTTTCTCAAGGTAGATACCTATTTCTTAATCATTACCTTTCTCATTAGAGAACTTCCTTTGAAGACTGATTTGCCAACAACAAATTGTCTTTGTTTTCCTTTGTGTGAGAATATCTTTCTTTTCTCGTCATTCCTGAGGGATATTTTCGTTAGGTTTTGCAGAATTTGTAGTTGACTCCTCTTTTCTTTCAATACTTTTTAAATGTTGTGCCTTTTGTTTTAATTTTTGTTTTGGCCTACATGGTTTAAAAGGCAAAATCCACATCACTTAAATGATCAAACTATCATTTGAAATTTGTAATCAAATGTAAATAATGAACTGCTTCTCTCTGCCTGCTTTAAACATTTTGTTCCTTCTCTTCAGGTTTCAGAAGTTTAATTGGAATGTATCTTGGTGTGGATTTCTTTGGTTTTAACATGTTTGTAGTTTACTCAGCTTCTCAAATCTGTAGGTTTATATCTTTCACCACACTGGGAGTATTTCCTGAAATACTTTTTCAGTCCAACTCCTTCTTATCCACTCCTCTTGACTATAATGATTCAAATATTATCTCTTTTGTTAATATTCCATTGGACAACATTCACAGAGAGGCACATTTTTTCCTAAGTTGGAATACTTTGTAGCACTCACCTGGAGTATGTGTGAAAACAAAGGAAACCCAGGAAACTCAACCCTGTGTAGTTTTTCAAGTCCTGAGGAGTATCTGAGGTCCATTTTCTTCTCCCCACCTTTCAGACTATTGTGATGCCTGATTGTTGTATTAAGTCCAAAAATTTTGGATGAGAGGAAGGAATGGGATACTCCAGGTTAGTGGATTGGAAGTCAATTTTATTTATTTACTTAAAAAATTTTTATGTTATACTGGAGTATAGTTGATTAACAATGTTGTAGTAGTTTCAGGTGGATGGCAAATGGACTCAGCCCTATATATACACATATCCATTCTCCCTCAAACTCCCCTCTCGTCCAGACTGCCGTGTAACATTGAGCAGCATTCCCTGTGCGATACAGTAGGACCTTATCGCTTATCCATTTAAAATATAGCAGTGTGTACATGTCAGTCCCAAATCACATATCTCTTCCCCCCCGTTCTTCCCCTGCTGCTAACCATAAGTTCATTCTCTGAGTCTGTGAGTCTGTTTCAGTTTCATAAATAAGTTCATTTGTATCATTTCTTTTTAGATTCTTCATGTTAGGGATGCCATATGATGTTTCTCCTTCTCTGTCTGACTTACTTCACTCAGCATGACAATCTCTAGGTCCATCCATGTTGCTGCAAATGGCATTATTTCATCCTTTGTAATGGCTGAGTAATATTTCATTATGTATGTGCACCACATGTTCTTTATTCCTCTGTCAGTGAATATTTAGGCTGCTTCCATGTCTTGGCTATTGTAAGCAGTGGGCTGCATGTATCCTTTTGGACCATGTTTTTCTCTGGGTATATGCCCAGGAGTGGGATTGCAGGGTCATACTGTAGCTCTACTTTCAGTTTTGTTTTTTTTTTAAGGAACCTCTATACTGTTCTCCACAGTGGCTGCACCAATTTACATTCCCAACAATAGTGTAGGAGAGTCCTCTTCTCTCCACACCTGCTCTAGCATTTATTTTTTTAGATTTTTTTTATGATAGCCATTTTGAGTGGTGTGAGGTGATATCTCATTGTAGTTTTGCATTTCTCTAATAATTAGCCATGTTGAACATCTTTTCATGTGCCTTTTTACCATCTGTATGTCTTCTTGGGAGAATGTCTATTTAAATTTTCTACTCATTTTTTTTTTTTTTATTGTATTGTTTGTTTTGATCCTGTTAAGCATCATGAGCTGTTTGTAAATTTTGGAGACTAATCCCTTGTTGGTCACATCATTTCCAAATATTTTCTCCCAATCTGCAGGTTTTTTGTTTATTGTTTGCTTTGCTGTGCAAAAGCTTTTGTGTTTATAAGTAGGTTCCTGTCGTTTATTTTTGTTTTTATTTCCATTATTCTGGGAGATGGATCAAAAAAGATATTGCTGTAATTTATGTCAGAGAGTGTTCTGCCTATATTTTCTTCTAGGAGTTTTATAGTGTTCAGCCTCACATTTAGATCTCTAATCCATTTTGAGCTTACCTTTGTGTATGGTGTTAGAGAATGATCTAATTTCATCTTTTTTTACATGCAGCTGTATTTTTTTTTTAAGGAACCTCTATACTGTTCTCCACAGTGGCTGCACCAATTTACATTCCCAACAATAGTGTAGGAGAGTCCTCTTCTCTCCACACCTGCTCTAGCATTTATTTTTTTAGATTTTTTTTATGATAGCCATTTTGAGTGGTGTGAGGTGATATCTCATTGTAGTTTTGCATTTCTCTAATAATTAGCCATGTTGAACATCTTTTCATGTGCCTTTTTACCATCTGTATGTCTTCTTGGGAGAATGTCTATTTAAATTTTCTACTCATTTTTTTTTTTATTGTATTGTTTGTTTTGATCCTGTTAAGCATCATGAGCTGTTTGTAAATTTTGGAGACTAATCCCTTGTTGGTCACATCATTTCCAAATATTTTCTCCCAATCTGCAGGTTTTTTGTTTATTGTTTGCTTTGCTGTGCAAAAGCTTTTGTGTGTTTAAGTAGGTTCCTGTCGTTTATTTTTGTTTTTATTTCCATTATTCTGGGAGATGGATCAAAAAAGATATTGCTGTAATTTATGTCAGAGAGTGTTCTGCCTATATTTTCTTCTAGGAGTTTTATAGTGTTCAGCCTCACATTTAGATCTCTAATCCATTTTGAGCTTACCTTTGTGTATGGTGTTAGAGAATGATCTAATTTCATCTTTTTTTACATGCAGCTGTCCAGTTTTCCCAAACCCACGCACCTATGATCAACTAACCTATAACAAGAGGGAAGACTAAACAATGTTGGAAAGATAGTCTCTTCAATTTTCTTTATTTACTTTTGTTTTGCTTCCTGCTACACTCTTAATGGTCACCTTCAATTGGAGAACTCAGTTTTCTACGTATATCTTTAAATTTCTCTCTATCGTTTTTTATTTTGTCCACTGATTCAGTCAACATTAGTGACACTTGTCACTTGTCAACAGAGCTCTTCTTTTTGGCCCATCTCTAGCTGCTCCATTTGTGGATCGTGACTGGAACACACAGTTCTTCCCCGGAGCTCTGTGATAATACACAAAACTCGTGGTATGCCTGCAAGCTATCAGCTTAATTAGATCTTGATGTTCAAAGAAAGGGATCATTACGTCGGCCCTGCAGGGTGTCCCACCTTTCTTGGAACTGAGTGTACTGCCTGAAATCTGCTGAGGAGTGACTGTTCTCTGGGCATTTGTATATATTTGCTTATACATCATATCATGTCTGAATCATAGTTCAGGTGCAGCCATATGTCCACATAAACAACTTTTCCAAACGTTGTTAACATACAGTGGTGGAATAGGATGTTATGATGGTCAGTGAGATAAAGCAGAATATTTTTGATGGAGTGTCTGATAAGATACTTTAAAAGGGAGGCGCCAAAGATTCAAGCTACGTGCACCCATTAACTTCTGCTGTGTCACTTCCTCGTCCGTGAGGCAGCCATCTTGTAACTATGGAGCAAGCGTATACACTAGGAATTGTGGAAAGAGGAGATACATTGCTAGGTGCCCAAGGTCACTGTGAAACTCTTACAGCCTCCCTTGCATTTATGTCATACGAGAAGACAAAAACCCTAATTTGTGTGATATCTTTTTTGCATGATTTGTTTCACAATATAGCTTATTTTATTTTCTAACCAGCAGGTCATGTGTTAGACACTGAAAGAATTGAATTAGAAATTGAGTAATATAGTCCTTTCTTAATGGCATAGACATGTAGTTTTCCTCCTTATTTTTCATTCTCTTTATGTCTCCAGATAGATATGAGAAGCAATCAATTATATCAATGTATCTTGACTTGAAGCTGCAATGACTGGAGAAAAACTACCTGCTAACTATCAGAAGGGTGAGATCTTCAAATTTCAATTTGAAAAACAAACACATAAAATCCCCCCCCCCCCAAAAAAATTCCCAAAATACAAATTAGATATGGAAGTCTATCTGGGGTACATTTCTTGAGGTTGTAGTTTTAGATTTTAATATACTTAGGTTTTAACTTCACAAGACCCTAAACTATTTCTTTTTTCCCTCAGTACTCTACCTTCCAGTACAGGAAGAGAGTAGATGCTCCATAAATATTTGTTAAAAGAATAAATACAGTAGTATATCCACTATCACCTATGCAAACAGCCACATACACACACACATGCTAAGTTGCTTCAGTTGTGTCCGACTCTTTGCGTCCCTATGGACTATAGCCTGTCAGGCTCCACTGCCCATGGGATTCTCCAGTCAAGAATATTGGAGTGGGTTGCCATTCCCTTCTTCAGAGGATCTTCCCTATCCAGGGATTGAACCCAAATCTCCTGCAGCTTCTGGATTGCAGGTAGATTCTTTACCACTGAGCCACTGGGGATTGAATTCAGCAATATAGGAAAAGAATTAAAACCATGACCAGGCTGGATTTTCTGCAGGAGGAAAGGTGGTTAAGTATTTGAAAATCATTACTGCTGCTGCTGCTGCTGCTAAGTCGTTTCAGTCCCATCAAATCAACATAGTAAAGGAGAAAAATAATGACCATTCCAAGAGATCCATAAATAGCACTTGAAGAAGTACCGTATGCATTTATGACAAAGACTTTCAGAAAACTTAGAGCTGGAGAAAATGTTCTCAACTTCATAAAAAAGTATCTACAAAATACCTACAACTAGCTTCATGCTTGATGGTAAAAGAATGAATGCCTCAAAGATCACGAAAACGCGAGGGTATTCATTCTCATTACTCTTATATAGCATATTCTGAACATTCTACCCAGCACAATAAGACAGAAGGAGGAAATAGAAGTTATGTAGACTGGAAAGTAAGGAAGAAAATTGTCCCATTTGCAGTTGATAGGATAGCCTACAGAGAAAAGATGAACGAGTTTGCAAAAATCTTACCAGAAAAAATATGTGATTTAAGCAAGGACCAGGATACAAGACCAACATATAAAAAATGAATTGTATTGCTATACCCTAACTAGTGGGCTTCAAGGTAGTTCAGTGGAAAAGAATCCAAATGCCCATGCAGGAGAAATAAGAGACACAGGTTGGATCCCTGGGTCAGAAAGATCCTGTGGAGGAGGGCATGGCAATCCATTCCAGTACTTTTACCTGGAGAATCCCATGGACAGAGGAGTCTGGTGGGCTAGGAGTCCATAGGGTCACAAAGAGTTGGACATGACTGAAGCAACTTAGCATGCATGCACACACATACTAACAAGCAGGGTATGTGGACACTGAAAGCAAGGGTATAAAATCATAAAAACCATTTGTAAATTATGACACTTATGTGTACACTGAAAAAAATTTAGGGCTTATACTTAAAACAACAAGATGCTGATGAAAGATATATTAAGAAGACTTAACTGAAGTGGCATGGCACCCATGTCTTTTGATTGGAAGACTCAATATAGTAGACAAGTCATTTCTCTCCAAGTTAAAACACAACTTTAACTCAGTTGTTTTCATAATCCCAGGAGGATCTTTTGTAGATATATACAAGACTCTTCTAAAATTGTTATTGAAAGGCAGAGGAACTGGGGTAGCTATAACAGTTTTTAGAAAGCAGAATAAAACAGGAAGAATCACTATACTATCTCAAGACATATTATACAGCAACAATAGTCAAGAATGTGTTGTATTGTCAGAGGAAGAAGTACATAATCCATGGAATGGAATAGAGTACCAACTATAGCCGACTAAATTTTGACAAGCCTGCCAAAGCAATTCAATGGAGGAAGGATGTGCTCAGTTGCTCAGTCATGTTGGACGCTCTGCGACCCCATGGACTGCAACCAGCCAGGCTCCTCTATCCATGGAATATGGGATTATGTTGCCATTTCCTACTCCAGGAGCAAGAATAGTACTTCAACAAATAGTTACTGCAAAAACTGGATATCCATAGTTAAAAAAATCCATTCAAACTAAACTTCACGACTTAAAATTTAATACAATAGGGTGGAGAGATCATCCAATAATCTATTGGATGTCATGAGCTGTCATAAGATGTTGGTTAGAAACAAGTTGGATCTTGATATAGCATTCTGCTATTTGGGTATATACACAGTATTGCATACAGAGAGAAGAGAAGTAATAGGCCCCATCCAGGGTTAAGGAGGACTTTGGGGAAAATTATCTCTTCCCATCAGAAATTCCACATTCCCAGGATTATGACTCATGTCATAAGGTCTCAGTTTCCTCTTACAGTTTCTAGAACAAAGCATTACTTCGTCATGCATACTCAATGGTGCAAGTTAATCATCTTGAGTTCTGGGTGGCATGGCCTTCTCCCCCTCTCTGGTTCATCACCCATGATAGGCTCGTAAAGGTGACCACTCAGAGTCCTAGCTATGCAAAGTGTTCTGCACTCCTCGGGACACAGGCCTTCCTCTCTCCCAGAAGCCATGAATCTCCTGATGCTGACCTTCATGCTCTGCGGGTTACTAACCCTGGTGACCAAAGGTAATGGAACCCTACAGTGGAGAGAAGATGCAACTAACATGAGCTGTTGACCCTGAGTTCCCAGGTGTCTGGAGGGAGAAGGAGGGTCCATAGGAAGAGCTTTTGGCCAAAAAAGGGCAGTGGGAGCGCTTTCGTGATGACTTGAAGAATCTGCTGTGGCTGTTCCATCACTAAGCTGTGTTTGACGTTTTGTGACCCCCATGGCCTGTAGCACGCCAGGCTGCCAGGCTCCCCTGTCCTCCACTGTCTCCCAGAGTTTGCTCAGTCAGTGATGCTGTCTAACCATCTCATCCTCTGCTGCCCCGTTCTCCTTTTGCTTTCAACCTTTCCCAGCATCAGAGTCTTTGCCAATCCATGGCTCTTCATACTGTCCATGGAGTTCTCCAGACAAGAATACTGGAGTGGGTTGCTCTTTCCTTTTTCACTGGACCATGTTTTGTCAGACGTCTTCACTATGACCTGTCCTGGATGGCCCTGCACAGCATGACTCATAGGCAAGTATTAATCTGGGGTGACTTCTGAAACATTTCTCCAAAGGCAGGAATTTCCTCAGTCTTCTGAGCAGCCCTCTATTCCTTTCTCTATCACTAACCATTGTTAACTCAACTTCACTTTGCTTCTATTTTAACAATTTCATTGCTGCACCTATTTTATAGTTGTGTCTCATTAGTCCAACTCTTACCACCATCTAGAATTCTTTTTTGTCATGAACGTGCTTTCAAAGGAGGCCCTCATTTGTTTATGTTCTGAGGCAAGGTGGACATTAATCACACGGTTTGTAGTTGTCAGAGCTGTTGTGAGAAAGATAATACACATTTAAATTAGAAGTGGGGATAAGTTAAGACAGTAAAAAGATGAGTGATCAATAGGCACCTTCTGCTAACTGATCAGCAATGAATGAGCTTACTCTTTCTTTTTAATAATGTTACTTTGGAAACATATCTACTTTGACTGGAAGTATTAAAAATAATATTTTCAACTGGTTAAAAAGTTTCAAGCAATCAATAGGCTTATATAGGTATAAGAAAGAGGTCTTTCCTACCCTAGGTTAATAGCTCTTCAGTCTTCTCTTTCAGAATCACTGAATCAATCAGTGAAGTAATCTAACAAATTAGTTGTGTATCCTAGCAGATACAAATATTTATATATCTCATGTTTTTAAAAACACCATATAAATTAATCATATGGATTCTTCTGCAATGTACTAGCACTATACTCAGAGACTTCTTATCGGTGCATGAACCTACTTCATTATTTTTAATTTATACACAGAATATATGGCTGGGATTGTAAACTTCCTTTCTTTTTAAAAAATTTTCTGCCATCTTTTATTTATGTTTTCCTTTATCCAATGCATACTTTTTTGAAATGATAGAATAATAATAATAGAATAGAATACTTATTTTTGTAGTTGGAGTATAATCACTTTACAGTGTGTGCTGTTTTCTGCTATACAACAATGTGAATCAGCTATAGATATACATATATACCCTTTCTTCTGAGCTTCCCTCACATCCTCCATCTCACCCATCACAGAGCAAAGACCTGGGCTCCCTTTGTTATACAACAGCTGAAAACCAGTCTTTAATTATTAGAACAATTCAGCAAGGAAAATTAGTAACAAATGCATGTCTTTCCGCTTATGGCAACACACACAGACACACACACACACACACACACACACACTCACTGAGAAGACTGTCAAACAACTGACCAAGTAGGTTACAGTCCTCCTCCTNAGGGGCACGGACAAGCTGAGAAGGCCCCATGGGTGCAGTGAGCTGCTGTAAGGTGCTTGATGGTGCTACTGGCCAGGGCAACACGGCCTCTATGACATGCAGAGCTTGTGTAGGAGTGATGTTCTTTATTACAGAGCCTGGTCCCCAGCCGCTCCCTAAGGGTCTGACTCCCTCACAATTCCCTCCAGGGATCCAGCCCCAAAGACAGAAAACTTCAGTTTAGCCCCTTGGGAAAGGAACTCTGAGTAAAAAATTCACTCCCTCACCTTTTCACTCATCCAATGTTAATAATATTAACATTGTTTACTGAGCACTTGTGTGCCAAATATGGTGCCAAGTCCTTCACAAACATTACTTCATCTAATCCCACAACAACCCTACAAGGAGATTCTTTCATTATTCCTATTTCATATACAGTCGATTATCATTATTTGTGGTTCAGTTCAGTTCATTTCATTTCAGTTGCTCAGTCGTGTCCAACTCTTTGCAACCCCATGGACTGCAACACACCAGGCCTCCCTGTCCATCACCAACTCCCAGAGTTTACTCAAACTCATGTCCACTGAGTCAGTGATGCCATCCAACCATCTCATCCTCTGTCATCGCCTTCTCCTCCTGCCTTCAATCTTTCCCAGCATCAGGGTCTTTTCCAATGAGTCAGTTCTTTGCATCAGGTGGCCAAATTATTGGAGTTTCAGCTTTAGCATCAGTCCTTCCAATAAATATTCAGGACTGATTTCCTTTAGGATGGACTGGTTGGATCTCCTTGTAGTCCAAGGGACTCTCAAGAGTCTTCTCCAGCACCACAGTTCAAAAGCATCAATTCTTCGGTGCTCAGCCTTCTTTATAGTCCAACTCTCACATCCACACATGACTACTGTAAAAGCAATAGCTTTGACTAGACGGACCTTTGTTGACAAAGCAATGTCTCTGCTTTTTAATATGCTGTCTAGGTTGGTCATAATTTTTCTTCCAAGGAGCAAGCGTCTTCTAATTTCATTATTCGTGGTAGTTATGCTGTAATAAAATCACCACAATCACAGTATTAGCAAATATTTAGCCAATGCTTCCAGGAGAAATACAGGATTAGATTCATACCAAGCTCTGGTCACAATATCTTGTCAACTCACCAATAATCTAATTTATGTGTGTTTCTGTTAAAAGTGCTTCATTTAAAATATATTAATGTCATTAACATTGAACTCATAGCCAATAGCACTATAACATGTACCTGAATAAAGTTTATCCAACACAAGTATTTTCTTCATAAGGCACATGACAGTCTTCTTGTACTTAGGAACACTAGAGAGCACTTCAGTATTATGCTGAAGCAGGGTATTTAACAGCAAAATCACCAACAAAAAGCACATAAGTGCAAAAAAGTGACAGACAATAAGTAGGCCACAAAAAGAACACTTGTTTATATTATGAGAGCTGAAACAAGAAAGCAGAGCATCCCCTCGTTCAACCTCATCTGAGAATAAACGTGTTGGACAACTTGAATTTTTTTGCTGCTCTACACACGTACATGAATGACCACTAGAGTGCCATGAGTGTGCTCTGGACTTACAGAGCATTTTATGAGTGGGTAAACTCACAGATGTGAAATCCATGAATGATGAGAATCGACTGTACAAGGAAACCGAGGCTTAGTTGAGTGAAGTCACACAACTAGAGGCAGGCAAGGATTCAGATCTGGGATGGCCAAGGTCCAAAGCCCAGACATTTAACTCCTGCTATTCTGCAGTCAAGGCTTCCTAAGTGGCTCAGTGGCTGTCTCTTATACACATCTAGATGTGTATAAGAGACAGCCCTCACACCCTCCATCTCACCCATCACAGAGCAAAGACCTGGGCTCCCTTTGTTATACAACAGCTGAAAACCAGTCTTTAATTATTAGAACAATTCAGCAAGGAAAACTGGTAACAAATGCATGTCTTTCCACTTATGGCAACATACACACACACACACACACACACACACACACACTCTCTCTCTCTCTCTCACTGAGAAGACTGTCAAACAACTGACCAAGTAGGTCACAGTCCTCCTCACTCATATCACTCGTGTGTGAGAATGTCAGCTCCCCAAACACTGATCACACCATTTTTATCACATTCTTTCATATATTATATTTCAGTGAGTGAAACTGTTCCCTCATTTTTGTTTAAATTCATCACACTTTACTTGCAAATATGTTTGGACATTCATTCCATTGTATTTCTGAATTCTTTCTTAGTAATTTTTAAGAGTTCTTTATGTACCAAGAAAATTTTGGAGATGTTATATCTCATTTAGAAAAGTATTCACTTCCTTGAAATGGACATAAATGTGCCTATGAGTCTATATATCTTGATTCACATGGAGACAGTGAGGTAAAAAAGTATCATCTACACTCAATTCTGATTATGAACTACTGGCTGAAATTTTGGAAAGTTTTGAAATAATAAAGAAGGAGCAATATGGTTTTGTCTTATTGCTGTCTCTGAGATTCCTGGATACCATGTGGGGAAAATGTGTATCATCCCTTTAAATTTTCTATTACATTATGAGTATTTTCTCGTATATTAAATATTCTCTAAAAACTGAATTTTTTATTAATGCATAGAGTTTCATATAATGGGTACTCTGTATATTTTTAAAATTCACTTTCATAATTTGATATTTATGCCCTTTTTATTTTTACTAAGTATGTTTATGTTTTATATACAAGTATATTCTCTATAACCATTCATAGACATAAACCATTCAATATAATATTCCTAGAAATACAACTTATTCCTGTCTACTTAGTGCACTGTCAATTTCTGAACATTGCAAACTTTTAGATAAAAGAAAATATTTACATCTATAATATTTTCCATTATTTGACTATGAAGAAATCAACTTCAAATTAAACTTCAAATATGTGCATATATTTATAAGTATTTTGATTTTTGTACAAAGCATGTGGTTCTGCTTGTTTCTCTCTTTTATGTTGAGGATGGTAGTTTTTCCTGCTGATTTGTAGATTTTTCACTTATGGGTTCTATTTTGCAACCTATTTAAAATTTTGAGTGTATTTTGTGTTTTACAGTGAGACTGCATCTGAGGATTTGTAAAGAAACTTTTTACCAAGCCAAACTGTCCATCAGTAGACTACTTTTAAAAGCTATATTTAAGTTAATGCTATCTGATTCTGTATCTGTTTTTTTTCTTACAGGAGAATTCACACATGGTTCAATGCTTTGACAAGATGGCTTATTGTGCCTGTATTAGTGTCATTGTTATGCATATTTTAGATGAATGATTTTGAAATAGTGGTGATGAAGGTCACAAGTGCTAATGACATAATAATTCCAGGCTGAGAAACTTTGAAATAAATAACTGCTGTAATTATATACATATACATATACATACATATATATATAATGTTTACCAAGTTATAAGATTATTCCCAGTCATCATCATTGTATTGCTTAAGCCATATTCTTGGAATTATCTTTGATATTCTAAGCTGTGAAATCCATATCTATCAGGAAATCTATTACATCTACCTACAAATTATGGCTAGAATCAACCCATCGCACCACCTGCAGTGTTACCACTCTGATTCGAGCCACTGTCTTCTCTCATCCATGACTGCCATGGATTCCTCACAGGTCTCTGTCCTTCTGCTATTGCCTCCTGCAGTCTTCAGTCAAGAAAACATAGGGTGTGATCTGCTCACACTAGAAGTCAGACTCTGTGCCCGTTCTGCTCAAATCTCTGCAGTGACCCCTTCTTCTCTTAGAACAAGGTGTAGCCAGGGTCCTTACAGCGGCCCACCAGATCCCCCATGGTCTGATGCTTATGACTTCCCTCACCTCATCTCCCACTACCCTAGTTACATAGACTTCAAGACCTTTCCTCTAACATGCCAGGCTTGCTCAACCCACAGAGTTCTGTTTGTTTCCTCTGCTTATAATGGGCTTTCCCCATATACTGGCATGGCTAATTCCTTCACCATCTTGAAGTTATTGTTTTTTTTGTCATTGTCTGTCAAGACCTATGCCAACTGCTATTGAAGAAACTGTCATCTACCCCTATGACACACTAAATAGGTTCCAGTTCAATCTATTCTTTCTTATTTCTGAAAACCACTTATCATCATCTCACATAGAGGGTACTTTGTTTCTTTACTGTCTGTTTCCCTTGCTAGAAAGTCTGCCTTGTGTTTTTGTCTGCTTGGTGCACAAATATATCCCAAATGTCTAGAATAGAGTCTGTACCATAGTTATGGCTCAAACTTCTCTTGAAGGAGGGGCTGTGCACAAATTCCAACTCTGGAGGGAATAGTTGAAAAGGAGAAGTGAGGAATGAAGTGGGAGGCAAGAGTGAGGAAGAATGGACAGAACAAGATGATTTAACAAGTCTGGGAATGGAAGAGAAATGCTGAGAGGACACAGGTTTCAAGGATGGACACTCTGGAGGAAAAGACACATGGCGAAGTAATCTGTATAGAAGTGAGGAATGTGGAAGCAGTGTTAGACTTTGTCCAGCATGAAAAAGGTGGAATGGTTACCTTTGAAATCTACAGGAAATTTTACCAAGGGAAAAGAATTGGAGCTGGTAAAATAATTAACAAAAAATGACAAATCGCTGGAGAAGTGATATCCTGGTGGAGGAAATAGGAGCCAAATGTTCATTGTGCTCTCTTTCTCTATCTCAACCCACGAATGGTACTTTTCTTACTTTATCAAATAAAATCCAAAAAAGGTTTTGAGAATTACTTGACCTTCCTCATACATCATTGTCTTCCTCCAACATACAGCTTTTGCACTAGTTGTTTCCTAGAATACACCAACATTGGTGTTTCTTGGGCAGTTTGCTGAGAAAGATGGTCATGTAGTTGCTTGATAGATGAAACAGACTAGTTTCACTTTGGCTTCCCTAATAGCTCAGTTGGTAAAGAATCCGCCTGCAATGCAGGAGACCGCCATTGAATTCCTTGGTCAGGAAGATCCCCTGGAGAAGGGATAGGCTACCCATTCCAGTATTCTTGGGTTTCCCTGGTGGCTCAGCTGGTAAAGAATCTGCCTGCATATCCTCACCCTCCAAAGAATTTTAATGCTTCTTAGAATTTTAATGCTTCGTTCTTTCTTAACTATTTTGCACAGACATTCTTTCTCTTCAATTTTCCTGTCCCACTCCTGTCTGTGTCTCCCTCCTACCCCCTCTTAGGACTTTATCCCACATCTCAAGATTTTAAAAATTCAAATAGCACTTTTATTTTTACCATTGCCAACACTCATACCAGTGAGAATTGGAAAATTTCCTGCCCTGTCAGTAAACAAATGATGCCACAATCTTCAGCAATTGCAGCCACTATGGATGGTGAGCCCTGATGGAACTCAGGAAGAATATCTGCCATTTAGCAATCATTAGACTGCAGTCACTCCCCATGGTGAGCACTGGGGAAACTTGAGATGAAAAAACCCGGAAGAACTGGCCCCAGATAGGTGAAGTGGATATCAAAGGAATGATTTCAGTGAGTCCAGACTTATGACTCTTTCCATGTAAAGAAAAACAACAACTTCCTTAACTTGAGATATCTGATTTTTCTTTAATTCACAACAATCTTTTGATGTTCTGACTACCTGCCTTTTGTTGGAAAACTTCTGTAAAACCAGCCTGCCTGCCTTGCCTTCCTGGAGCAGCTCGCTTGGGGTTACTTGAGATGCTACTTCCTGGGCTTAAGTCCTGAAACTTTCTTCCACATAAAACAACTCAACTTTTATGTGTTGTGTATTTTTAAAGTTAACGTCCAGTATGGCTTTGCACCCGTCTTCTCTTTTCCTCTCGATATAGCTGAGGTAGTGTGCCTTCTCCAGATCAGTCAAGTATTATATGTGGTTTTGATCTTTGTCACCTAATCAAGGACTATACCCTTCCTTTTCCCCTCATTTCTCTCTTCTACTTTAATCTCTCCCTTTCTACTACTTTTTTTTCTTAATATTTACAGATGTGTTCTGTTATTTCCCAATCTTCAAAACAAACCTGAAAAACCCTCTCTTGACTTTATATTGACCTCCAAGTACTTATCTATTTCTCTGTTCTTTCTCACAGTTAAACTTCCTAAGACTCTGGTCTCCAGATGCTACTTTTACTTCTCTCGTTCACGTGTCAATCACTTTACTTCTCCTTCTCCGTTTCCTGCTCTTACTGAAAGAGTGTGTGTGGTGTCCAGCTGCTGGCCACTCATAAGCCAGGTTGGTGGAAAGGAAAGCTTGCTTTATTTCAGGTGCCAGCAACTGGAGGGGAGGGTAGCAGACATCTGTCCAAAGGCTGACTACCCGCCTCCCCAACCCTGCNTTTCTCAAGAGGCAGGTCAGGTGGTCTGGTATTTTGGATACAGTTAATCTTCAGTTCCAGGGTCTGTTTTTTCCCATTTCTTTGAGATCAGTTCTAGGAATTGTGGCAGCTCTGGTCATCATGTAATTAACTTCCCCACCTGGTGTTTTATCATATATAAGACAATTCACAGGATATGGCCCAGAACATTATCTTTTAGCCCTTGAGAAAGAACTAAAGGTCCTTGACTATGCTTAATGATTACATTATTATTAGTCTCCTTTGGCTATTTTCCTTTGTTTCTCACTTCTCTGATTAAACTTATTCTTTGACTAAAGTTTTCCACAGACAAAAGGCAGGCAGAGGACATGGGTGGCGGCGGCAAGGACCACAGTGTCCTGCTTTGTTTCACTACCACTCTGAAGATTGCCAGTGACGCTCATTGTGTTAAATTCAATAGAGACATCTGACTTCTCTTGTTCAACCTTATAGCAGTATTTGCCTACAAATGTCCGTGTGTTCTTTTAGGAAACATTTTCCTCACTTGCATAATCTAGTCATACTTGATACAACTCTTTTTGTGTCCCTGTGGCATTTGCCATTTTCATGCACACCAGCCTGATTTCACCAGCAGTATCTCAAAGCATGGTTGATAGCTTGCAAAATCAGCCCTAAAGTGGGCATTCCAGAAATGTCATGGGATTTTCAGCTCACTCTGGGCTCATCTATTAACTACTGGCTGGCAGAATGGTGGGAAGAAATATTCCAGCTCCTATGACCCTCAAGAATGATAGTTTTGCCCTAGCCATAAATTTGTTGCCAGAGTTCCATGTAGGATTAAACTCCAGTCAACCACAGTGGTAATTAATTGTATAACTCACCTTTCTTTTTTTTTTTTTTTTTCGCTGTTTTAATTCCTTAACTTCCCCATTCCCAAACTGATTTTAGGAATGGGATGGGGGGAGTTGTGCTGAATGCCTCTTAATTAATTATTACACGTCACTCACAATTTTTCCCAAGGTCTNTTTTTTTTTTTTTTTGCTGTTTTAATTCCTTAACTTCCCCATTCCCAAACTGATTTTAGGAATGGGATGGGGGGAGTTGTGCTGAATGCCTCTTAATTAATTATTACACGTCACTCACAATTTTTCCCAAGGTCTTGTTTTGGGTAAGCTAATCTAATTCTCTAGGGCCTTGTTCTCCTGTTTTGCTCCAGTTTATCTGGCTGTGTCTTTTGAACATTTTCCTCTTATTTGAGCTTTCAGTATTGACACTAATGAGAATTTAATCATGGTCCTCTTTTATGTCATATTATTCCAACATGCACTACACTTAATCCATAGCTATAGCTTTACATACTGGCCATTAGCAATGATTCCAAAATTTACAACTGAACTATAAACTTCTCTACTGAGTTGCTACAGTTATATCCCACTGCCCTTTGTACTTCTGAGCTATATTGTGGTGGTGTTATTGTTTAGTCACTGTCCAGCTTGTTTGCAAACCTACGGACTGTAGCCCACCAGGCTCCTCTGTCTATGGGATTTCCCAGGCAAGAATACTGAAGTGGGTTGCCATTTCCTTCTCCAGAGAATCTTCCCAACCCAGGGATCAAACTCATGTCTCCTACATTGGCAGGCAGATTCTTTACCACTGAGCCAGCAGAGAAAGCCCGTATTGTATTAAATGTCCCAAAACCTACGGACTGTAGCCCACCAGGCTCCTCTGTCTATGGGATTTCCCAGGCAAGAGTACTGAAGTGGGTTGCCATTTCCTTCTCCAGAGAATCTTCCCAACCCAGGGATCAAACTCATGTCTCCTACATTGGCAGGCAGATTCTTTACCACTGAGCCAGCAGAGAAAGCCCGTATTGTATTAAATGTCCCAAAACAAATACTAGTAACCACGTTTTCTCCTCCCTCCAACTCGTATTCTTTCCTCAGTTTACTATTCAATGAATGAATCTCCCCTATGTCTACTTAAAAATGTAGTAATGTACTTGGATTTCTCCATCTTCCATTTACCTTTTTATTCCATTTACCAGTGTCTGAAATCTGTCCTCTTCATTTAGCAGTTCTCACAGCCTCAGTTTCAGCTGCCATCAAGTTTCAGCTGTCTGAACATGTTTCCCAAATTCTATTCTTCCTTTTCTCTTAACTAATTTCTGTGTATTATCCTAGCTAACAGTCTAAAATTTAAAGTAAATTAGAGCATATGATGGTTTGAAATAAATGAAAATGCTTCAAAATGGCCTATAGGGACTAGGTGATGGCATTGCTACTGCACGTTCATTTCATTTTCTCTGCTCCTTGCACGTTATATTTTAGTACCTTAAAGACACTATGCTATTAATACTGGGACTGAGCATTTGCTGGTCCTTTTGGAGAAGGGAATGGCAACCTACTCTGTTATTCTTGCCTGGAAAATCCCACGGGCAGAGGAACCTAGGGTTGCAAAGAGTAGAACGTGACTGAATTGACTTAACATGCATTCGAAAATACTCTTTGCCTCCTGTGTATCCTGTTGTCTCCTTTCATCTTTCTTGCCTTCCGTGGCTTAACTATCAGCTTTACATATGTGTCTTCTGTCTTATTTTCTTTCCCCTCCTCTTCTTTTCTTCTCCAGACTCTCTCCTGCCTCCTCTCCCTCCTTCACTCTGTCCCTCTTCCCACCCACAGCAATTTCCTTAATGGCACATGTCACAGTTTTTTACTATAAAGTTTTAGCTTTCTTCTTTGTCTCTCCAAATGGCTTGTAGTATTTTTATCATAGTATATTAGATGGCAATAGTAGTGGTTGTCAAATTTTGGAATTGCTGTTTGTAATCTTTTGCTAGAACTTAAAAATTGACTGCTTGGTTTTTTCCCTGCAGCTGGCTGGTTTGTTGAAAGATGCTGGAAGAATGACATAGGATACTGCAGAAAACGATGTTTACTTCTTGAAAGGTACAAATTACTTTGTATGAACAAGCAATCATGCTGCATTCCCTTAAGAAGCTATGATCCGTACACTCAATGGCCAGTCCCTCCTAACTTCCTCAAAGATCTAAATGTTGAATATATAACTCGTGATGATTTTCCTTTTCCCCCCAATTCTGGGTTTACTGATGAGGTAACAGTTAAAGCAACTATAACTCAAGAAAGCAGAGTAACTGGGGCCACTGCTTCCCAGAGAGATTCTTCCTAGATTTTGACACCTACTCCTGACAGTGCTGAGGATACAACGTTTTCTGATGAGCCTGAGACAGCAGATCTATATAAGTATTGGGACTAATATGCAGGGAGCCAATTCTACTGATGCTATTTTACGGGGGACAGGATTGGATGCCATAGAGATGGACTTATTTCAACTGTCAAGGCAAGAATGAAGAGAGTTACCTTATAATTAGAAATATATAAAGATAAGTGTATACAAAATATAGGGATCCTTCATATTGGGCTTAAATTCTTTTCCTGTTTTCCTCTGATATACTAATGTATATGTGCTAATATTTGGTTTCAAGTGATATTTGTGTGTCTGAGTATTTTTCCACAATAAAAAATAAATAAATAAAACAAATGTCACAGTTTTGAGCTGCCTCAATAGTTGAGACAGAAAATTTGATTTTATTATTGCCTGAAACCCCACTATCATATGTGAAGAACCTATGCAGTCACATAAAAATTTCCAAACAAGTTCTCCCTTCCCTGTCCCTACCAACATTTTTTGTAAGTGTTGACTTTAAACCCCTGTTTGTATCATGAGGTTGAATTTTGTTTAATACTTCAACCAGAAATAAATCCAGTTATAGTTAGAAACTACTGCATCCACCACAAATACTTATTTAACTAGACAGAGGTGCAAGTCTGATTTGCCTTGTGAGCACATCCTATTAAGAACTACATCACAAATTCTACTTATCTTTCCAACACTCTTTCCACTCAAATGTCTACTCAAAACCTCCAACTGTGGTTGTCTCATTGTGTGCCTGTCCAGACGTGCGTTTTGTCCATGATACTGATCATGTGTAGGGTGCCTGTGGTTCATCTGCCTCTGTCGTGCGCATGCTGTTTGTAGCAACAGGTGGTTCTGCAGCTTTACTCTCGACATCACAAAGAAGCAGCTATTCACTCCAAGTTGATTAATTATTCATGTGCTGAGCTATGGTTGGGGTATAACTGAAAGCCACAGTCTCAGATGCCTAAAGGTCTCAGAATCGAGAAGGTTTACTCTCTAATTCTTTTTATTTTGTCTGGGTCAAGTTGCCAGGGATCCTGGCTATAGAAGAGGTATTCGGCCTCAGGCCACTGACCCTTAAGGAGACCTCATATTCCAATAGCTCTTGGGCCTCCTGAAAGGCTGACAAATACCCTACTTTGCCTGGGACTGAGGGTCTTCCCAGAACATGGGAGTTAGAGACCAAGACCAAGAAAGTCTTTAGCAAGCTTGGGCAAGCTGATCACCTTCTTTCTAGTCTACCTTGGCCCGAGTTGGTTATCTCCATTTCTTTTGTATGGCAAACACCTCATCACACAGGTCACATGCCAACTTCACAGAGGCATTCTTATAGACCGAGACCAAGAAAGTCTTTAGCAAGCCTGGGCAAGCTGATCACCTTCTTTCTAATGTACCTTGGCCCGAGTTGCTCTTCTCCATTTCTTTTGTATGGCAAACACCTCATCACACAGGTCACATGCCAGCTTCACAGAGGCATTCTTTCACTATGAAGACATCCTGAGACCACCACTCTGCCTCAGCCTAGAGTATTCTTCTTTGCCTTTCCTTTAAATGTCACCTCCTTAGAAATAATCCACTCCTCACTCTACTTTGCATCATCTTCTTCCTATCACTTAAACTCTTTGCAATATTTTGTAGATTTCTTTGCTGTCCTTCTGCATTATTTCATTAGTTACGTACATATAGCCTGTCATCACCACTCTAATGTACACAGAGTCCTTATACCGTGCTCTGGTTCCTGACTGTGTCCCAAGCTGGTAGACCAATGCCTTGTACATGGTGGATGCTCAGTAAAAACTTGAGCATTTGCTGTTCATGTAATAATCTCAACAAATATGAGAAGGTCAGACAATACAAAGTAGTAAATGTGAAGCTGGGATACTGGATACAATGTTTTTTTCCAACATATGCATGTTGATAATTTAAAGGAACTCATTTTTTGACCCTCATTTTTTAAATGTGTTGTGATACTCAAACCATTCTTAACATGTTCTTCTTTTCTATCTCCACTTTCTAAATTTCTCTTCTCTCACTCTTAAATGAAAACTTACCCATCTCCCCTTTTTTTCTGACAATCATGGATTATTCAGAGTGGAAAAACCTGCAGGTATCAAATGTGGATAATTGAAAAATTGGTGCTGGTGTTCAGAAAGTAAGTAATCATAGACTTTGGACAACAAATCCTTTGGAAATTCAAGTGACTTTCAATTCTTGTTTCCCAAAGCAGGAACAGCAAAGCAAATCAGCTGGTATTTGATAGATCCTTGTAGATAAACTTTAGTGATAGCTTACGATGGGATTTTTGGTGAGAGTTGGACTATAAAGAAAGCTGAATGCTGAAGAATTGATGCTTTTGAACTGTGGTGTTGGAGAAGACTCTTGAGAGTCCCTTGGACTGCAAGGAGATCCAACCAGTCTGTCCTAAAGGAGATCAGTCCTGGGTGCTCATTGGAAGGACTGATGTTGAAGCTGAAACTCCAATGCTTTGGCCATCTTTTGCGAAGAGCTGACTCATTGAAAAAGACCCTGATGCTGGGAAAGATTGAGGGCAGGAGGAGAAGGGGATGACAGAGGATAAGATGGTTGGATGGCATCACCGATTCAATGGATATGGGTTTGGGTGGACTCCAGGAGTTGATGATGGACAGAGAGGCCTGGTGTGCTGCAGTTCATGGGGTCGCAAAGAGATGGACACGACTGAGCAACTGAACTGAACTAAACTGAAACAAACTGCATTTCTCTCTCTTTGTGTGTATCTATCATTTATATTTTTGACACCTAATCTTTCATTCAACCTTCATATTTACTTTTGATTGAATAAAGTCTCTTGGTAATTCCATTTTAAAAAATGAAAAGTGGGAAGACAGTTTTTACTGACCTTCATCTCATTAGTAAAAGTAATATTCATCTATGTATATATAAACTAATATAAAGAAAGCACTGCCTATTTACTAAGAGGATGCCTTTAAGTAAAACAAAAAAGTTTTCTTCATCAATAATTGTTTTTCACATTTTATAATATATTCATGTGGTTCTAATCAGTTTTGTTCCAAGTATTAAAATAAAGGTTCAATCTTGAAATGTTAAATATTTATAACTTTATATTTACACAGATTTCACAGTAAAAAATATGCTTTGTTGCTGAAAAATATGATATAATTATCAATATAGACTTTTAAAAATAAGAATTAATTACATTAAGGTCTAATTTTATGGGTATGGTAGAATAAAAATAAGCTACTGGAATTAAAGTTTAAAGAAGAAAATGATGTAATATTTCTATTAGTGATGGAATATTTCTAATATTTCTGTTACTGTAAATGTAACAGTGGTTTCAGACAATGAATTTTAAATCATTATAACTAGGCTCAAACACATCTTTATTCATCAAAATAGGAACCATTACAATCAACACAATTTTGACAATGAGAAATAAGTTTGTTTATTCCTGTAGCATAAAAATCTATGCTTCTGGATTCAATGAATTCTTGGAAAGCATTTTCTGCATCCTGCTGGTTGTGGTAGCATTTTCCCTGCAAAAAGTTGTTGAGATGCTTGAAGAAGTGGTAGTTGGTTGGCAAGAGGGCAGATGAATATGGTTGATGAGGCAAAACCTCATTCAACCTAGTTCATTCAACTTTTGAAGCATTGGTCATGTGACATGCTGTTGGGCATTATGGCAGAGAAACATTGGGCCCGCCATTTCACCAATGCTGGCTGCAGGCGTTGCTGTTTTCTGTTCAGCTCATCAATTTGCCAAGCATACTTCTCAGAAGTAATGGTTTCACTGGGATTTAGAAAGCTGCAGGGGATCAGACTAGCAGCACTCCACCAAACAGTGACCACGACCTTTTCTTGGTGCAAGTTTGGCTTGGGAAGTGCTTTGGAGCTTCTCCTCGGTCCGACCACTGAACTAATTGTATAAAATTCACTTTCATCACACCTCACAATCTGATCAAGAAATGATTCATTGTTATTGCGTAGAATAAGAGAAGATGGTCCTTTAAAATAATAGTCTTCTTGATTTGCGGTTATCTCATGAGGCACCCACTTAATGAGTTTTTTTCAACTTTCCAATTTGCTTCAAATGCCCAACAACTGTAAAATGATCAAAGTCGAGTTCTTGGGAAACTTCTTGTGTAATTGTAAGAGGATCAGCTTTGATGATGCTCTCAATTGGTCGTTGTCAACTTCCAATGACTGGCCACTACACCCCTCATCAAGACTCTTGTCTCCTTTGCAACACTTCTTGAATCACCACTGCACTACGTGTTCATTAGAAATTCCTGGACCAAATGCATTGTTGATGTTGCAAGTGGTCTCCACTGCTTTATGACCCATTTTGAACTTGAATAAGAAAATTTCTAGAATTTGTTTTTTGTCTAAACTCATTTCCATAGTCTAAAATAAATATAAGCATCTAGTAATAATTCATTAGCAAAAAGCATAAAGCAAGGAATGTGCATTAAGATGATGTAAAAGATAACCACATTTATTTAAAAAGGTACTCCAATATCAGTTGGCAAAGTTCAACAATGCAAAACTGAAATTACTTTGTACCAACCTAATGATTGTTAAGTAAGTGATTCTTTGCATATTCATTAAATGGATTGTCAATAACAAATTCTCTGCATTCATATTAAATTGCAATTTTTACATGTCAATTTTTATAGCACACCAGTATTCATAGCATCTTACTATATAAGTTTACAATGAAATATTTTGTCTCAATTTAAAATTGTGTTAGAAAAAACACATGCTCAAAATTTTTAAAAATTCAAGAAAGTTACTCTTCCTACACTACCTGGTGCAGACTGATGGTGGTTGTTCCACCACTCTGATCATTATGTCTTGCTAAAATTTCTATATATTCCTTTTCCTTTATTATAGACTTTCACTATCATGCAGCAGGCTAGCTTTTGCTTTCTTTTTATCATTGCTGCTCAGGGTCCCCTGTAGCTTAATAGTTCATCGATTCTCTAAATGAGAATTGACCTCCAAATTGCTGCTAACTTCTTATAAAATGTTAGAAAGATAGTGTTTGCATTTGCTTCATTTTTGCATAGGTTCCAGCTCCAGTCTGAAATACCCCATCTCTTGAGTTATGCTTGCTAGATATATGATTTGATGTGTTAAACATTTTATATTTATGTATATCCTCCATTCTCTAGGTAGCTTTTTCACTTTATTGATGGTATCTTTTAAAGTATAAGTTTTAAATTTTGATGAACTTTCTTTTTTTCGCTTTTGCTTTTAGTGTTGTATCTAAAAACTTATCTCTTGATTCAAGATCATGAAGGTTTACTCTTGTGTTTTCATCTTAAGAGATTTTAGTTTTAACTCTGACACTTATCTCTTTGATCCATTTTAATTTAATTTTGCATGATCTAACATAGAAGTCTAAATTTTGTCTTTTGCATGTGTTCTTCCAATTTTCTCAATTCTGTTTGTTAAAAAGATGACTGTTTCTTCATTGAATTGTCTTGAAACCCTCATAAAAAGTCAATTGACATAAGAATTAAGATTCATTTCTGGACTCTTAATTCTATTCCATTGTTACATATGTCTAGTTGTTTTGGATGATCTCCATGACCTGTCAGGTTTGATGATTTACCAGAAAGACCTGGATAAGCTCATGTGCACAATTTATTACATTTAAAGAAGAAAGACTGAAATTAGCAAAAGAAAAAGATAAATGAGTCTAGAAAAAACCAGATATGAGATTCATAGTATAGTCCTATAGATGCAGTTTAATTCTCTCAGCCATAATGTGTGATAACAAGTGCACAGTGCTGCCAGCCAAGCAAGCTCACTGGAACCTTGGTGTCCAGGTTTTCATTGGAAATCAATCATGTAAGCATAGGGCTTCCCTGGTGGCTCAGAGGTTAAAGTGCCTCCCTCCAATGCGAGAGACCCAGGTTCGATCCCAGGGTCGGGAAGATCCCCTGGAGAAGGAAATGGTAACCCACTCTAGTATTCTCACCTGGAAAATCCCATGGACGGAGAAGCCTGGTAGGCTACTGTCCATGGGGTCGCAAAGAGTTGAACACGACTGAGCAACTTCACTTTCACTTTTCACTTTCAAGCATAGACCACTCACATGAATGAAATTAGCTTCGTAATCTTCAAGCTCTGCTTTTAGAGTTCTGATACACCTTAGCCTAAAAGCATAGAAACCAGGTATTCATCATGTATCATGTGGTCAGCATAAGATATCTGGCAAGGCTCAAGTCTCAGGTAAGCAAAGACTACTTTCTCAGGCAGGATATTTTAAGGGTTCAGAGGTTGTTTACCACATGTTTGTCATGGACCAATTCTGATGACTTTTACTGTGGGTAGATTTGGGCAACCACAAGTTATAGAAACAGAGAGTAAAGAGTGGTTACCAGGGTCTGTGTGAGGTAGAAAATGAGGAAATGTTGGCCAGTGGCACAAAATTTCAGTTATGCAAGATGAATAAGTGCTGAAAATCTATTATACAACAGTGTTTCTATAGTTAACAGCGTTGTACCATATACTTGAAATTTGTGAGAAAGAAACCTTGTTATCACCACAAAAAAGAAAAAATTAACTATAGGAGGCAGTGAACAAAAAAAAAAAGAAAAGGATTAGGAGAAAAACTACAGACTGAAAGATATTATTTGCAAATAAGTATCCAACAAAACCTCCTATACAGAGTTTATAGCATTTAGAAAATGGAGAAAGGAAAAAACATCTCACCAAAGATGATTTGTGGAGGGCAAATAAGCACACAAAAAGATGTTTGACATCACTAGCAATTAGGAAAATGCAATTTTAGATCAGCATGAGGTAGTACTACATATCTGCTAGATCAGCTAGAATTAAAAACCATGACACTGCCAGATGCGTTTGAGGAAGACTGACTCCCTCACACCTTGCTGGTAAGAATTTGTAATGACCAAAATCTAGAAACAATCACAATGTTCTATAACATGTTAATGGTGAAATGAACTGCAGTATATCTATAAGATGGAGTACTATCCAGTGATTAAAAAGCACAAACTATTGCTATAAGCAGTGATCTCAAAAGTCATATACTGTGTGATTCCACTTACAGAACATTCTCAAAAGCAACAAAATTAGAAAGATGGAGAACAAACTGTTTATTGCCAGGGGTTAGAAATGCTAAGGAAGTAGGGGGTGGAATGTTACTAGAAAGGGTCAGTACAAGAAATATTTCCGTGTTGATTGAATAGTTCTGTATACTGATTGCTTGCACTAATCAACACATGTGATAAAATGAGGTTGAAATATACATGTATATTGTAGCCATGTCAGTTTCCTTGTTTTGATATTGTATGATAATTGTTCAAAATGCTACATTTGGAGAAACTGGATTTCTCCAGTTTGAAGTATAACATACAATGCTGTTAACTATAGAAACACTGTTGTACAATAGATCTTCAGTACTTATTCATCTTGCAAAACTAAAATTTTGCAAAACTAAACTGACCGACATTTCTTCATTTCCTCTCCACACAGACCCTGGTAATCACGCTCTGCTCTGTTTCTGTGAGTAACCACTGTCTACTCTCTGTTTCTTGGAGAAGGCAATGGCACCCCAGTACTCTTGCCTGGAAAATCCCATGGATGGAGGAGCCTGGTAGGCTGCAGTTCATTGGGTTGCGAAGAGTTGGACACAACTGAGCAACTTCACTTTCACTTTTCACTTTCATGCACTGGAGAAGGAAATGGCAACCCACTCCAGCGTTCTTGCCTGAAGAATCCAGGGATGGGGTAGCCTGGTGGGCTGCCATCTATGGGGTCACACAGAGTCGGACATGACTGAAGCGACTTAGCAGCACTCTCTGTTTCTATGACTTGTTGCCCAAATCTACCCATTGTAAAAGTCATCAGAATTGGTCTATGACAGTACAGTTCAGTCGCTCAGTCGTGTCCGACTCTTTGCGACCCCATGAATCACAGCATGCCAGGCCTCCCTGTCCATCACCAACTCCTGGAGTTCACTCAAACTCATGTCCATCCAGTCGGTGATGCCATCCAGCCATCTCATCCTTTGTCATCCCCTTCTCCTCCTACCCCAAATCCCTCCCAGCATCAGGGTCTTTTCCAATGAGTCAACTCTTCGCATGAGGTGGCCAAAGTACTGGAGTTTCAGCTTTAGCATCCGTCCTTCCAATGAACACCCAGGACTGATCTCCTTTAGAATGGACTGGTTGGATCTCCTTGCAGTCCAAGGGACTCTCAAGAGTCTTCTCCAACACCACAGTTCAAAAGTGTCAATTCTTCAGCACTCGGCTTTCTTCACAGTCCAACTCTCACATCCATACATGACCACTGGGAAAACCATAGCCTTGAGTAGACGGACCTTTGTTGGCAAAGTAATGTCTCTGCTTTTGAATATGCTATCTAGGTTGGTCATAACTTTCCTTCGAAGGAGTAAATGTCTTTTAATTTCATGGCTGCAGTCACCATCTGCAGTGATTTTGGAGCCCCCCAAAATAAAGTCTGACACTGTTTCCACTCTTTCCCCATCTATTTCCCATGAAGTGATGGGACCAGATGCCATGATCTTCGTTTTCTGAATGTTGAGCTTTAAGCCAACTTTTTCACTCTCCTCTTTCACTTTCATCAAGAGGCTTTTTAGTTCCTCTTCACTTTCTGCCATAAGGGTGGTATCATGTGCATATCTGATGTTATTGATATTTCTCCTGGCAATCTTGATTCCAGCTTGTGTTTCTTCCAGCCCAGCGTTTCTCATGATGTACTCTGCATATGAGNCCATGAAGTGATGGGACCAGATGCCATGATCTTCGTTTTCTGAATGTTGAGCTTTAAGCCAACTTTTTCACTCTCCTCTTTCACTTTCATCAAGAGGCTTTTTAGTTCCTCTTCACTTTCTGCCATAAGGGTGGTATCATGTGCATATCTGAGGTTATTGAGATTTCTCCCTGCAATCTTGATTCCAGCTTGTGTTTCTTCCAGCCCAGCGTTTCTCATGATGTACTCTGCATATGAGTTAAATAGGCAGGGTGACAATATACAGCCTTGACATACTCCTTTTCCTATTTGGAACCAGTCTATGACAAGCATGTGGTAAATAACCTCTGAACCCTTAAAATATCCTGCCCAAGAAAGTGTCTTTGCAGAAATACAGGATTTCTTTACTGTCTTTGCAACTTCCTGTCAATCTACAGCAATTCCAAAATAGAAATTTAATAAAGTAAATAAATAAAAACATAAAGCCTGAAGATTTATGTATTTGGTGAGACACTATTCTCTGTTGTCAAGAGCTGTGGATTTAGAGTCAGGTAGACTAAAGTCCCATTCCTGACCCCGTGGCTTACCAGCTGTGTGGCCCTCAGAAAGTCAACTGACCTCTTTAGGCTTTGGTTTTCTCTTCCAAAGAATGTTCTTTATTTATTTTGTAACCCAAACTTCAGCTGTTTATATGTTATCTTACAATTTTTTTGCCTTATTGTCTATAGACTGTAGAATTATTTGCTTCATATTTCTGTAGAAACCAACAGACCTTTCTCTTACATCTATATTTGATCACATACTAAGTGATGTTATCTGTAAAATTACCAGGTCAATGTCTAGTGATTTTTTTCTAAAATGAGTATTAAAATTAAAATTATGTAAAACACATACTGCCAGTACATGGGCAGTGACACATTAAAAAAATACTTATTTATCCCAAATACATTACTCAGAGAAATTAAAAGACATTTTCATCATTTTCCTGGAGAAAAGTCAAAGTGAAGTCGCTTAGTCGTGTCCAACTCTTCGGGACCCCACGGACTGTAGTTTGCCAGGCTCCTCCGTTCAGTGATATCTTATAGGCAAAGAGACAAAAACAAACTTTCAGATTTGAATGACCTCTCAAAATGTAAGTCACAATTCCCTATCATATCACAAATAAATTACAAGGTCTTTAATAGATTCCTGTATGATCTGACACCGTTTAGCTCTGCCTGCCTTTATTATTCTAGCTTCTTTTTGTTTATTCCCTCTCTCTTGTACTCCAGGCACACTTAACTTTTTGCTCTTCTTAAAACACCCAGTACTTTCCTTCCTTAGAGTCTTTGCTCTTGATGTTCTCTCTGCCTGGAAGATTCTGATTCATGTGGCTCACTTCCCCAGTGCAGGTAGTTTTCTCCTCTATGTTTCTTCCTCTGAGAGCCCTCCCCTGGATAACCTGTTCAAAGCAGACACACACACACTGTATATCGTACCATTCTCTATCCCTAACTCTGCTTTATTTTCCTTTAGAGTACTTGTCACCATCTTGCATTATATGTTTGCTGTCTCTCTCTCTAAACAGAGTGACAGAGCATTGCTCTCTTCTCCTCTTAGACACTGTGCCTGCTAAACAAATCCATATTCAGCTGATCAATATACCAGTCCTCCCCACAGAATCTGAGAGAAGAGATCATGCTGACTCAGCTTGCAGCATTTGGACTCTAGGAGCCACCACTTCTCCCAGACTGTCCAACTATTTCTAGATGGTTTCAATCATCAGAGATCTTTCCAGTTAGTTTAAACCTACTACTGCTGCTGCTCCCCCACAGTTTCCACCCAAGACTTCGAGTTCTGCCCTCCAGGCTTGCACAGAACATGCCTTTTCAGAAGATAACAACTATAACTCTCTTCAACCCATTACTGCTTTTCAGCTTTAACAGACATCTTCTTCCTTTGTTACTTAGGCATTGATCCTCTGGGATATAGGAAGAACATATGCTCTGCGGACAAGTAAACTGGATCTAAATCCATAGCTCAATCTAAGCACTGTGTGAAAAAGTGAAGAGTGAAAGTGTTAGTTGCTCAGTCATGTCTGACCTTTGCAACCCTATAGGCTGTAGCCCACCAGGCTCCTTTGTCCATGGAATACTTCAGGCAAGAATACTGGAGTGGGTATCCTTTCCCTTCTCCAGAGTATCTTTTCCATCCAGGGATTGAACCCAGGTCTCCCATATTGCAGACAGATTCCTTACCATCTGAGCCACCACAGAAGCTCCCTGAACAAACTCCATCTACTTATTAGGGATTCTGTGAGGATTCTAACAAGTCATGGATATAAAGTTCTTTTCACAGTCATAGACAGTGAGAATTCAGTGGATGGCTTCATGCTCACTGCTTTCCTGGAGAACATGCCATCTGGACATAAAGGGGAAACAGACTTCCTGAGCCCCATCAGGTAGCTCCTAATACCTGCCAACTTCACAAAGACTATATTAGAAGAACCCTAGATCCATCAAAAGTTGAAAAATAACCATAAGGCACACCAAGGACTCAAAAAAGAAAACCCAGTGGACTACAGGCAGACTTCCTGACAGAGCCTCCTTCCATACCTTCTTTGTTGGTCTCTACTCAGGGCCAGAGTCCAAGAAAGGCCCAGAAACAGCTAATATCAAGGATTTGGAGTAGGAAATAAGGAGAAAAATGCAGAATTATGACGACCTGGACCATGAGTGGGTTATGAGAGCCCTCAGTTTTTTCTTTCTTGCCCATAGTGTACCCTAGGCAATTCTCTTCCACTTAATGGATGTGCATTTTCTTAGCTGAGAAATGCCAATTTTAAGATCTATCAGTGTGCATGTAAGCTCAGTTGCTTCAGCTGTGTCTGATTCTTTGCAACTCAACATATGGATTGTAGCCTGCCAGGCTCCCCTGTCCATGGGATTCTTCAGGCAAGAATACTGGAGTGGGTTGCCATTCCCTTTTCCAGGGGATCTTCCTGATCCAGGGATCGAACTTGGGTCTCCTGTATTGCAGGTGAATTCTTTACCACTGAGCCACCAGGGCAGCCCTAAGATCTTTCAGGCTACAAGTGAATACCATAATGAATTTATCCGTTCATTGTTTTAAACAAATGATCACTGCACAGTCTGGACATACAGAAATCACAGTCAGTCCCTACTTTCAGGGGTCTCACTGTCTGTTAAAACTTGCCAGTGCTGTCCAATAAAGATGAATTAGAAAAATACTTAGTACCAACTGATTCCACTTTCTCAGGGGAAAAAAAAAGGAAGCAGAGAGGCTGTGAGAATATGAGGGAGGAGGCTCAACTACTCAAGTAAAGGAGTGGGAAAGGCTTCTTGGAAAGCAGGTCCATTGTCTCTAAAATGCCATAGTCTTTTGTAGGACTTATATGTCCTCTGCTAATGCCTTCCACCTTCCCAGATGGCCTCTAGAGAAGGACTCTGAACACTGGACGATCAACCGGCACTGCTGACTTATAGGCTGATGTCCAGGTAGTGGAACATGCTGTCCTTGTCTGATTTATTGTCCATGACTTAGCTGTACCCAAGTCAATAAAACACAGAGTGAAAACTGACTTTCCTTAGCACATTCAGTATGCTGCTGGATCATTCTTCATCCCTCTCAGGATATATTAAAATCTTGTTCCTGGCTGTAGCTGTCCTTGTGGTCCTGGATCAGGCTTCCCCAGGTAACCAGACCATGAAGAGGAGGGAAAATGGAGTAAGAATGGGTCCAACTCATAGAACCATTGGAAAACTAAATCTGTGTGGGAGTGAGGACAGGGATGGCTCAGATCCGATGAAAAACCATATAATGGATATGCCCTATGATAAGGACAATCTGTCACCTCGACTATGATGGTTCTTCTCATTAGGGAACCTGGCAAATATCAATAGAGGCCAATGTTTCTTGAATATGCAAAAGCAACCCCCAAATCCCTAATGTCCTTATTATCCTTAGCCCAAATGTCAACAGATTCTTATCTTAGGGATCTATCACTTTTATACCACCTCTTGCAGTAACCAGTCCTTTTCCTTTGTCTCTCCACTGTTGTTTGGCTTTGAATGCTCATTTGAATCAATCAGAGAAGGCGTCTTACTCTTGTCGTAGTGTGTATAGTGTAAATTTTGTAGGTACTCTTGTCATAGTGTGTATAGTGTAAATTTTGTAGGTCGATGTTGGATGTCTACGGATTTGTAAAATAAGCTCAAGGTGTGGAGCTTAGACTAGGACAGAAGATCCTGGATTCTGGATTGAATATGGCCAAAGCACTCTAATAGTAGTTCAACAGACTTTATGGTCAAGTGGTGAATGATTTTCTAACAAAAAATATTTTCTACTTGGGCTTCCAAGGGATTCTAAAGTTTATTTTAATTTCATGATTTCTTTTTTGGTTATTGCTATTGGAAGATGCATCCTCTCTC
This sequence comes from Oreotragus oreotragus, assembly GCA_006410675.1. NCBI lineage: Eukaryota > Metazoa > Chordata > Mammalia > Artiodactyla > Bovidae > Oreotragus > Oreotragus oreotragus. The sequence goes on from SJYX01016093.1 coordinate 196,100, forward strand.
TTTTATATATATGTATTTTTTACTTTAAAATACTGTATTGGTTTTGCCATACATCAACATGAATCCACCACGGGTGTACATAANGCCAGGGAGCACGGCGCCAGGGAGCACCGCGCCAGGGAGCACGGCGCCAGGGAGCACCGTGCCAGGGAGCACCGCGCCAGGGAGCATCGCGCCAGGGAGCACCGCCGCGGGGTCAGCGGGCTGTGAGAAGGCATGCCTCTCCACTGGCGGTAAGGACCTCGTAAGAAAGTCGGCAGTGCCAAACTTCAAAGACCGTAAAAAAATCAAGAAACTATGACATCAGCAAAAAAAAATAAAAATAAAAACTCACAATAATTTTTTGGTAACCTATCCCAAACACACGGAGACTTATGATCGATCCCCCTGAAAAAGAATTGAAGATAATAGTTTTTAAGGAAACCCACTGAGCCACAAGACAACACTGAAAAGCAATTTAATGAGATTAGAACAGTGATACCTGAACAAAATGAGAATGCTAGCGGAGATCGAAATTATAAGAAAATTATAAAGACACTCTGGAGCAGAAGAATACAATGAGTGAAGTAAAAAAAATAAAGTAGAGAGCATCAGCATATGAAAAGAACAGAAGAACAAGACTTGTGGATTAGAAGACGGGGCCCTTTTAAATTACACAGAGGAGAAAAAAGAAAAGAATTAAAAAGAGTGAAGAAAGTCTATGTGATCTAGGGGATACCTTCAAAAGAACCAATTTGCAAATTACTGGAGTTCCCAGAAGGAGAAGCGTGGGGGAAGGAGGCAGAAAGCTTATTTAAAGAAATAATGGCTTAATACTTCCCAAACATATGGGAAATTTTGGAAATCCCTATAGCATATGGTGTTCAGAACACTGGGTAATCACATAATACAGAAGAATGAAAGTGGGCCCCTTTTTTTACACTACTCACAAAAGTAACTCAAAATGTATTAAAGTCTTAAACATTAGACTTGAAACCATAAAACCCTTTGAAGAAGATACAGGGAGAAAGCTCCTTAACAATAGTCTTAGGAACAATTTTTTGGATATGACACCAAAAACACAAGAACAAAAGCAAAAATTCTTAAGTCGAACCATGTCGCACTGAAACTCAATAAAAACATCAACAAAATGAAAAAGGAACCAACAGAATGGGAGACGATCTGTGAAAATCATATATCTGATAAAGGGTTAATATGCAAAATATATAAAGAGCACATAGAGCTCAATAGCAAAATAGAATCAACCCAATCAATATTCGAGGAGCTAGACTTTTGTTTTTCCAAAGAAGACACAGAAAAGGCCAACAAGTATTTGAAAAAATGCTCTTTAGTCATCAGAGAAACGCAAATGAAAGCCACAGTGAGATGTCACCTCACACCTGTCAGAACAGCTGTAGTCAGAAAGACGAGGACAGTGAGTGCTGGTGAGAGTGTGGTGAGAGGACCTTGTCAACTGTTGGTGAGAATGTAAGTGGCACAGCCATTATGGAAAAAGTAAGGCGTTCTCTAGGATATTAAGAAATGGAAGTAACTTATGATCCAGCAGACTCATTTCCCATTCTATATCCAGAAGAAATGAAATCATGACATTGAGGAGATAGTCCTTATTCCATGTTTCTTGCAACATCAGACACAGTAGTGAAGATATGGAAAATAACCTCGTGCCCACCAACGGATATGTGGACAAAGAAAATATGGCCTATATATATACACCATACTGGCATATACAAAAATATGAAATCGGCATATGAGAATATGGCACATATATATGAAATGAAAAATGAGGGACACCTCAGTTTGCAGCAGCACTGATGGACCTCAAGAACATTATGCTACATGAACTAGGTCAGACAGAGAAAGACAGATGCTGTATGATGTCACATGTATGATGTCACATGTATGATGTCACATGTATGTGGAATCTTAGAAAGCGAAGCTCATGGCAACAGAGTGGAGTGCTTGTGGTCGCCCTGAGCTGGGGGAAATGGGGCTTTGCTGGTCAAAGGATACAAACTTTCAGTTACAAGACAAATTCTTGAGATCTAATGGATAGTGTGAAGAATATAATTAAGAAGGCTGTATTTTATACTTACAAGTTGGTAAGAAAGTCAACCAGAAACATTTTCATCACAAAGAAGAAATGACAATTATGTGAGGTCATATAATCATTTTGCAATATATGAATGTATAAAATCATACATTTTAAGCTTAAGGTTACGTATCATTTATATCTCAATAAACCTGGGGGAAAAAAAAAGAATGGAATCTTGGGGAAGAGTGGGAATAGGACGGAGACAGGAGGTGAAAGTATCTACAGAAGAAACGTATTATGGCTCACCAGACAGTTATGCTGACACCAAGAATAAGTAAAGCTATGAAAATCAGTGAAAGCAAAACCGTCCAAAAGGAAGAAGACAATAGCTTTATGGCATCAATGTGCTTGTGTGCTAAGTTACTTCAGTCCTTTCTGACTATTTGTGCCCTTAGCCCGCCAGGCTCTGCTGTCCATGGGCTTCTCAGGCAAGAATACTAGAGTGGGTTGCCAAGCCCTCCTCCAGGAGATCTTCCCGACCCAGGGATGGAAGCCCTGTCTCTGTGCCTCTTGCATTGCAGGTGGAATCTTTACTCAGTGAACCACCTTAGGTTAAAGGTGGACTTTGTTACTTAAATTTGCTCAGCTGCAAATATCAGAAAACCTGCTTTACAATGGCTTCAAGCAGCAGGGCATTCTTTTTTTCACGAAACAACAGTGTGAAGGAGGGCAGCTACAAGAAATGCTCATCAGCTCCGCAGAGCCAAGGTCTGTAGAATCTCTTGCATTTTTTCCCCACATTGCAAGATGTTGGCAGCAACGCTGGCCATTGAACCTACGTTTAAGGCAGGAAGACAGGGTAGGGCAAAGAGAAGCAATATCAGCCTCATCTGATGTACTTAAGAACTCATCAGTAGACTTTGGGCAGGATGTGTTCCAAGGTCATTATTTCCGGAAGGCTGGTACACAAGGGTCTTTCCTTTTTATCCCATTTCTAACGGAGGTCTGCCAGGGCACTGAGCACGTTGCTGGCTTCCTTTTCTCTTTCTCTAGGCATTTATGCTTATTGCTAGATATCCTAGGCTAAGACAGGCTCCACTCCTCATGACCTGCGGGACATGAGGCCGCAGCCCCGTGTCTTCAGTTTTCACCCTTGTAAACAGAAGATCACTTGTCATAACATTAAATTATTAAATGCAACACTACATATCATACTTCAGTGGAGTAAGATATATAATAGTAAGATACGTGTTATCAACATTAATGCCATCCTATCTGTATATGTAAATTGCATCTATATTTCTCTCCAGCTGCATCTTAGCTCTGCCATTTGGGGACCTTCTTGAGAGACAGAACCACATCTTAGGTATCTTTGCACATCTAAGATTTCTATAACCTTGCTTTATGCTTTATAGGAACTCACTGTTTCCTGAACCTCTTGCTGAGTTTAATTAATTCCTGATGGTAACTAACAGCACAATAATACAAACTGTTGAGCAGAAATACACAAAATCGTAAATCTAATGCCTTTCCCAATATACACAGACATTTTGACAGGCTCTCGTTGATGTTTATTTCTAATGATGGTACCAGTTTTTTCAGGATGGTGGAATCGTGTTCCTTCTAACCATGGGGCTTTGCATTAAAAGAAAAACAAATCACCATAACAACAACTTTTTCCAGCTCCCTATTCCTTCTCCTCAGTCATCTCCAAATCATCTTGGCTTAGGGTTGCCTCACCAGATGTGCTGTGCATGGAGCCCCAGGGCCTGCAAATTCAGACTGGCTGATCTGCAAGGAAAGCAAAGGTCAGTGAGGAGCAGCCTCCTTGAAACACATTTTGACTCAAATACCAACCTCTCTTTACCTATTAACGTCTTAAAGAGAAGATCTTTCTACCCAGTGTGTGAAAGAAAGAGTGCGCGCTCAGCAGGCAAACAACACAGAGTGGATGGCCACAAAATAAGCTGAAGAAGTCAAGCTGGGAGAAAACTCTAACATAAACCAAAAATGCAGGAAAACAGCTCACGATCAGCCTGTGACATGTCTGTACAGAAAAGAACGAACACTTCAGCTCATCCCCGGGAGAGGTGTTATTATTTTATATGCTTTAAGAAAGCAGTTAGGTAGGAAGGTTGGGACTGTCAAGAACATACTGCAATATCTAAAACGGATAACCAATAAGGACCTTCTGTATAGTTCAGGGAATGTTTATAAATGACCTAAAAGGGAAAAGAATTTGAAATAGAATAGATACACGTCTATGCATAACTGAATCATTTTGTTGTACACCTGAAACCAACACAACATTAATCAACTATACTCCAATATAAAATAACGAAAGTTAAAGAAAAGATTATACTTGGTGAACTGAGGTTGAGCCCCACTTAAGGGTCAGAGTATAATATAAGATTGAAAGTGAAAGTGAAGTCACTCAGTCGTGTCCGACTCTTTGGGACCCCATGGACTGTAGCCCACCGGGTTCCTCCATCCATGAGATTTCCCAGGCAAGAATACTGGGGTGGGTTGCCATTTCCTTCTCCAGGGGATTTTCCCGACCCAGGGATCGAACCTGGGGCTCTGGCATTGCAAGCAGATGCTTTACTGTCTGAGCCACCAGGGAATCCCAATATAAGATTAAATCAGCTATTTTGCTTTTGTGAAAAACAAAAACAAAAACAAAATAATAAAACCAATATAAAGGCAAAAATATCAAGTTTTCAAATTAAAAGTTCAGGATTGAATAAGTCAAACAGTGACTGAAAACCCACTAGCATCTGTGCTTAGGACATTACCCATCAATTTGGCAAACAGCGGCAGTGTAAGAATTACATTCAAAACAGAACACGATCCTATCCTCAGATTAGATCAGGGGAGGAGAACAAACATTTTGATCCTCTTAAACCTCAGTAAAGAACTCTGCCTGCCAGTGCAAGGGACCTAAAAGATGTGAGTTCAATCCCTGGGTTGGGAAGATCCCCTAAGAAGGATATGGCAACCCACGCCAGCACTCTTGCCTGGAGAATCCCATGGACAGAAGAGCCTGGCAGGCTACAGCCCATGGGGTCCCACAGAGTCAGCCACCACCGAGGTGATTTAGCGAGCGCTGAAACCCTGAACAAATTTCTCATATTACTCTGCGATTACAAAAGTAGAGTGTCCTTTTTTGGAAAAATTAGCTTGAAGGAAAATAACTTTTTTTAATATCAGAAACAAAGCTTCCCTTGTTTGAAACACACACATCCCTTTCCATATAATTGAATAAATAAAAATGCTCTTTTAAAGGGAGGGGATAAAAGGAATGAATGACAAACTACTTAAAACACTGGATTTTTTCCCCCCTAGAAATGTCAAAGACAGTAATTCCTTTTCCTATATCAATAATTTCAAGTAAATTTTAGCCATAGTAAGTTCACTAGATAAATACTGTCTTAAATTTTTAAAATAACATTTCACTACTATTTAAACCACACTAAATATATTTAGCATGGTTATTTCATTAACTCCTGTAGGAGGAAGCAGATTATTTTGCTATACAGTTTGTTGATGTGCAAAATATAAACAAAATATCATCTAGAAATTTAATGCCACCATACTAAATCTTTTCTTCTAGCCATGATTGCATACATAAAATATTTCAGCTACATGAGGTTTTAATTTTCTCTATTTATAACCAGTACATTTATGACATTTTTAATGGACAATGATACATGTTAATAAGGGATAATGGCAAGCTTAGTTGTTCAAATATTTATTAAATGTGTTATCCAGCCCTATGATAGAAATTTATTTTTGCATGTAAAAAAGTAGCTTAAGTGTATATATTTTTGCTGCAATATTCCCAAACTGAAAATCATATTTTTTGTAATGATATCTAAAAATTGAATGTTTGGAAATAATTTTATGTTATTAATGCATTTGTGTGACACAACGATTTTTTATAATTATGCAAAAAGTTCTCTTTCAAACTTGTTATTGCTAATTAGCTCATGTACCAGATATTTTAAATTATTCAACAAACACTACTTGAGCTAATATTAAGTGAAAGACATTGTGATATTCACTGGAGATAGAAAAATAAACAATACTCTTTTTCAGCTAGTGAACTAACACCCAGAGCTTGCTCTTTAGACAACATAAGTCAGTGCCCATAAAATACTGTAACATGTGGCACATGAGATGTCCGGGGGACACACCGCTCTGGAGGGAAGTCTCGGTAGCTCCCTGGAGGAGATGGTTTCAGTACTCTTATAGGAAGGAGAAATAGGAAGCTTCCACAGGGAGGCATGGGGCATCCCAGGAAGAAAAGCGCAGGGCCCCAGGCAGAGGTGGGCTGAACCATGCAGAGCCCTGCTGAGTATCATGCTTGGGAGGCTGGCTTGTCCTGTAGGTGAGGAAGCATCAGAAAAAGACTTTGAGCAGAGGAATCACGGGGTCATCTCTGTGCTTCAGAGCAGGGCTGGGCAGACACTTGCTGTGAAGGGCCAGTAAGTATTTCAGACTTCATGGATCCTACGGTCCCTACTGCAACTACTCACATCTACTGTTAAAAGTGCAAGAACACCCACAGGCAATAACTTAAACAAAGACGTGTGGCCCTGTTCCAATCAAGCTTGAGTTACGGATCCTGAAATCTGAACTTGATATGATTTTCATGTGTCTCAGAATATTACTGTTTAATTTTTTCAAAGCCATTTAAACATGTGAAAATCATTTTTTTGTTTGCGGGTTGTACAAAAGTAGACAGCAGGTCAGATTTAACGTACAAGCTATAGTTTGCTCATCCTCGTTTAGATGCATCACTATGACCACTATGGCCAAATCTGCAGAGCCTGGGGCTTGAAAGAGACACGGCTGGAGTCACAGAGACCTCGGTGAGTGATGTGAATGAGGGCGACTTGCTCAGCTGTGTGAGACCCGTTGAGAAACCACGGACTGTAGCCCACCAGACTCCTTTGTTCTTGAAATTCTCCAGGCCAGAATACTGGAGGGGGTTACCATTTCCTTCTCCAGGGGATCTTCCCCACCGAGGGATCAAACCTGAGTCTCCTGCATTGCAGGAGGATTCTCTACCATCTGAGCCACGGTGGAAGCCCCAGAGATGTGTTATTAAGAGACTGTTCTATACATCTGTGTCTCTTTTGCTGTCTCGCATACAGGGTTATTGTTACCATCTTTCTAAATTCCATATATATGTGTTAGTATACTGTATTGGTGCTTTTCTTTCTGGCTTACTTCACTCTGTATAATCGGCTCCAGTTTCATCCACCTCATTAGAACTGATTCAAATGTATTCTTTTTAATGGCTGAGTAATACTCCATTGTGTATATATACCACAGCTTTCTTATCCATTCATCCGCTGATGGACATCTAGGTTGTTTCCATGTCCTGGCTATTATAAACAGTGCTGCAATGAACATTGGGGTACATGTGTCTCTTTCTATTCTGGTTTCCTCGGTGTGTATGCCCANCCACAGCTTTCTTAACCATTCATCTGCTGATGGACATTTAGGTTGCTTCCATGTCCTGGCTATTATAAACAGTGCTGCGATGAACATTGGGGTACATGTGTCTCTTTCAATTCTAGTTTCCTTGATGTGTATGCCCAGCAGTGGGCATCCTCTCTTGAATCAGCTTTTCAAACTGAAAGTGTTTGTCAACCACTCAGTTATTGTAGAAGCAAAAGAAGATAATCATGGGCTAACCCTAAGTTGATATTCCTCCCAGCAATCTTGATTCCAGCTTGTGCTTCATCCAGCCCATCATTTCACATGAGGTACTTGGCATATAAGGACTTCCCTGGTGGCTCAGATGCTTAAGCATCTGTCTACAATGTGGGAGACCCGGGTTCGATCCCTGGGTTGGGAAGATCCCCTGAAGAAGGAAATGGCAATCCACTATAGTACTATTGCCTGGAAACTCCCATGGACAGAGGAACCTGGTAGGCTACAGTCCATGGGGTCACAAGGAGTCATACACAACTGAGTTACTTCACTTCACTTCACTTCACTCTGCATATAAGTTAAATAAGCAGGGTGAACAATATACAGCCCTGATCTACTCCTTTCCTGATTTGGAACCTGTCTGTTGTTCCATGTCCAGTCCTAACGTTGCTTCTTGACCTGCATACAGATTTCTCAAGAAGCAGGTCAGATGGTCTGGTATTCCCATCTCTTTAAGAATTTTCCACAGTTTGTTGTGACCCACACTGTCAAAGGCTTTGGCATAGTTGACAAAGTAGAAGTAGATGTTTTCTGGAACTCTCTTGCTTTTTCAACGATCCAACGGATATTGGCAAGTTGATCTCTGGTTCCTCTGCCTTTTCTAAATTCAGCTTGAACACCTGGAAGTTCATGGTTCACGTACTGTTGAAGCCTGGCTTGGAGAATTTTGAGCAATTACTTTGCTAGCATGTGAGATGAGTGCAATTGTGTGGTAGTTTGAACATTCTTTGGCATTGCCTTTCTTTGGAATTGGAATGAAAACTGACCTTTTCCAGTCCTGTGGCCACTGCTGAGTTTTCCAAATTTGCTGGCATATTGAGTGCAGCTTTTGAACTGTGGTGTTGGAGAGTCCCTTGGACGACAAGGAGATCCAACCAGTCAATCCTTAAGGAAATCATTCCTGAATGTTCACTGGAAGGACTGATGCTGAAGCTGTAACTCCAATACTTTGGCCACCTGATGCAAAGAACTGACTCATTTGTAAAGACCCTAATGCTGGGAAAGATTGAAGGTGAGAGGAGAAGGGGATGAGAGAAGATGAGATGGTTGGATGTCATCATCAACTTGATGGACATGAGTTTGAGTAAGCTCTGGGAGTTGGTGATGGACAGGGAAGCCTGGCATGCTGCAGTCCATGGGGTGGCAAAGAGTCAGACACGACTGAGCAACTGAACAGAACTGAACTGAACTGAACCCTGAGTTGGCTTCTGCCTGCTTAAACTCTGGTGAGAGCAATTAGAATAGATGAGGGAGTACAGTCATCCTGATCCTAATTTTTTTCCAGTCCAAATGTTCTCATGAGAAAGAAACAATTCAGAGTTATCTCTTAATAGAGGAGTCTGGGAGGAAAAAAAAAAGGTAGAGATAATCATAATTTGAAGCAAGATACTATGATCTCTCAACTGAACTTGATGTGCTGAGGAAGCTGAGTCTATACACTGTGTTCTACTGACCTACGTAAAGCTTAGAAGATCTGCTTTCTCATCATCCACATAAACTGGTCACTCAGTGTTCAATGTATTGCTCCAGACATCATCTAAGACATGAACCTAAAACTGTCTGGCACGTGATAGGTGCTCAAAAAAATCGCTGTTGAGTGAAAATGGAGAGAAAAAGAAGAAGAAGAAGAAAAAAAAGTTAATTGAAGGCACAGTTTCATTCCTTGACAAATACCTAGACTTGGGAAAAATGAGGAACTAGTGTTGATGATACTGAAAAATGACAGAGATAGAAATATCCTAAGAGTAAAAATAAAGTCCAGTAAAAGCTTGATAGTCCCAAAGATGCCATTACATTTCAATAGTTCATTGTAACCATTATTGCTACAATTACCAATGTGTAATCATATACCAATTAGTATAATAGTCTTTATTTTTTCATGTATGTGCTTATTCATCTCTTTGCTTATTTTGATAGATGGATGGACCAGAAAGTGTGGTTATGGAACTGGCAATTGCAGGAAACGTTGCAAAGAAAGTGAGAAGAAGAAAGAAAAATGTGGGTTAAGAAAGCTTTGCTGCATCCCTGTAAAGCATAAATCATCAAAACTTGTCATAAAAGAAGAGACAACATATACGGTTATGGCAAGTACCACTAAGTGTGAATTTATGACTTGTGACAAGAGGATTTTGGCAGCATTTTAGTGAGTCAGTAAGATGGGTATCCAGGTCACCTACATGGTCCTTAGATCCTTAGTATCTAAGGAGACTGGGTCCTTACTCGATCCATTAAAAAATATATGCTCATTCTAGCTGTCATTTGTTTCTGTCTTTCTAGTCCTCTATAGCCTAACATTCCCTAGGCTGTCACAGGAAATCAGTTCTCATGGTAAACCAGGTTTATAGAATCTGAATCTTGAATTCCTAAGCCTCTGACCAGGTGCTATGGGTCTCTGAATGTGGAAATGTTCCAGGTTAAGGCAAATTTCACCTTGATCACACATCCTTATCTAATGTCTCATCCTGGATTGTTGAGATAGGCCAGAAGTCTTCTGCCTCTTTGTGAAAGTGAAAGTGTTAGTTGTTTAGTCATGTCTGACTGTTTGCAACCCCACAGACCATAGTTGGCCAGTCTCCTCTGTCTGTGGAATTCTCCAGGAAAGAATATTGGAGTGGGTAGACATTCCCTTCTCCAGGGGATCTTCCCAACCCAGAGATCAAATCCAGGTATTCTGCACTGCAGGCAGATTCTTTACTCTCTGAGCCACCAGGGAAGCCCTTTGCCACCTTAGCTCGAAGTTTAGCCTGAGGCTCTGTCTCATTGTCTCTCTCTTGGAATTTGTCCCTTACTCCAACCCCTTAATTACACTTGGCTGTCAAAAGACTGGAATGCCCTCTGCACAAGAGACAACTACTCAGGCCCCAACCAAGTGGAAGGGGAAAGTAGTAACAAAAAAACAAGCAAACAGGGGAAAGTAGTAAAAAAAAAAACAAGCAAACATACACACACACACACACACAAAAAAAAAAAACAAAGAAAAAGAAAACAAACACCACCAACCAAAATTCCTCAAAGTTTACTGAGAACAACAGTGTGCAAGAACTTGTCCTAAACACTTTACTACATAACCTCAATTTGCCCTAACAATAGCTCCATGAAGTAAGAAGTAGTATTGTGTCCTTTGGCCAGAAGAGGAAGCTAAGTCACAGAGAGTTTAAGTGACTTGCTCCAAGTGGCACAAAAAAGCAGTTTAGTAGCAAGACTTTGAACCCATGATACCTGAACTCAGACATTATGTTTCCTCAAGATGGAAAAATCTTCGCTGCAGTAAGAAAAGCTTCCCTTTACTCTTTCCACCCAGAATCTACTTCATTAATATGGAAGGTGTCATGAAAGGAAGAGCTTTGGGAGCCTCCTTGTGGTTAAAGGGGCTTCCCTGATGGCTTAGCTGGTAAAGAATCCACCTGCAATGCAGGACACCCCAGTTCGATTCCTGGGTCAGGAAGATCTGCTGGAGAAGGGATAGGATACCCACGCCAGTATTCTTGGGCTTCCCTTGTGGCTCAGCTGGAAAAGGATCTGCCTGCAATGCAGGAGACCTGGGTTCAGTCCCTGGGTTGGGAAGATTCCCTCGAGAAGGGAAAGGCTTACCCACTCCAGTATTCAGTCCTGGAGAATTCCATGGACTGTATAGTCCATGGAGTCCCAAAGAGTTGAACATGCCTGAGAAACTTTCACTTCACTCACTTTGTGGTCAAAATGTGCAACAAACCCAACCCTAAGTGGTATGTGAGCCTACATGGTTAGTTGCTCAGTTGTGTCCGACTCTTTGCAACCCCATGGACTGTAGACCACTAGGCTCCTCTGTCCATGGGACTGTCCAAGCAAAAATACTGGAATGAGTTGCCATTTCCTCCTTCAGGGGATCTTCCTAGCCCAAAGACTGAACCAAAGTCTCCTGAGTCTCCTGCGTTGGCAGGCGGGTTCTTAACCACTGAGCCACCTGGGAAGCCCCAAAATGGTATATCCAGACACAAATAGAATTAATTTCCAGTTGCAGTAAATGAGGAAGTTGTCCCTATGTAGTAGGCAGTCTTAGTTTAGAGGCCAATGCCAGTCAGTTCTAGAGCTGAAAATTATCCCTAGCCTCTGTTGACATGAATTATCTAAAGAATGCAGTCTGAAGTCAAGATACATCAATTACCAAATAATGGCAACTTCTAATCCTTCAACTCATTTCTCAGAGTACTTTCACTTTAATTCTCTCATTTTCTCCTGCTCTAATAGTGTAACACTGATGTCTCAAACCTTAAAGGATGTGCTTGTGATATCTGGGGAGTGGCTTAGAGACTGGATCTCAGATTACTCAGGCACAATGATTCCAATAAACACTTCAATTCTAACCCAGGTTACACTAGTGGTTGCAGATAATACAAGCTACCTGTTCTTGAACTAAGAGTTTTTATTCATTTTCTGACAAGAGAAATTATGCCCACAAGCAGACCCAGGAGTCTTAGAGAGTTACATTAAACATGACTCCATATCCACAGTCCCAAAGAAATGAAAAGGTTGTGGGGAAATGCAAGTGTGTTAAGTCGCCTTACTACTCACTTTGTTCATCCTCCAAATGGATTTATTTGATTATATCTTCCCAACCCAGGAATTGAACCCAGGTCTCCTAGTGGCTCAGATGGTAAAGAATCTGCCTGCAATGCAAGAGACCATTTGACACCTGGGTTGGAAAGATCCCCTGGGGAAGGGAATGGCAACCCACTCCACTAGTCTTGCCTGAAGAATCCCATGGACAACGGAGCCTGGTGGGCAACAGTTCATAGGGTCACAAAGAGTGGGACATGACTGAGTGACTAATACTTTCACTGTCTTTCAAACTTTATATGCCTTTCAACTCTTAAAGCCTTCTTCACTCTTTATGGGGAAAATCCTTTCTTTACCCCTGACTTCAAATGAGGCATCTTAGAGAGCAAAGACATAAAGCATGAAAAGAGACCGAGAAACAGCAAAGTGCTCTCAATATACGTTCTCAAACCCTAATCGTAAAATACATCCTAGACACCTCCTTCTTCCTCACTGCTCCTCACCCCTACTCATCATGTCAGCCACGAAGACCTTCCAGGTCTGCCTCCATAGTGCCTATTCTCTATCCCTGCTGCTGATACTCTAATTCAGCTGTCACTTTTCCTTGACCCTTGTCATGGGCCAAATCCTGTCCCCTCATAATTCATATGTTGAAGTCCTCATCCCCAGTACCTCAGAATGGGACCGCATTTGGAGATGAGATAAACAGGTAATTTAAAGAGCGAATTAAGTTAACACAAGATCCTTAGGCCGAGTCCTGGGCTTTCCCTCATAGCTCAGTTGGTAAAGAATCTGCCTGCAGTGCAGGAGACCTGGGTTTGACTCCTAGGTAGGGAAGATCCCCTGGAGGAGGAAATGGCAACCCACTCCAGTATTCTTGCCTGGAGAATCCCATGGACAGAGGAACCTGCAGGCTACATAGCCTTGGGGTCACAAGAGTGAGTGGGACACTACTTAGTAACTAAACCACCACAGGCTGAGTCCTAATCCAAATGAATGACATTTTTATAAGAAGAGGAGATTAGGAAACAGGCACACCGGAGAAGGAAAACCATGAAAAGATACAGAGAGGAGATTCAGTTCAGTTCAGCCGCTCAGTCGTGTCTGACTCTTTGTGACCCCATAGACTGCAGTATGCCAGGCTTCCCTGTCCTTCACCTTCTCCCAGAGCTTGCTCAAACTCATGTCCATCAAGTCAGTGATGCCATCCAACCATCTCATCCTCTGTGGTCCCTTTCTCCTCCTGCCTTCAATCTTTCCCAGAGTCAGGGTATTTTCCAATGAGTCAGTTCTTTGCATCAGATGGCCAAAGTGTTGAGATTCAGCTTCAGCATCAGTCCTTCCAATGAGAGGAGATGACATCTACAAATCAAGGAGAGAGACTTCAGAAGAAAGCAATCCCACTGATACCTTTAACTCAGACTTTTAGCTTCCAGAATTGTGAGAAGATAATTTTTTTGTTGCTTAAACCACACAGTCTGTGGTCCTTTATTATGGCAGCCCTATCGGATTAATGAACGCATGCTATAACATTTACATCCTATTGACCTCTTTGTCTCCCACTATGCCTTTGACTCACTCCAGTCTTTCCATACAGTTGCCAGGGAACCATGTCTTAAAAAAAAAAAAGAATTTGGCTGTGCCAGGTCTTAGCTGCAGCATATGGGCTCTAGTGGTTCTCTAACCAGGGATCAAACCTGAGCATGGTGTCTTAGCCACTGGACCACCAGGGAAGCGCCAGGAAATCGTTTCTAAAACCCAAATCTGACATTTTTGTTTTTCCTCTCAAACTGTCAAAAGCTGTACAGTGATTGCAAGAATCAATTCTAAACATCCTTTATGATAATCTCCTGCCCACTTTGGTAGTCTCCCTTTCAATTCCTCCCATGGACCTCACGAGCAACTTGTGTTCTTGGAAATTAATCTGTTCCTTGCCCTTTTCATAGGTGTCCCCTTGTGCTGAGAAGGTTATTTTTGCAAACCAGACTTATGCTTCTCTAAGCAACACCTAAACAGTTCTTCTACCCTCTCTAAGCCATATATATTCATTCCTTTTTTCCCTTAAGAGGAATTTTGTTATTTATTTACTTTTTTATGAGTAAAAATTACATATATTTAAGATAAATATATCAATATATTCAACATATATTTAAGATATATCAGATCATAATGATCTGATATATATTTACATAATCAAGTTAATTAACACATCCACCACCTCATTTTTTTACTGAAGTGTAGTTGACTTACAGCGTTGTGTTAGTTTCTGGTATATAGCAAAGTGATTCAGTTATGCATTGTATACATTCTTTTTCATAATCTCTTGCATTATAGCTTATTACAGGATATTGAATAGAGTTCCCTGTGCTATACAGTAGGGCCTTGTTGGTTGTTTATTTTATACATAGTAGAGTGCATCTGCTAATCCCAAACTCCTAATTTATCCCTCCTCGACACTCTTCTTGGTAACCATAAGTTTGTTTTTTATGGCCATGAGTCTGTTTTATTTTGTAAATAATTTCATTTATACCATGTTTTAGATTCCACATATAAGTGATGTCATGAATCTGTCTTTCTCTATCTGATTTACTTCACTTAATATGATAACCTCTAGGAACACCCATGTTGCTGCAAATGCCAATATTTCATTCTTTTTATGACTGAATAATATTCTATGATATATATTCCATTATACATATATGTGTGTGTATATATATCACATCTTCTTTATCCATTCCTCTATTGATGGTCACCTAGGTTGCTTCCAACTCTTCACTATTGTAAATACTGTTGCTATGAACACTGAGGTGCATCTATGTTTTTTAATTAGAATTTTTATCTTTTCTGGATATAGGCCAGGAGCAGAATAGCTGGATCATACAGTAACTCTATTTTAAAGTTTTTGAGGACCCTCCATACATTCTTC
The DNA here is from genome assembly GCA_006410675.1 of Oreotragus oreotragus. Classification (NCBI taxonomy): domain Eukaryota; kingdom Metazoa; phylum Chordata; class Mammalia; order Artiodactyla; family Bovidae; genus Oreotragus; species Oreotragus oreotragus. Next base: position 211,318 of record SJYX01016093.1, read on the forward strand.
ATAGTGGTTGTAGCAGTTTACATTTCCACCAACACTGCAGAACCATTCCCTTGTCTCCACACCCTCTCCAGCATTTATTATTTTTAGATTTTTTGATGATGGCGATTCTGACTGGTATGAGGTGACATTTCCCTGTAGTTTTGATCTGCCTTTCTCTGATCGTTAGTGATGTTGAGTATCTTCTCGTGTGCCTATTGGTCATCTGTATGCCTTCTTTGGAGAAATGTCTATTTAGGTCTTCTGCCCATTTTTTGATTGTCTTATTTGTTTTTTGATATTACGTTGTTTGAGCTTTTCACATATTTTAGATATCAGCTACTAGTTAGAATATATGATTTTCAAATATTTCTCCCATTCTGGAGATTACCTTTTCACTTGGTTGATTGTTTCCTTTGCTATGCAGAAACTCTTTAGTTTGATGTAGTCACACTTATTTTTGCATTAGTTGCCTGTGCATTTAAAGTCAAATCCAAAAAATATATTGCAAGACTATTTCATGTAGCTTTCCAGTATGATTTCTTCTAAGAGTTTTACAGTTTCAGATCTTACATTTAAGTCACTGATCAATTTTGAGTTGATTTTTTGTGAATGGTGTAATATGTCTTTTCTTTCTCTTTTTTTCCTCTTGGTTAAATTTAGCCAAAACTTTGGTATTTGTTTATGTTTTTTAAAAAGCCAACTCTTTATTTTGTTAATACTTTCTATTGTCTTGCTAGTCTCTTTTTATTTCTGCTATAATCTTTATTATTTCCTTCTTTCTGCTAGCTTTAGGCTTAGTTTTTTTTTTTTTTTCCCAGTTCCATGAGCCATAAAGAATATAACTGATTTTAGATATTTTTTTCTCACTGTAAGTAGTTGGTGCTATAAATTTTCCTCTTAGTACTGTTTTTGCTGCATTCCAAGAGTTTGGGTAAGTTTTGTTTCCAGTTTTGGTTATACTCCTTGGAAGAAAAGTTATGACCAAACTGGTGGGCTGCTGTCTATGGGGTCACACAGAGTTGGACACGACTGAAGTGACTTAGCAGCAGCAACAGTAGCAGCTTTTAAAATGGTTCATTTTCCTATTGAAGCTTATATATAGTTTATCGAATCTGTAGCCTCTTGGATTTTTGTTTGTTTGTTATTTTGTTTTCTGTTATTTACTTTATATTACCTTAAGCTTGCAAGCCACTTCTTTAAGGAACAGGGAGAATCTGCCAATCTCTTCCTTTCTGCTCCATTGATCAATACAAATTCCTCTAGTTGCTAGATACAAGTCGCTTGATTTTTAGTAGAATCTCTGAGTCTGCCTTAGTAGAAACTTTAAGCAAGTCCTTGACCCATACAGAAGGTCAGTGTTAGAAAAGATATGTGTCTTATGAAACAAAATGAAACCTGTGAAGAAATAGTTTGGTAATTGGAAAACAAATTTATAAAAAAAAATAACTATAAGTGTCACTATCATCTGAACATCAAAAACTAAAAATCTTACAAAATGTTCTTATCTGAACACAGTGTATTAGTTGGAAATAAAGAAAAATACATGAATGGTAATCACCTATTTTTTTAAATTCCCAGTTGGGATTTCTGTTGTTGGACAACAAAGGTTACTTTGAACATTGCAAGAGACCTGGGAGGTGCCAAGCTCACTGATGTGTGTCTACACTGGATTAGCTACCGGATCTTCCTAACTCCCCCCGAGAGCCCAGCTGAGCACACTGGTCACTGCTGAAGAGCTGGAAGAGGGAAGCTACGGCAAGAGCATATCAAGGAAAATCAATGAAAGAAAAAAATAAAAGGCTTGTAAACCCAGGGAGTCCTTTCTTCTGTCTACCCTCACCTGGGTAATTAAGACTTTTTCAAGGGAGTTGGCACCAGGAAAAATTTGCCCCTAGGAATCAGAAAGCAGGCTGGAAAGAAAACTAGAGACAGGAGAAGCAAACCCGCTTTTGTTTCTGTAATTGGGTTGCCTTCATTGTAACCCTTGCTCCCACCAGACTTCACAGCAGGAAAAATAACAATACAGCAGTTAAGGCCACAGATGTTTAAGCTAGAGTCAGCCCTCGGGATCTGCGGGGTGTGCATCTTCAGATTACTAACCTGGACAGAAAATATTTGAGAAAAAGAATGCAAGAAAGTTCCCAAAAGCAAAACTTGAATTTGCTGTACCCTGACAACTATTTCATAGCATTGATCGCATCGGGTATTATAGGAAGAGCGTCCTTAGTGGCTCAGTGGTGAGGAATCCGCCTGGAATGCAGGAGTCGCAGGAGACACAGGTTCGATCCCTGGGTCGGGAAGATCCCTTGGAGGCGGGCACAGCAACCCACTCCAGTATTCTTGCCTGGAGAATCCCATGGACAGAGGAGCCTGTTGGGCTACTGTCCACGGGGACGCAAAGAGTCAGACATGACTGAAGTGACCTAGCACACTCGTAAGTAATCTAGACACGATGCAAAGCATACCGCAGTGTGTGCATACGTTATATGCAAATACTGCACCGTTTTGCATGACAGACTTGAGCGTCCATGGCTTCCGGAATCCCTGGGGGTCCTGGGCCCAATCCCCTGAGGAAATGTAGGCGTGACAGCAGATAAATTGCCAACAGGCATAGCTTAACAAAAACAGATGAGGAAATAGGTGTTCTCTGCTGAGTAAGACTGTTTTTTGTAACCCTGATGGCACCTTCCCAAACCCTCTTGGGAATTTAGAACCAAGTGTCAGAGGAGCATTCAAAATGAGACTTTGCCAGAAAGGAGAGAGAGAGAGAGAGAGAGAGAGAGAGAGATGGCTTTAGAATCATTGTAGTCACTGAAGGGCGAGGGGGGAAGACCTATTGAAAGAGCTAAAATGTGGAGCAAATAAAATACAGTAAGTTATATGAATACAAAGCAACTCAAGACTGCCAACAGCAATAATGACAACAAAGGGGCAATGTAACAAAACCCTGGGCTTCCCTTGTGGCTCAGCTGGTAAAGAATCTGCCTGCAATGTGGGAGCCCTGGGTTCAGTTCCCCAGGTTGGGAAGATCCCCTGGCGAAGGGGAAGGTTTTCTAGACCTGTTTGAAAGTGTCAGTGTATTTGATGAACCATAATCCCCTGCGTTTTCTTGTCCTTACACTGGGGCCATGTAAACTAGATGTTGCAATTTTAGAGCTGTTTTATCTCTTGGTCCATTTGATAATAAGATGTCTAAGAAATGCTTAGCTGAGCAACTTCTCTTGTCCCATCTAAGGAACATGTATGTCACTGGAAGTGTGGTAACTGGATGGAGAGAGGGAGAGGTGTGTGAAGCAGGTGTTTGAGTTTCTGTAAAACTTTGTAAAACTGTGGAACATTCTTAAAGAGGTGGGAATACCAGACCACCTGACCTGCCTCCTGAGAATCCTGTATGCAGGTCAAGAATCAGCAGTTAGAACTGGACATGGAACAACAGACTGGTTCCAAATAGGGATAGGAGTACGTCAAGGCTGTATTTGGTCACCCTGATTATTTAATTTATATGCAGGGTACATCATGAGAAACGCTGGGCTGGATGAAGCACAAGCTGGAATCAAGATTGCCAGGAGAAATATCAATAACCTCAGATATGCAGATGACACCACTCTTNGGTGGGAGGGGGGTTCATGTTTGGGAGTTCGTGTAAAAAAATAAATAAATACAAAAAAAAAAAAAAAGGAATATTTATTGGGGCTTCCCTGGTGGGTCCAGTGGTTAAGAGTCTGCCTGCCAGTGTAGGGAACACAGGTTTGATCCCTGCTGGGAAGACCCCACATGCCACACAACAACTAAGCCACAACTACTGAGACAGCACTCAGAAACCAGAAGCCACAACTTCTGAGCCAAAGTGCTCAGAAGGCCAAACTGCTGAAGGCCACATGCCTAAAGCCTGTGCTCTGCAGTAAGAGAAGCCACCACAAGGAGAAGCCTGCACATGGCAATGAGGCGGTGCGCCCACTTGCTGCAACTAGAGAAAGCCCACCCAAAGCAATGACAACCCGGTGCAGCCAAAAATTACATTGATTAACTAACTAATCCTTTAAAAAAGAATATTTATTTTGTTGTTGTTGAAAGGAATGTTCTATTTGGTCCATCTGGTCTATCATGTTAATAAAATTCAGTTTTCTTATTGATTTTCTGTCTGGATGATCTATCTACTATTAAAAGTGAGGTATTTATAAAGCCTTTCCTCCTGGCAGAGCCATCATGACAAAGACGCACCCACTGCAGAAGTGTCCAGAAAACCCCAAACAGGAGTACGCAAGTATAAAGTGCCTGTCTGAGACTGTTGGGCCTTGTGGAGTCATCAGAGCTATATGGGCCATGGACACAGAAGCAAAGCCTGTTCCCAGAGAACTGTATTCGGCAGATGGACCCAAGTTGTAATTTAGGCACAGCCCTGGGAGGCAAGAGAAACCTAAATTGTCTGGGTTTAAGCGTTTAGTCCCTAGAAGAACTGAAGGACAAAATAAATGTTGTATTGAATTACAGAAAAATAAAATTACATTTAATGGCCAGAAAAAAGTGAAGTATTTAAGATCTCTACTATTATTGTATTGCTGTATACCTTCAGTTGGGATAATATTTCTGTAATACAATGTTGGGTGATTGTATATTTATAGTCATTATATCTTTTTGACTAATTTATCCCTTATCATTATGTAGTGAACACTTATGTCTCTGACTAATTTTTACTATAAGTCTAATATTTTTTAATATAAATAGAGCCTCCTCTACTGTCTTTGGTTATCATTTGCATAAAATATCTTTTCTAGCCTTTAACTTTCAGCCTATGTGTGTTTTTTCTTAATGTATATATTTATTCTTTATTTTATTTATATAAAATATATATACTTTTATTGAAGTATAGTAGACTTACAATGTTTCAGGTGCACAGCAAGGTGATTCAGTTATACATATACACATATATTATAGGTTATTACAAGATATTGACTATAGCTCCCTGTTCTGTACAGTAAACCTTTGTTGCTTGTTGTAGGTCTTTTTTTTTTTTTTTTAGAATTAGATATCTAACATTTTGTTCATCCTAAGACAAATAAGTAGAATCAAAATGTCATAAATTTTTTAGTTAGGCAAAATTTCATAAGTTTTCTAAAATATATATATTATATGTATTATTTACATAAAAAAATCTAAGTAGAAGAAAGTACAACAGAGTTACCCAGTGAGCAAAAGGAACTGAAAATGATATTGATCAAGTAAAAACAAAACTAACTAAAATACAAACCGGAAAACAAAACCAAGGCAGAGTGCCAACTGGGGAACAAAGCAAAAAACCCAAACAAACTAACAAACACGGTGAAAAGAAAAAAGAAAAAGAAAAAAAGAAAGAAAAAACAGAAAAGCAAAGTTAGATAGAATTATATACAGAGATTTATATGTATTAAAGAGTTACTATTGCAAGAACAGAACAATAGGAAAAACAGCAAAAAATGCTTTAAATAAAGAGAAGGAAAAACTCTTGGAACCACACACAATATATACATCAGTTCAGTTCAGTTCAGTCGCTCAGTCGTGTCTGACTCTTTGCGACCCCATGAATAGCAGCACGCCAGGCCTCCCTGTCCATCACCATCTCCCAGAGTTCACTCAGACTCATGCCCATCGAGTCCATGATGCCATCCAGCCATCTCATCCTCAGTCATCCCCTTCTCTTCCTGTCCCCAATCCCTCCCAGCATCAGAGTCTTTTCCAATGAGTCAACTCTTCGCATGAAGTGGCCAAAGTACTGGAGTTTCAGCTTTAGCATCATTCCTTCCAAAGAAATCCCAGGGTTGATCTCCTTCAGAATGGACTGGTTGGATCTCCTTGCAGTCCAACGGACCCTCAAGAGTCTTCTCCAACACCACAGTTCAAAAGCATCAATTCTTCGGCGCTCAGCTTTCTTCACAGTCCAACTTTCACATCCATACATGACCACAGGAAAAACCATAGCCTTGACTAGGCGGACCTTAGTCAGCAAAGTAATGTCTCTGCTTTTGAATATACTATCCAGGTTGGTCATAACTTTTCTTCCAAGGAGTAAGCGTCTTTTAATTTCATGGCTACAGTCACCATCTGCAGTGATTTTGGAGCCCCCCAAAATAAAGTCTGACACTGCTTCCACTGTTTCCCCATCT
>SJYX01016093.1:220867-231532 GCA_006410675.1 Oreotragus oreotragus
CATTTCTTTTCCACGGGGATGGTCTTGATCCCTGTCTCCTGTACAATGTCACGAATCTCATTCCATAGTTCATCAGGAACTCTGTCTATCAGATCTAGGTCCTTAAATCTAAGGAAATAAAGAATGTAATTGTTTTTAAAAGTTCTCAACAGCATAGAGTTAATAGTAATCATAAAATCAACAACCACAGCAACAGAGGGGGGAAAAAGAAAAGAAGAAAAAGTCCACAGTCAACTACGGAATAAATCAAAATATAATAATAATAATAATTTGTTTTGACATCTCAGCTGTCAGCATACTTTCCCTCACTGTGAGTCACAGTCCACCTCCACCTCCCTAGGATGCCCTCCAATACTCGGCTGATCTCTGGACCTGCTGTGAGGACAGCTCAACTCTAATCGGGCCCTACTACTTCCTGTTTTTTCCTCCAACGTCCACAGCTGTGAGAGCTAGTGTCTTTTCTTTTGTGGGAACTCTCATTGTCTTTTTATATATTCCATAGACACAAAGTAGTAGTTGATCGTGTGGATTGAACCCGCAACTTGTACAGCTGGTGGTAATGTTTTTGATCCTCTTCTTTAGCCATACTGCCCCTGGGATTCAATTGTGGTTTTATCTCCACCTCTGCATGTGGGTCTTCCACAGGAGTTTGCTCCTGAGGCTATGCTAGAGGACTTGGGTCTGCCCCAGTGACGACTGGGTACGGAGGTGGTACAGCTGCTTGGATCACAGGGACCCTAGCAGTGCCAGGTATGCAGGTGAGCTGATGTCCAGGGGAACAGGAGGTAACAATGTTCTTAGGGCTTTTTCTAGGCTCTGGCAGCTCTGCCCCAGTGGGGATTGAGTGTAGAGGTGGCGTGGCTGCTTGGATCACAGGAACCCTGGCAATGTCAAGTATGCTGGGGAGCCAGTGGTAATTCTTACAGGTCATATGGTGCTATTAGACATTTTTATCCAGCCCCTGGCAGCTCTGTCCCAGTGAGGATTGAGTGTGGAGGTGGTGCAGCTGTTTGGATCATGGGGACCCTGGTGGCACCAAGTGTGCATGGACACCGGCGGCCTCTGTCACAGGAGCTATGGCATCATTAGAGTCTTTTTTCTAACCTCTGGCAGGTAGTGTTCAAATGGCCTCTTTGACCGGTCCTTCTCTGTTGCTTTGTGCATCAGGCACTTAAAGGGGAACCCCTGGCTGGGGTCCTTTTCTATTGCTCAGTGTGTCAGGCATTTAAAGGGCCACCTTATCTGGGGTCTTTCTCTGTTGGTCGCCTTTTGGTGCTGGCTGTGGGGAGAGAGAGAGAATATAATGATGGCTCCACCTCCATAACTCCACCGCCATGACTCAGCATTATTGCCTTGCCTGGCTTTCCTCCAAAGGCATTTCCCACTGCCATCTCCTCCCTCATGCCCCCTGGGCCATCTCCCCACAGTCAATAGCAGACTTTTCCCTGGGATTGCTCTCCAATCCCTATACTCCAGCTCCCAGCTGCTGTGCATTCCAAGGGATTTTTGTCCCTGTCCAGGGCATGTAGGGCTGTGGCAAGGATTGTCTGCGTGGTTCTTGTTCCATTCAGATTGTCACAGATCAGCTGCTGCACTCTCCAATGGCTTCAGTGCTTCTCCACTGTCCCAAGGGCTTCCATGGGGGCTCAGATGGTAAAGAATCCGCCTGCAGTGTGGGAGACCTGGGTTCAATCCCTGGGTCGGGAAGATCCCCTGGAGGAGGGCATGGCAACCCACTCCAGTATTCTTGCCTGGAGAATCCCCATGACTAGAGGAGCCTGGCAGGCTACAGTCCATGGGGTCACAAAGAATGGGACACAACTGAGTGACTAAGCGCAGCACTGTCCCAAACAATTACCCCAGTGTGGGGATTTGACCCCTGCTTCAGTTCTCCCACTCCCTGGGAGCAGATCCAGTTCTGCTCACTCTGCTGTTTTTCCCCTCCTCCCTTCTTCCTACTGAGTTTTGTGTGGATCTATATATTCCTTTCCAATGATCAGAAGGAACTCTTGCCCACTCTCAGCTGGCATTCTGCCAAGATTTTCTGTGTCTGAAGGTGTATTCCTGATGCATCTGTGAAGAGAGATGTAACCCTCATCCACCTTCACCTCCACCATCTTCTCCTCTTCTTCTTAAGAGTGGAGATTTTAGCAAACAGGAGCTGAAATCCTGAAGATTATTCCCAGGAACTGAAACAAATGGATTTCCTGGTGAGATTTCAGAATTGGTTGGGATCTTTGACTCCTTTTTTTTTTTTTTTTTTTTTTGCTCTTGTTTTCTTCTTCTTTGAACTGGAATGTTTATAACAGTGATCTTATGCCTGCCCCATCACTGTATCTGGGGAGTAGGTAATTCTTTCTTAACTTTTATGAGTTTATAGGTGGAGAAGAATTGTGCCCTAGGATGTTTTATACCCAGAGCCTCAATGACACATTATTTAGATCATGTATGTAATGAGACTTGTGAACTTTTGTTGATTCTTTATTGGGCTGAGATTTTGGAAGAGGTTGATATGGAATTCAATTATTTTCCATGTGAGATGAAATCTTTGGGGATTAGAATGTGGACTTTAGAAGGCAGAAAAATGCTCTCCCAGAGATGTCTGTGGCCTAATCCATGTAAATTGTGGATGTGTTACATGGCATAGAAAAATGGAAATGAAGTTAAAGTGGAATTAGGATTGATAATAAGTCAATCTTAAGATAAGAAAACAATCCTAGTTTATCTGGAGTGGGGGAATGATATAGTCATATGTTCTTTAACATAGAAGCAGAAGGCAGAATAAGAATTTAGAATAGTATACGGTAAGATTCACTGTTAATGCCTTTAAGATTCAATAAAGACAAGGAAAGTAGAAAGCCTCTAAAAGATGGAAAGGGCAAGGAAACAGCATTCTCTTAGGGGTTCCAGTAAGAAATTCAGCCCTGACAAAACTTTGATTTCACCCCGGTAGGATTCACTGTGAACTTCTGAGAAATGTAACTGTAAAAAAAGAATTTTTATTGCCTTAAGTTTCTAAGTTTATTGTAAGTAGCCATAGAAAAATAAGACAGTAAGCAAAATATTAGACTTAGCAAAGAAGGACTTCCATGCAGTTATTGTAACTAGGTTCAAAAACTAAAACAAAACATATTTTATATAATAGAAAAAACTATGATGATAATTTATCAAATTTGTTTGAATTCTTCCCCTGAGTGCCTTTGAGGTCTTGGGTGCAGCAGTAACTTGAGACCCGGTACACAAGAACTTTTCAAATTTATGCTTGCATTGTTTTTGTTAACATCCCATTGGCCTCAGTAAGTCGCTTGACCAAGACCACAGTCCAGTAGGTACCTCTAAATAAGAGGATATACAACATCCCATTGCAAAAGCACGGCTGCTAGGAGGGAAAGAATTTGTAGGCTTTATATAGTCTTGTGTAGGAGTAGAGGGTTTTCTTTACTGACCATCTTTTATCTTGATAAACACACTATTTTTATTAATAATTCACTTGGGGCCTTAATTTCTGAGAGGTAAATATTTGATATATAAACACATTGAAGTTTCAAAGTTTATTTCTTTGGCTTAACCGAGAAGATGTAGGATAAAGCCTTCCTCTCTTAGACAGATGTGTAACTAACTTGTATACTGAGGAGTTTCAGAAGGAAAACTATACCCTTAAAGAATAGAGCCATAAGAATAGGAAATCAGCATGATATGAAGAGTCATGTAGAGAATTCTGGCCATAACCCTAAGTCTTCAGGCTATTTTTTATTTTTATTTTTTGGCTGCATCACATGACATGTGGGATCCTGGTTCTCCAACCAGGGATTGAACCCACATTCCCCTGCATTGGGAGCATAGAGTCTTAGCCATTGGACCACCTGGGAAGTCCTTCTTGACTCTTTTAAAAATCATTTTAATTGAAGTGCAACATATCTATAAAAGAGTGCAAAGGTCCTAAGTATAGCATATAGTCTAATGAATTATCACAAAAGTAACAAGTCCATGTAACAAAAACACAGGTTAAGAAATAAAACTGCTAACATATAAATACTTCATTTTCCTTTGCAGAGTTAGTGCTGTCCTGATTTCTAACACCATAAAACTATTTTCCTTTTTTTAAACTCTCTATAAAAGGGAATTATAGTTTCCTTTACTCATCACTGTATTATCAAGATTGATCCACGTAATTGTATGGGGAGACAGTCTATTAGTTGTCACTGTAATGTAGTGTACTTGTTCTCTTAATGTACTATACAGCTAAGATGATGCTTCTGTGAACATTCTTATACATGCCTTTGGGTCACATTTGTACTTCTTTCTGTTATGTATCCATATATGGTGAAGTATATGAAATGCATATGTTGAATTTTTCATTTATATACCCACCAGCTTTCCTGGTGACTCAGACAGTAAAGAATCCACCTGCAAAGTGGGAGACCCAGGTTTGATCCTTGAGTTGGGAAGAACCCCTGAAGGAGGGCATGGAAACCAACTCTGGTATTCTTGCCTGGAGAATCCCCATGGACAGAGAAGCCTGGCAGGCTAGAGTCCATGGGGTTGCAAAAAATCAGACACGACTGAGCAGCTTACCTACCAGCAGCATATAAATGTTCCAGTTCCTCCACATCCTTAGCAACATGTGAAACTATCATGTTCAACCATTTGGTGTATGCTAAGTAACATATCTGTTATTCCAGGTGTTTCTTGACTTCCTCCTTTTGCATTCTAGTCCTTTATAATGAAAAGGATATCTCTTTTGGGTGTTAGTTCTGAAAGGTCTTGTAGGTATTCATAGAACTGTTCAACTTCTAACAGGCAAATTTGGGCTTGGAATACGGAATGAAGCAGGGCAAAGGCTAATAGAGTTTTGCCAAGAGAATGCACTGGTCATAGCAAACACCCTCTTCCAACAACACAGGAAAAGACTCTACACATGGACATCACCAGATGGTCAACAGCGAAATCAGATCAATTATATTCTTTGCAGCCAAAGATGGAGAAGCTCTATACAGTCAGCAAAAACAAGACTGTGAGCTGACTGTTACTCAGATCATGAACTCCTTATTGCCAAATTCAGACTTAAATTGAAGAAAGTAGGGAAAACCACTAGACCATTCAGGTATGACCTAAATCAAATCCCTTATGACTGTACAGTGGAAGTGAGAAATAGATTTAAGGGACTAAATCTGATAGAGTACCGGATGAACTATGGACAGAGGTTCGTGACATTGTACAAGATACAGGGATCAAGACCATCCCCATGGAAAAGAAATGCAAAAAACCAAACTGGCTGTCTAGGGAGGCCTTACAAATAGCTGTGAAAAGAAGAGAAGCGAAAAGCAAAGGAGAAAAGGAAAGATATACCTGTCTCCTGTACAATGTCACGAATCTCATTCCATAGTTCATCAGGAACTCTGTCTATCAGATCTAGGTCCTTAAATCTAAGGAAATAAAGAATGTAATTGTTTTTAAAAGTTCTCAACAGCATAGAGTTAATAGTAATCATAAAATCAACAACCACAGCAACAGAGGGGGGAAAAAGAAAAGAAGAAAAAGTCCACAGTCAACTACGGAATAAATCAAAATATAATAATAATAATAATTTGTTTTGACATCTCAGCTGTCAGCATACTTTCCCTCACTGTGAGTCACAGTCCACCTCCACCTCCCTAGGATGCCCTCCAATACTCGGCTGATCTCTGGACCTGCTGTGAGGACAGCTCAACTCTAATCGGGCCCTACTACTTCCTGTTTTTTCCTCCAACGTCCACAGCTGTGAGAGCTAGTGTCTTTTCTTTTGTGGGAACTCTCATTGTCTTTTTATATATTCCATAGACACAAAGTAGTAGTTGATCGTGTGGATTGAACCCGCAACTTGTACAGCTGGTGGTAATGTTTTTGATCCTCTTCTTTAGCCATACTGCCCCTGGGATTCAATTGTGGTTTTATCTCCACCTCTGCATGTGGGTCTTCCACAGGAGTTTGCTCCTGAGGCTATGCTAGAGGACTTGGGTCTGCCCCAGTGACGACTGGGTACGGAGGTGGTACAGCTGCTTGGATCACAGGGACCCTAGTAGTGCCAGGTATGCAGGTGAGCTGATGTCCAGGGGAACAGGAGGTAGCAATGTTCTTAGGGCTTTTTCTAGGCTCTGGCAGCTCTGCCCCAGTGGGGATTGAGTGTAGAGGTGGCGTGGCTGCTTGGATCACAGGAACCCTGGCAATGTCAAGTATGCTGGGGAGCCAGTGGTAATTCTTACAGGTCATATGGTGCTATTAGACATTTTTATCCAGCCCCTGGCAGCTCTGTCCCAGTGAGGATTGAGTGTGGAGGTGGTGCAGCTGTTTGGATCATGGGGACCCTGGTGGCACCAAGTGTGCATGGACACCGGCGGCCTCTGTCACAGGAGCTATGGCATCATTAGAGTCTTTTTTCTAACCTCTGGCAGGTAGTGTTCAAATGGCCTCTTTGACCGGTCCTTCTCTGTTGCTTTGTGCATCAGGCACTTAAAGGGGAACCCCTGGCTGGGGTCCTTTTCTATTGCTCAGTGTGTCAGGCATTTAAAGGGCCACCTTATCTGGGGTCTTTCTCTGTTGGTCGCCTTTTGGTGCTGGCTGTGGGGAGAGAGAGAGAATATAATGATGGCTCCACCTCCATAACTCCACCGCCATGACTCAGCATTATTGCCTTGCCTGGCTTTCCTCCAAAGGCATTTCCCACTGCCATCTCCTCCCTCATGCCCCCTGGGCCATCTCCCCACAGTCAATAGCAGACTTTTCCCTGGGATTGCTCTCCAATCCCTATACTCCAGCTCCCAGCTGCTGTGCATTCCAAGGGATTTTTGTCCCTGTCCAGGGCATGTAGGGCTGTGGCAAGGATTGTCTGCGTGGTTCTTGTTCCATTCAGATTGTCACAGATCAGCTGCTGCACTCTCCAATGGCTTCAGTGCTTCTCCACTGTCCCAAGGGCTTCCATGGGGGCTCAGATGGTAAAGAATCCGCCTGCAGTGTGGGAGACCTGGGTTCAATCCCTGGGTCGGGAAGATCCCCTGGAGGAGGGCATGGCAACCCACTCCAGTATTCTTGCCTGGAGAATCCCCATGACTAGAGGAGCCTGGCAGGCTACAGTCCATGGGGTCACAAAGAATGGGACACAACTGAGTGACTAAGCGCAGCACTGTCCCAAACAATTACCCCAGTGTGGGGATTTGACCCCTGCTTCAGTTCTCCCACTCCCTGGGAGCAGATCCAGTTCTGCTCACTCTGCTGTTTTTCCCCTCCTCCCTTCTTCCTACTGAGTTTTGTGTGGATCTATATATTCCTTTCCAATGATCAGAAGGAACTCTTGCCCACTCTCAGCTGGCATTCTGCCAAGATTTTCTGTGTCTGAAGGTGTATTCCTGATGCATCTGTGAAGAGAGATGTAACCCTCATCCACCTTCACCTCCACCATCTTCTCCTCTTCTTCTTAAGAGTGGAGATTTTAGCAAACAGGAGCTGAAATCCTGAAGATTATTCCCAGGAACTGAAACAAATGGATTTCCTGGTGAGATTTCAGAATTGGTTGGGATCTTTGACTCCTTTTTTTTTTTTTTTTTTTTTGGCTCTTGTTTTCTTCTTCTTTGAACTGGAATGTTTATAACAGTGATCTTATGCCTGCCCCATCACTGTATCTGGGGAGTAGGTAATTCTTTCTTAACTTTTATGAGTTTATAGGTGGAGAAGAATTGTGCCCTAGGATGTTTTATACCCAGAGCCTCAATGACACATTATTTAGATCATGTATGTAATGAGACTTGTGAACTTTTGTTGATTCTTTATTGGGCTGAGATTTTGGAAGAGGTTGATATGGAATTCAATTATTTTCCATGTGAGATGAAATCTTTGGGGATTAGAATGTGGACTTTAGAAGGCAGAAAAATGCTCTCCCAGAGATGTCTGTGGCCTAATCCATGTAAATTGTGGATGTGTTACATGGCATAGAAAAATGGAAATGAAGTTAAAGTGGAATTAGGATTGATAATAAGTCAATCTTAAGATAAGAAAACAATCCTAGTTTATCTGGAGTGGGGGAATGATATAGTCATATGTTCTTTAACATAGAAGCAGAAGGCAGAATAAGAATTTAGAATAGTATACGGTAAGATTCACTGTTAATGCCTTTAAGATTCAATAAAGACAAGGAAAGTAGAAAGCCTCTAAAAGATGGAAAGGGCAAGGAAACAGCATTCTCTTAGGGGTTCCAGTAAGAAATTCAGCCCTGACAAAACTTTGATTTCACCCCGGTAGGATTCACTGTGAACTTCTGAGAAATGTAACTGTAAAAAAAGAATTTTTATTGCCTTAAGTTTCTAAGTTTATTGTAAGTAGCCATAGAAAAATAAGACAGTAAGCAAAATATTAGACTTAGCAAAGAAGGACTTCCATGCAGTTATTGTAACTAGGTTCAAAAACTAAAACAAAACATATTTTATATAATAGAAAAAACTATGATGATAATTTATCAAATTTGTTTGAATTCTTCCCCTGAGTGCCTTTGAGGTCTTGGGTGCAGCAGTAACTTGAGACCCGGTACACAAGAACTTTTCAAATTTATGCTTGCATTGTTTTTGTTAACATCCCATTGGCCTCAGTAAGTCGCTTGACCAAGACCACAGTCCAGTAGGTACCTCTAAATAAGAGGATATACAACATCCCATTGCAAAAGCACGGCTGCTAGGAGGGAAAGAATTTGTAGGCTTTATATAGTCTTGTGTAGGAGTAGAGGGTTTTCTTTACTGACCATCTTTTATCTTGATAAACACACTATTTTTATTAATAATTCACTTGGGGCCTTAATTTCTGAGAGGTAAATATTTGATATATAAACACATTGAAGTTTCAAAGTTTATTTCTTTGGCTTAACCGAGAAGATGTAGGATAAAGCCTTCCTCTCTTAGACAGATGTGTAACTAACTTGTATACTGAGGAGTTTCAGAAGGAAAACTATACCCTTAAAGAATAGAGCCATAAGAATAGGAAATCAGCATGATATGAAGAGTCATGTAGAGAATTCTGGCCATAACCCTAAGTCTTCAGGCTATTTTTTATTTTTATTTTTTGGCTGCATCACATGACATGTGGGATCCTGGTTCTCCAACCAGGGATTGAACCCACATTCCCCTGCATTGGGAGCATAGAGTCTTAGCCATTGGACCACCTGGGAAGTCCTTCTTGACTCTTTTAAAAATCATTTTAATTGAAGTGCAACATATCTATAAAAGAGTGCAAAGGTCCTAAGTATAGCATATAGTCTAATGAATTATCACAAAAGTAACAAGTCCATGTAACAAAAACACAGGTTAAGAAATAAAACTGCTAACATATAAATACTTCATTTTCCTTTGCAGAGTTAGTGCTGTCCTGATTTCTAACACCATAAAACTATTTTCCTTTTTTTAAACTCTCTATAAAAGGGAATTATAGTTTCCTTTACTCATCACTGTATTATCAAGATTGATCCACGTAATTGTATGGGGAGACAGTCTATTAGTTGTCACTGTAATGTAGTGTACTTGTTCTCTTAATGTACTATACAGCTAAGATGATGCTTCTGTGAACATTCTTATACATGCCTTTGGGTCACATTTGTACTTCTTTCTGTTATGTATCCATATATGGTGAAGTATATGAAATGCATATGTTGAATTTTTCATTTATATACCCACCAGCTTTCCTGGTGACTCAGACAGTAAAGAATCCACCTGCAAAGTGGGAGACCCAGGTTTGATCCCTGAGTTGGGAAGAACCCCTGAAGGAGGGCATGGAAACCAACTCTGGTATTCTTGCCTGGAGAATCCCCATGGACAGAGAAGCCTGGCAGGCTAGAGTCCATGGGGTTGCAAAAAATCAGACACGACTGAGCAGCTTACCTACCAGCAGCATATAAATGTTCCAGTTCCTCCACATCCTTAGCAACATGTGAAACTATCATGTTCAACCATTTGGTGTATGCTAAGTAACATATCTGTTATTCCAGGTGTTTCTTGACTTCCTCCTTTTGCATTCTAGTCCTTTATAATGAAAAGGATATCTCTTTTGGGTGTTAGTTCTGAAAGGTCTTGTAGGTATTCATAGAACTGTTCAACTTCTAACAGGCAAATTTGGGCTTGGAATACGGAATGAAGCAGGGCAAAGGCTAATAGAGTTTTGCCAAGAGAATGCACTGGTCATAGCAAACACCCTCTTCCAACAACACAGGAAAAGACTCTACACATGGACATCACCAGATGGTCAACAGCGAAATCAGATCAATTATATTCTTTGCAGCCAAAGATGGAGAAGCTCTATACAGTCAGCAAAAACAAGACTGTGAGCTGACTGTTACTCAGATCATGAACTCCTTATTGCCAAATTCAGACTTAAATTGAAGAAAGTAGGGAAAACCACTAGACCATTCAGGTATGACCTAAATCAAATCCCTTATGACTGTACAGTGGAAGTGAGAAATAGATTTAAGGGACTAAATCTGATAGAGTACCGGATGAACTATGGACAGAGGTTCGTGACATTGTACAAGATACAGGGATCAAGACCATCCCCATGGAAAAGAAATGCAAAAAACCAAACTGGCTGTCTAGGGAGGCCTTACAAATAGCTGTGAAAAGAAGAGAAGCGAAAAGCAAAGGAGAAAAGGAAAGATAT